>JAOXYL010000010.1:3496669-3542996 GCA_028564955.1 Terapon puta
TGAGGAAATCCCAGTGCCTATATGCAAAATCTTAAAGCCAAAAGTCCTGAAATATTTAGGTCTGGCTTGATGCATATGCAGCAGGAGCTCTCAGCCGATGCATAATATATTACAGTTTTACACTAAGCACAGCATTTACATATTACCTTGTTCCACCTGAGAGAGATCTTAGTGCAAACCGAAAAGTTTGTGTACCGCTTGGAAGGTTTCCCTGTCGCACTTTGAGATAGATTTTCATACAATGGCACTCCACTGGCTTATCGCCTCCTGTCTCACCCCCTCCCCACTTCCCTCTCCTTCAATCCATCCCCTCTTTTGACTCCCTCCCTCCCCTCCCCTCCCCTCCTCCCGCTGTAGCTGCACACAGTATTTGTATATCAGTCGCCGAGGAGCTGTTTCTCTGGTGGCAGCGGTTGTCGCCCTAGAGTATTCTTGTCTGGCATCACAACACAACTCGGAGATCAGAGAGCCGAGCACTGTGCCTCTTAATGGGAAGATCTCCCCCCACAGGCTCCGCTACCGCATGCATTCTCTCCTGCTTTCATTTAATCCTCTCTCCTCGCCTGCTCCTCTTATTTTTTTTTTCCCCTCCTCTCCCCTTTCCTCCAACCCGCTTTTTCCTCTTCCTTCCGCTCTCCCCTTCTGTAATCCTCTCCCTTCGTCTTCCCTCCTCCTCCTCTCCATCTCTCTGAAACCTCTCTCAACTTTTATCCCCCCCACCCCTCTCTCTCTCTCTCTCTCTCTCCCTCTATCTCTTTTCTGCTCTCTTCCTCTCGTGTGCTTGTTTTGAACATACCAGAACCAGGACATGGGTCTCTGGGGGTGCCGGGGCTTCTTATATAACATTATAAAAAATTCACACATTGCATGTTCTTATTACGGAGGGGAGAAGGAGAGAGAAAAAAAAAAGTGGGGGGTGGGGTGGGGGCTGCGAGTACAAATTAAAAATAAGTGTGTGGAGAAAGGGAGGCCGAAAAAATACAAATACAAAACAGCCTTCAGCGGCACTTTGGCTGCGAGGATATTGAATCCTGCCACCGCGCATGATCAAAAATCAAGAACAAGCTAGCTGGCTTATAAAGCGCCTGTGAGATACAGCACGGGTGAGAAGAAACGCCGCACACTTCCTTTTCATATCCACCACATCTACATAATGTATACTGTGTTGCACAGCGCAAACTCATTTCTTCCCCGATATTACTTCTCCGATGGAGGTTTCCTCATGAAAAAACAATACAATTACCATTAAATTGATGCCTGTCACGCCACGGCCTTATTTCCACATGATCAATCATCAAAGGCGACTTATTGTGGAAGCCGCGAAGGATTCTGGCGCCTAATGGCGCACCACTTACAATATTCCCCTCGTCAACAGATATGAAAGTCGCTCCAAACAAATATCATAACAAAGTCGAGCTTCTCATTCATGAGGCGGCTCATTTTTTCCTGGTAGCCACAACGCGTTGAATCGAAAATTGCGCCAACAGTGGAATCATTGGTCATTCGCTTTTTTCGTGCGGGCGTGTAATGTAGCTGATTTAAAAGCCATAAAAGCCTGTTTACCACAGCTATTCACAGATCATCTGCAGAGCATGAATTATTAATTGACCAGAGTGTCTCTCTCTCTCTCTCTCCCTTCTCCCTCTTCCTCTCTCGCTGTTTAAAAAAAAAAAATCCGTAATGTCATGCGGCGGCATCAGTCATTACTCAACAAACCTGCTTGGGCGGTGAGGACTCTGGGTAGGAACGCGCAACGTGACCCGATGCCGCCAAATCATTTGACTCTAATGAACATCTGCAAGGTCAAGATGAATAAACTGGAGAGAGGAATAACAAAGATAGACAAGCGTGATGTCAAATTCTCTTCATTTCCCTTCTCCATCCACTCTGCGGTAGTTTCCTCTGGCTCGCCACACACACGAGAAAAACATCTCATCTCACTCTCTTGTTCTCCTGTTAGTCAGTTTTACATCAATTCATGTTTTTTTTGGTCTCTTGGGTAGAGGTAAGGCTCAGCGTTGCTCTAAATGTGGCCTAGCATGGTTGTTTCTTAGCAATGGAGCCCTTATGTCTGCAATGTTAATGAGGAATTATCAGAAATTAATTAAGATTAAAAAAGGTCCCAAGGTGAAGGACTTGCTTATTACAGTGCCATGTAAATCTTCTATAATCCGTCAGCACAAGAGCAAGCCAAACACAGCGAAAAAACTGGGAAAATGCTCTGCAAGGCTGCATTGTTCACTCCCATACACACACACACACACACTTGCACCGTTACATACGCACCCACTCAGCCTACATATCCAGGAATTACAGTGCATGCATGCGCACAATAGCATACACACACACACACACACACACACACACGTGGTACAGATAAGTCCATCTTTTATCCCCTGCACTCTCCATATGGGCTAACAACGGCGGGACATGACTGAAAAAGAGGAGAGGAAGGTAAAGGACAACAGGACGAGCCCCCGCCTTTGGCTAATGAACAGGTGAGGAGAACGGCGCCCGGGCCGGATTACACCGTGTCACGCAGGGCCACAAATCCCGCATTAGCGATCCATCCTGCGCCGCGTGCTGATCTGCTGACTAATGGACGGGCGCCAGTGACACATTTTTTCCCGTTGCCTTCCCGTTTGTGTCGTTTGCCGCCTCTCGCTGGGCCCGCCGAGCCAAAACAACAAAAAGGTCACGAGTCTGACGGACGACCGTCTTGCGCGGTGCTTTTTAACTAACACAAACGCACGCTGGGCTTCGTGTCGGGGGCCTTCCTTCTGAGGCGGGTTTTATTATTATTCAGAGGTGAGCGAACCCGCTGTGTCGCCACGACGGACGGCAGGCTCAAGGTTAATCAGCGCAGGAGAAGAAATGGCGCTCGCTCGCAACAAGGGCCGCGCTCGCCTCTTCCCGGCTGGCGGCGCATCATGTGGCGGACGCCGGCGGAGCGACGTGACAGTTTGCATCAAACATCTCCGTCTCACCCATCATGCATCTCCGGGGTGCGGGCCAAGTCCTCGTTGAGATCTGGATGCCCGACGTGGGGCCGGCAGCAGCTCGGGCTACGATCACACGACAGAGTCATCCCTCGCAGACGCCTGCACACACTGACGCAGCAGTATTCTCGGCGATGAATAAGAAATGAAGGCATGAGGCGCTGGCTGGCCGGCCTCTAAAAAGTTCAGCATCAAAGTCATCTGCTTCCTGCTTCCTACAGAATCTCCCATTCTCCCTCCTTGTTTCTGGTTTTGTTTCTAGGGAGCTTTTTATTGATGCTGACAGCACGCGGTGGTGGAGGAGCGCCGCCCCGGCAGGTAGACGGGGGAAGTTTAATATCCAGAATCTGTGGAGTGATGTGCACCCATGAAGCGCTGCGATAGGAGGAGAGGAAATCAGGTTTCTGACGCTGCCCCAGAACCATCTCAGTTCATAAGCTGTTGTCACTTTAGCAGAGCAGACGATTCGCTGAGAGGAGGTGCACCTGTCTTATCGAACTTTAAACGATCCCCCTCGCAGTGTTTCGGAACGATTAAACTAATACAAAGATTACACAGTGCGCGTTACTGGTAGCAATTAGCATGACACAAATGTCAAAATAGCTTTCACTCTATGGGGTTACTGTTGTCTACAAAATATCTGACCTTCTCTGGTCTCTTTTTTGTGAGACTGGATGTCCCACATAACAAATCAGTGATATCGAAGTGCAACAAACAGGAAATTGCGTAACTTCACTGCACTGCAGCACTGTACGAATGCCAAATTGTGCAGATTTTCCACATACTAACCCGCCAGTCCGACACCCCAAAGCCAATAAGGCTTCCATTATGAAGGGGAAGCATTCTGTGAAACTGGGTAATATCAGAGCAAGGCATGTTAAGCCTGCTTCTAAAATGGCTGAAAGAATTTTTTTTTCAACCCCCCCTCCTCCCTCACTCCTGTTTTAGGAAGCAATCTAGCGTTTGGAAAATTTGCATTTCTTTGCAGGAGAGACTCATTAATTCGGAATGATTGTGGAAACTGTGCCATTTGTTCCACTCTTGTGACTTTTAATGCACCAGAGAAACAGGGTTGTTGCACAGGGGAATGATAATCTGAGACCACACTGTAATTCTCTGGTTCTAACAACAAATTCAAGGAGCTGCAAACCAGCAGATGTGCAAGCATGCGTGCATACCTGATAGGAATAACACCGATTATTAATGCATTTGCAGCGTCAACTACGCATTTGTTAAATATTTCACATACTTCACCGTTTGCTTTTGTAGCTGCTGTTGTGACATTTGGTTTAATGAATCACGGAAATAATTTATATCCTTACTTTGTATTTACCAATCTCCATTTCAAGGAATCGATCTCTTAATAGACAGAAAAATGATCAATTGAAACCTAATCAACCAATCCTAATGATGACTAACACGTGATTTGAGTTTTAATGACATTATAGGTGCTCCAATTTGCAGAACAGGACGTTGGTTAAGTCAGTAGAGAGGAAATCTATACAATGAACCTGACTCAAAGAATATATAGCGCCATATATAACCAGCCTGGTAATCTCATTTTGTTCATATCCTCCAATAGAAAATCAGACCTGCTCTCTAACTGCAACCTCCTCCTCCTGTTTTTTCTTTTTTTTCTGGGAAAGCACCTGCTGAAAGTGACCCGGCCTCTACAGCGGACTCATTATTCCCATTATATACAACACAATCACAAGTAGGTAGTGGGGCAGTGACACATTTTTCATTGTACCGAGTCGGACCTGTTCACATCCGCAAGAGACCTCGATTCAAGTGGAGAGAAAGTAATTGGACAAGGAAAGTTCTAATGCTGAATGTTTAATGTGCCACAGACATCAGCAGTCTGTCGTGCCTGTAGCGGAGCCAGACTCCTCTCGTACTTGTTTCTGGCTCACTTTTGCCTTTAGCGGCGCAGACACCGTCAGCCAGATTGAGGTCAGGTGACTGGATGGCCGAAAACACTCGAAAAATGGAGACGGATACGAACATTGAGGGCTTGCATGGACGTGTTACGTTCTGCATGTGCAACCCTCGCAGTCGTGCACTTTTGGTTATCTATTCGATTTACGGGCTTCACTGGAGAAAATCTCTACCTTATCCTTATCTAAATGTTATTTGTTATATCCAAATGTCCTTCTCCATCGCTCTAAAATCACTCTAAAACACGGACATGAGTATCCTCAAATGAAAACCTTTGACATATCAAATGTACCTATCTTATTGTTTGGACGGTACAGCATGTGGGTCTTAAGGCGAATCACAGAAACACGGAGGAAGTCTGGCCCCAGTGTCAGACGGAGCAGCCATGCACACCGTGTAGACTGCAGAGCTTTGAATTTCAGCAAAACAGTGGCCCGTTTAATCTTCGGTGTCATCAAAGCAAAGCAAGGAGGCGGAGAGGCCACACAGCGTCTGTATCCAACCAATTTACCCACAATGCTACCCGGGCTGAAAATAGCCCGATGAAGCATATTTTGCTGCTTAACTACACAAAATAGAATATTCAACATATCAATTTTTGATATAGGTGGCAAGTTATCAAATTATCCTGCCAGCCTCACTGTATTTTAAGTCACTGAATATTATACAGCGAGGCAAATTGAATAATGTGTCCGTTTTTATCCGACTCAAGGGGAGCGAAGGCTTTTTTTTTCACGCTGCACGAAAGCGACCAGGCGTCTTTGAATGCAGCGGATGTTTTCATGTGGACGCGCACGCTTTGGACCTTTTTCCAAAGCGCTAAAAATCATCCCAGACTTCTTCATTACAATGGCTGAATACTAGGTTAGGCATTTGAAAAGTCTATGAAAAGTCAGTGATGAAAAAAACAGCACAAGAAAACCGACAAAAACCCTTCAAATGTTACTGAAGCGCAAACAGAGCGGCGCTGCCTCCTCGCACTCGCAGCCTCACACAACCCCTTCCCCAAATGAGGCTTAAAATGAAATTAATAAAACAGCACCAAGCTTGTACAGTCAGCCATCTTCTGTTCTTACATCTTTCCAGCCGAGTATTCTAACTAGATACAGTCTGAATACACAGAAGGATTCCGGCGCGCTGTCTTGGCCCTGATCCATAATTTAACTAAGAGCTGATTCAGAGCCCAACTTAAGAACTCTGTATAAACTTTTATTATTGGTACACAGAATAAGAAGATGTTTTCTCCCTTATTTTAAAAAATGCTGAATAAAGTTTTGCTCGGTTGTTAAAATTCCGTTTTGTGGAGTCGACAAAACGGCTCTTGGCCCTCAAACGGTTCTCGTCTGCTTGCCAGCCGATGTCGCCCGCCATGTTTGCGGGGGCGAGGGAGGAGACCTACGTGTGACAGTAAAGAATCTATTGCTAAATATAATCATCACCAGCGAAAAAAAAAAAAAAAAATCAACCAAAACCACACCAGAGCCATAACGGGACACTTTAAGACAATAAACAAACACCACCTTGAGATAAAAATGCTGATTCAATACAACCCTCCTGAATTGTTTTCTGCCAACTCTGCAGGTGTGTGAAAGATTCTCATTTTTTTTTCTGGGCCATTTAAATGAATCAGTGTCATGCATGGCTGGGGCCATCAAGACTCGATGAATACTTTTGCACATGAAAAGCGAAGGTGGGGAAGAGGCGGCGGTGAATCCATTAGCCTTGCCATGTCTCACTGACTCCATTGTTTTATTCTGTTTCCTGGCAGCGGAGGATTCACCTCCTCGAACGCCGCCGCCACCGCGCAGAGGAGCGGAGGCAATGAAAAGCATGAAGCCCGGACCACACACGGATCGGAATGTGACAGCGGGGCGACGGAGGCGAGCGGAGGGGGAAATGAGGGTTTGTTGTGGTTGCGAGTGTGGGTGTGTGTGTGTGTTAGGATGGACTGAGGTGATATGTACCTTAACTTGCAATTCATCAATGGGTATTTTGCTTACTGTGATGTAGGACCAAGTCAGGTTACCACAGGTCAGACAAACCCATAAAAAAACAAAAAAAAAGCTTTTATGCAAAAGATTTTGAGATCATGACCGCCACAGTTTCCACTAACTAAGTAAGATATTCTGCTGCAGTTCACATATACATATGGAAAAACAAAAAATCCTTATACTGGTGTTGGACATGACAGGGATCTTCGTCGTCTGTTGTAATCTGACGATTTTGCAGAATCGATTAACATCAGCACTCATTTTTCTTCGCTTTTCATGTGCAAAATGAGTGCTGGGTTATGTAAACACAGAAAGTAGTGCTGCTTCTAAAGCTAACAAACCACTGCCTGGCTAATTTCTATTCTAAATGGGTTTCTCTGAAAATCCTGCACTCGATTGCACTTGCTATGATTTCCCAAATTATTACAACAGGGTTAGTAAATGAAATGTTATCATGGGCTGGTTGACAAATGCTGGAATTTTCCAGAGCATAGATTCGTAAGGTAAACGGACTTCACGCAGCGACTGAAACAACACATTAATTTTGTTAAATGGACGATTTGATCATTAAAATTGCATCAAAAGTAGAATTTTAATTAAAATTTCTAATGAATATGTTTTTGGAATACAATCAAAATTATTTACTTAATTTAGCATGAAAACAAAATCGATCAAACATAAATTACAGCAGAGATGAAAGAACCATGTAAGAAAAGATGTGAATCAATCCACACCTTAATCCAAGTTACACAGCTTTCCAAACTTTCTTTATGAAATATATTAATAAGATTCTTCATCTTCAGATAGTCAATATTGAATCAGCTTCCAAAATGAGGGATGAGGACCTTCCTGGTTCTCATTTAGCCCTTCATCCTTCCTCTCCTGAGCTGAATTCCTCCGTCAACAGGGACGTTTTTCTTGATCCAAAATGAAACCGCCCACTCGCAGGTGTCAACGGGCCTCTAATCTGCAAAAAAAAAAAAAAAAAAAAACCCGCCTCTGACTAAATTCGTGCCTCGACACCAGCCGCGCATTTACATCCTGCCCTCCGACTGTGATTGTGGTCATTAACAGGAAAACTCCAGATTGGTGCAGCAGGGCAGCTTTGTTCTAGCACCCACTGTGCCAGGCTTTAAGGGCCGCTCTTGACATTTATATTCAACTGAAGCGCTGATTGCAAATAATGGTATTAGAGCTACACGCAGATGCGAGCTGGACAAAGTTAATGATAGCAACGTGGGATAGTGTCGCAGGAAACGGTCGAGACTTCAAAATGCCGAGGTTATCAGAGAAGAAAAAGGGCTGATTGATAAATATCGGATAGGAAAAAAAATGTCAAAAAGATAATTAGAAATATTCAAATTAACACACTTTGGCAAAAAAAAAAAAAAGAGACTCGTAATGATTCATTTGATTATGAAGTTCGTAACAGACAAGGCAATCAAAGCCGTTCATCATTAAAGGCATTTGATTAAATTAATTAATCTTCTGTCGCGAGCTGCGCGAGGAGTGACGACGTTATGTAGTTCTTCATCTGAGCGATGTTCTCGTTCGCCGTTCCCCGCTAATCTATTCAGCCATTTGCAGCGGACGGACGTGACAAAATGAAGGCCTGATGAGAACGAGCAGTTGGGGAGCGGGGGGTAACCGGTGGAGCGAAGGAAAGGTCAGCCAGAGTGATGAACTCGCCGGGTCAGGTGGCATCAAAGTGAGCATTGATCACTCTCCCGTATGGATCCGTGTAATCAAGCTGGTGTCTTTGCTTAATACACCTATTTATCTACACAACGTTGCCGACATCTATAAAAAAAAAAAAAAAAAAAAAGAAAGGCAGGAAGTAAGAGGGGATTCTGCAGTGCTGTGTGCATACAAACACACACACACACACACACACACACTTGCCGGCCATTGTCCAACCTTAAATGAGGCCTGCAATCCGACACACTGAGCTTTACTGCTGAAGACTGCAGCTCCAGGATGGGTGTCGCAGTCCTAAATGAGTCCAAGTGCCCAAATGGGAAAACTGTAGATCCTAAATGAGGCATTACTAAAAGAATTTGGATTCCTCCCACTGCACACAGCGAGGCTGGAAAATAATATTTTATTTAGAGTTTAATTGCAGCTTGTGGCCCTGAGTGCCCCATCAGACAAACTATAATGGAATCTAATATGATCGTAATAGTTACTGTCTTCACTCTGCTTCCCTTCCCTGCGTGATCCTGGAGCATATGGCACCGCAAGCATTTGTCCTCTTCCCTTACAGAGAGAGAAAAAAAAAAAAGACGGATTGCACGGCAGTGACTGGAACACTAACAAGACAGATGTATTGTTAAGTATTTTAGATGATTTCCGGCTTGTGCCCAAAGCAGAGTACCAGTTTATGCAACAGAGATGCCGTCAAATACAAGCACTGAGTGTACTGTAAAGGGTCCAAAAAATATTCTTGCGAATGCAAATAAAACCGAGCGAATGAACGTTTAAACGCTTTGTATTAACGCAGGTCAGAGATGCTTTACTGTTTTCGCAGCGCAGCTAAAGGTCACGCGGTCTTTGTTTGGGAGGAAAAATATGGGCGTTTATTTGCGGCGTACACGTTGTACAACATGCCCCTTTCATCTCTCATTTTCCCGAGCGATTACGTGTGGTGAAATGATGAGGAAATTGAAGTTCGGGTGGGGGAAGAAAAAAAAAAAAATACACGCATGCTAGATTAAGAACTCTCTCCATCTTATTAAATTTTCCAAATGCAATAAGGCACCATTTGACCATTTGTACCTGCATTTGTACCCCTCGGTTATTGCCGGTATTGACTGGCTGTCGGAACCATGAGCCTACGGTGAAGTCTCTGCTGCAAATAAATGGCCAGCATTGCACAGGAAAAAGAAAAGAAAAAAAAAAAACACCATGTGCCTTTTTTTGCTCATTATAGCATGTCTGACTGTGAAGCCCTCAAGTTTCCTTCACAGCGGGATTTGTCATGGGGCTGATGTCCACTTGCTTCGCTTCCTGCTGCAGTTATGAAGAATTCAACACCAGCCGCCCTCTGCCTTCGCCCTTTGTTAACGTGGAAAGAGTTTGGATGAAAAGGACAAAAGGGCGACCGCGCCGAGCATCCTGGAGGCCTCGTCGGGGTCCCACCCCCCCCACCCCCTGTGAAAAAGGATCGCAAACTCATCAAAAAGGTCATAGCAGTAGCACGAGAGGGGCGCTGTTTTGACATCGCTCTTTTTAAAATCAGCCCCGTGCATTTCGTTCGCACGGGAGACGATAACAATGCCGAGAGACAAGACCGCCCGAGAAGTGATTGTCAGGAGGAGGGAGGAATGCGGCAAATGACATGACACACTTCCAAAGGCGCGCTGGCGGAGACAACAAATCCACCCACATCTTTATCTGTGATCAAAGGGAAGATTTATGATTCTCTGCATTTGTAGTCCACCCTCCCCTCCCCCCCTCCCCCCCCATCTCCCTGCCTCCTCGCGCATTATCTCTCCAAGTTAGGGCTATCAGAGCGAATTTGCCGGCCGTCATTTTTGACCCGCCACCGACGCGAGGATGAAATTTCCCTAGAGTGACACTTTCATCAGGCCACTTACTGTCTTGACCTTCTGCGACTTGTGCCCTTTCTGTGGCATAAACACGGCTAATGCGCGTTAGCCTCGCAGTCTCAGAGAGATGCGCGGGAACGCGGGGCATATGCTGCAGTCACAGCTCGTCTCGCTCCCTCCTCTGAACTGACAGACAGCCATCAGGCCGGATGGATGGCGGTGGCGGTTGCGACAGTGACGGGTCCACGAGGTTGGTGATATTCAGAGGAACAGCTGTGCGGAGCATACGGAGCGAGCTGACATTCTTGATTTGTCCGGGTTCCCTGACCACCGCGACGGACGCCAGGCTTTCCCCCCCCAGAGAGTCCGGGAGCGAGCTGGTATCAGAAATCCTCGGGCGGCGTCGCAGTTTTAACGTTTGCACGAGCTCGACACGCGCGGATACAAATATGTCACTTTTTTTGTGACTCATAACCCCTTAAACAAGACGAAGACTGCTCTCAAACCCTGTCACAGGCTTGCGCATGCAGAGTAGTGGGGTGACCTTTCCAAACTGTTTCATTTTGATATCAGAGGCTTCTGAAAAATTCAGCATTTTACAAGAAAGTAATGAGATGAGTAAAAAAAAAAAAAAGGACGCGATACTAGATGATGAGCCCCCTGAGAGTACCATCCTGTAATTATGAAAAGAAAAATATTCTACCGAAATGAAAGGACCGGTTGCTTTCTAAAATAAACCCTCTGCCCACTGGGATAGTTTTCGCCCGGCCAGTCGCCCCTCTGCTCGTGCTCTTTGAGCCGACTGAGTCCTTTGGCGGATGCTTTCACTTTAAACATCACCGGCGATCCTATAATCTCCCAGACCCCTTGTCGAGCACAACGCCGACTCCTCCATCAGCGCCGTGATCTTCGGAAATGTGTCTGTCGCCTGCTGGCTCTACCCCGCCACCCCCGGCGTCGACACCGCGGGGGCATCCTGTCTTCTCTCCCGTCTCTGTGGGCCTCTGGTGATAAAGATGCTTCGCATTGATGCCGTCCTGGGGATAAATATTGCCAATCTCCTTCTATCTCTTCTTATTTATATTACCCACGTTACAATAACATATACAACCCCTATGGTTAAGGTCTGGTTACTTTTGGCTATTAAACCATTTGCCATTTTCGGCTTGTTTAGAAAATGTGAATGGGATTTAAAAAAAGGGTCTCCATTGGCCTGTGTTGAGGGTTAAATCTATCTCTCAAAGAAAAAAAAAAACGTACACTCACAGGAACAAATTCATAAGTGGCACATCATCCACATCAGTGTTCTTTACACCCACTTCACCTCTCACAAAATCCAGAGTCTATTATCGCTGTTGTTTGGGAGTTTCTCTTTTCCCTGGTGGGCAGAATATCTTATCAGCGAGAAATACATTAGCGCAGATAATAAACCGCTCGCCTGTAAGAAACTTGGAGTGACACTCCACCGCCACTGCTTAAACTTTATTTAAGCGGGCAGGTTGACTAACAACACACTTTCATTCACAGTGACAGGCTGGCAGAGTTTCTGCAGAGCGACGGAGGTTCGCGCCGCTGCTGCAGTCCTTCGGTGTCGACCGCCGGCGCCTTTTTAGGACGGGTTTACATGCCTTGCTCAAGAGCCGTTTGGAGGCGTAATCGCTCTGAGGTGTGTGTGTGTGGAGGGGGTTGTGCGGTATGGGTTTCTTTCAGTTGCACCATGCAGAATTTTTCTACCCTGGGGATTTGAAAAAGCTACTCTTTTAAGCACAAATATAACTTCCCCCGTCCATTAGGCTATCACTGCCCCAAAACTTCATATTGGTTTTCTAGCAGACTGGAACCAATCTGCACTACAGGAAGCCCTCCCTAAAGCTAGTGCCAGACTATCTCTGTCTCACAAACAGCTCGACAGGCCTGTATTTGTGCCTACATTTCTATTCTGCCTTTGCAATTGCATGTTCTTGCGAGCAGGTAGTGCATGATGTACCCACATTCGGAAAATAAAAATCATATTGGGATTTTGCGGAGATTATGGAGCAAATTATGTGATTGGACAAATAAGAGCATACATTTACGGAGCGAAAATAAACCACAGAAGTGCAGAAAAAGCCCCACAATTGCATGGCAGCGGCGTGAACAGGGGCTGTTTCGCTACGCAATTATGCGTTCCTGGTGGCCAACAGAGTCGCCCTCGCTGGGTTAACGACCGCTTCACATATCTGAGGCGGGGTAAACCTGACTCTAACCAAGACGGCTTTGTTCCAATTGAAGGGCTGGCCCCAATTTTTACCAGGTTATCTCCCGAAAATGGAGTAAACCCGGGGTTAATTGTTGTCAGTGGCAAAGTTCAAAATGACAACTGAATCACATTTGTGTTATTCGGTTGAGCCTCTCAAATAAATTTAGCCAATTTGCTTGGGTGCTTTTGTGCGTTAGCCAAGAGAAAGACCTTGCACCAAATCCTTTTAGGCTGTCCTTCAGATACTGTAGCTATGGTTACCCTAAGCCACTTTATGCTCCTTTTTCCAAAAATAAGAAAATGGAGGTAAATAGCATGCCAGCTTTCCATTATAATACACATCACCCCAGTCTTATGTCATGCACTGTTGCTTGGGTTAATAAATAAGGTGGTTCTTTTTGAATGATTGATTTAAAAGTATTATATACAAGCACACTGTATAGAATAGTATAGAAAAAAAATCATGAAAATAAAGTCATGAAATGGAAGAAAAGAAGATCAATATATCTCATTTATGTGTGGGGAAAAACAAAATACAGCATATATCTCATATCAACTCAATATGGTTGCAGGGGTGCGGTCTAAAGAGTGCAGAAGAGATCACCGTGTGTGTGTTTGGAAGTTAAAACCGATGCTGCTGAGATAGCTCGATGTGCCGGCTGCGTGGATGCAACTACTCCCCAGCTGAGATAAACTGCATAAATCTCATGCAGGGAAGTAACAGTGAGCTACTTTAAATCAGCGGCGTAGACCGTCGGCGCGTCTGGCGCTGCGAGGATGAACCTGCGAACGGAGGGAAGTTGACACGGCGGGGAGGGAAGGGGCTGAGGCCTGATGGATGCGTTTCAAAATAAACATTTGACAGATTTGGCGTTTGAGTTACTTAAACATTTCTCAGAGGCAGGCTCCTCTGGAGGATGAAATGATCTGCTTCAGTTAAACCTCGCCGAGGAGAGGAAGCGAAATAGCTCGCCGGCAAACACGAACGCGCGAGAACGAACGGGTAAACTGACAATTGACCTTTCTGGGATTTGGGGGAGTGGGAAGGGTGGGGGTAAATAAAAAAAGCATTTTTTTGTCTGCATTTTTACAAACAAGGAAATATTGGCTTTTCCATTTGAAATGTTCAGCAGCCTGATGAAGGTGAGAAAAAAAGCTGTAGATCAATTGAGCTTTACCGCTAAAGACCACACAGTCTCGGTGCTCGGCCTGCTGTTGCAAAGCGTTCACTTACGTGCGTCACAGTTTCAAAGAATCACTCCTTCAATTTGGCGTGTGTGGGCAGCTGACAACTCTGCAAATTGAGCCAGGGTGGTATTAAATTACTGTGTTTACAAGTGCGATTTCCAGCAACCACTTGTGTATCCACGTAACCAGAGCAGGGAGGAACCATGACCGGCAGGGGATGTGTTGCAGGAAAATCCTGAACCGCTGCACATGCCGCGTTTGAGACGTAACTGGTATATTTAGCCTGTCAGAGCATGTTTATTCCTTTCACAGAACATCCACGGCACCATGGCAACGAAATACCTTAAAAACCCTAAATGTAAAGACTTGCATTATTCTCTGCATATCTCTACCGAGAGGCGAAGAAAAACCCTTTCCCAAAGCCGAGAAAACAGCTGGCAAAAGGCAGGGAAAAAAAAAAACACATTTAAATGAATCATCTGCTGTTCAACACATTAAAGAGTGTGATTAGATGCTAAGGTGAGAGCACCCCAGGGCGCTGTCTTCGGTCGCGAGAATATTTTTCTGACACGTTTCCTATCTCTCCGGTCTGAAGCGTTATCCGGCGCGCCATCTATATGTTGCAGCAGCTTGTTCTAAAGCAAACCCCCGGGTGTGCCAAAAGGGTTAACCCGACTGAGGGCTTCAAAGATAGCGCGGCGGCGTGAAGTGGCCTATGGAGGGCCGAGTGCTGAAGGAAGAGCTTAGCGCGAGCATATCAGGTCACGACGGGTAATGGAGACTGTCAGTGGAGAGACTGCGCATGTTCCCCCTCTCTTCACGGATGCGTCAGTGTAACTCAGATTGCGTTAAGTGTGTGACTGTCACAGCACAGTAAATGTGTGACTGTCATTTGGACAGCTGAGACCCGCCGCGTCCTGATGTTTGCACAGCCGCCCACTCCAATATGTCTGCAGAGCCGTGCGAGGGCTGCTCAAAGCTCCGAGAGAGAGAGAGAGAAAAAATTCAAGGAAAGTGTTTCCAGGGCAATTATCCTTGCCTGTTTAGCAGCTCAAAAGCTCAGAAAGAAATACTCCTATAAATCTAAAAATATATATTCTTAGGAGGATGCATGGAAAAAAGGCACAAACAGATACATGCACGCAACAGCGGCGATTGAAGACAAGTGAGCCTTTACTCAGCTAAAGTGTGATTTTGAACCATTTGCAGCCAGTTTGGAGAGGTTATCATTTTCCCCCCGCCTGCTTCGAGCAGAGCACCCAGTGTTTTCACTCCTCCGGTCTTATCTGGCATCTGTATACTTTATTATCTGACACCGGCAGCCGGACACCGCCTTCAAGAAAGGGAGCTGCTCAAAGAAAATGAACATTTCTAACTCGAGGCCATTTAGGAAGCAATCACAGTGAGCATAAATGGACCACTGACCCCTTTAGCTTAATCCAAGGAGGTTAATGCATTAAAGATGGAACATTTCCAAGCAGTAAAATACAAGGACATTCTGTTGAAGATTTACTTTTACTTTGAACGCCTAAGCACGCCATCCCGAACACCTCGAGACTTAGCTATCCAAATTATGAACGGAGAGTTGTCGCCACAGTGTAATCCCACCAGAAGATGCCACAGGCTGGGGCTTCCTGCTTAAACATCACACTCATGCGCAGAACGTAAAAGACTTTTGGTGCTATTTACAGAGAGAGGACAAACCAAAGAGAATAAACCTGAATAAACGAGTGGGAAAGCATAACAAATGCTACACTGATGACATCTGCTAGTTTTTTTTTTTTTTTTAAATCAAGATAGCAAGAGAAGAAAACATGAGCAATCTCTGAACTAATACTAATGCATAAAAGTGACATACCGTGAGTGTGACTGGCATTTTGATCAAGTCCTTTGAGATTCAAGTCCTCTATATTGAACGACTACATCTGTACATTTGTGCAGTGACTCAGGTATGTAGGTGGTTAAAGATGATTTCAGCCAGCTGGAGAAAAAGCTGACCAGTCAAAGCTTTGTGAAAGTGACTGAGGACTGAAAAATTTAAAATAGCAGCAGAGAGCAAAAGTACAGAGTGTACAGATGCATGAGGTCAATTCATAGAAATAACAACTCTTCAATACCATTCTTCAAATGCTATGAAATACATGAAGCTGAGCCCTCTAAGCTGCCACTATTGCAACTTATAGCTAAGCTAACAGTCTACGGTATATATTATATTTCTACTGAGTAAAATGAGATTATACAGAACTACAAAGAGTGTGAACGTTTAATTCACTCAGCTAAAGCCTCACTACAAATGAATTCAAAATTAATTTAAAAGCTGATAATATGTCAGTGCCATGTTCAAAACTTTTCTTTGCTGCCCCCAAGAGGCCAAACAATTCAACAGATCAGGATTAAGGAAACAAATAATAATTTCTGGCACCTGGCACACAGTGAACAATCCCAGTGTCTTGCAGGCTGTCACCGCCGCTACGGCTGTGTGCATAAAGTGCACATTATGGTTAGTTCAAGCCTCCGTCCTGGCCTTGGAGGACCACTCAAGAAACATTTCCATTACCGGGGAGAGCAGCGGGGGCACACTTTGGGGGATCGCTGAGGCAGGAATGTACATTGAATCACCAGAGGTCTGCACAGCGCTGCGAGGACAAACATACGGTGGAGCTCCGCTGGGCTTGCGACAGGCAGCGGGCACATAACCACAGCAGTCCCTGATGTTTAACCTGCAGGAGCTGAGGGGGGTACAAGGGATGCAGTCAGACGGAAAGGAGTGCATATAGGAAGGGGTCACCGGGAAGGACAGATAGATGGGATGCATATGTGTAGGGACAGGAAGCATGCACAGACAAAGACATACAGGACGGAGAGCAAAAAGAGGGGAGGCTGAGGGTGAAGCCTCGCTGCGATTGGTCGAGAGAGGAACAAACGTGTGCCCTGTCCCTGCAAGCTGGGTGGCTTTAGTGACAGGAGACTCCATGCCAGCGGCAGCAGATGAAGGGGCAGGGGGTGCTGGAGCTGTCAGGCACCCCCGTGCCCACATATACAGCTCTTTGTGCCGTCGCGGAAAGGCCCATTTGTCTCAAAGAAACAAGGCTGTCCACAAGGTTTGAGTTTTGAATGTACATCTGTACAAAAAATCCACAAAATACACTGTGTTTGAGCCTGAAAAGGACAACAGATAAGCCATTTTTCCTTTCAGTTCCATGTTTATTTTACTGGCAGCTGTCAAATTTGCCAGGAGATATTGCTCTCTTTGTTTCCAGGCTCTTTCCTTTATAGGAAAATGTCAAATATTATCTTTTGCACCATGGGGATTATTCGAATTGCGCATGCAGGGAGTCAGGTCCATGCACAATGATATCCTTACATAATTTAAGGCACTCAAGTATTCTGTTTGTTGACTTGCCCTGCATTTATAACAATCCTTATGAGGTTACGCACAAATTATTAAAGACCCAAATGTGATGAGCTGTGACATGCTGATTTTAGCAGAAAATGCTGAGGCATGTCATCACTTTCTTCAATCATTTTCCGCAGCCTCAGCAGGTCCGGCCTCTTATTTTTTCATATTGTTTTTGTCCAGGTAGAGTTTTAAAGAAGTTTAGCCATTCGAGTCTTACACAGCGCGATATTACCAGTCAGTAGTGTTTAATATATTCCAGGATTGTACGATTTTCATCAACTTTGTCTGCACCTTCTGATTACTTTTCCTTCTGATAACGATGTAGCTCGAGTCTCTCTCTCTCTATACATATATTTTATGTGTGGGTGGACAAAGCAGCAGCGACAGCAAGAGTGGAGGAGGAGAGGTTTTCTCGGCTGAAAAGGTGAGAGGTGACTACATTGCATTCTGGACTTTTGAGTCTACCTTACTCGGTCGAGAAACTTGCATCTTTTCCTCCTCCGCTGTGGATTTCTATCTGCATGACGGCTGAATTTGGTGCACAATTTCGAGTTTAGGGAAGACATCTCTGGATCTCTTTGGATTCGGAGCTGAACTGAACTACTACTGCATCGCCATTGGAGCTGGACATAGCGTTTGGCCATGTATCCATGGGAAGAAGAAGAAAAAAAATTAAAAATCACTGCTGCCAAACCGGAATCAGAGATGCAGCGCACACCCCCGACAGCTATTTTAACAGAGTAAGGTGGATTTTTCCTTGAAGCGCTTGGTGTGCTGCAACTTCGCTGAGTTGTCACTGAATTAAATCTACTTCATCAAAACTTCGGCCGGCCCAAAAATAGCCCCCTAACTTTTTTTTTTTTTTCCCGCAAACCTCAATCCTGAGCCAGCACAAGCCTTTACACTATTCATTATTCCACAACTTATGGCCGCAAACTCCACAAAGCAATATTATTAATCTCGAGGAGGAGGGTAATTCATTTTCTCTGGCATGTAAAGATAATTAAGTAGGGGGGCGGACGGGATTTTGAGCGCGCTCACTTGTTGCTGCCTCACATGTCTTGGCATCGGTCCCAACACTTTGAGTTGATGTCGAAATACAGTCGCTCGCCCAATAAAGCACCTTCTGTTCCCGTGGGAAGCATTAATCTGCATTCAGCATATATCACGCTTAAGATTCATTTGAATAAGCGTAGTATGGACGTTGTGTACATTTAATAAGCCACGAGGCATCTTGTAGAACCAATGAACAACGCTTAAAAGAGATATAATAGATTCAAACGGTGCCTCTATATGTACGTATGTTTGCCAAGCTTCCATTTCATTCCGCTTTGAGCTAACCTACACATCAACACGTATTCAAACTGCGGAGCGATGTTCATATACAACGGCGAGAAAATACAACCTGTTCTTCTGAGAATCCACACTAGCCACTCAATGAAAAGCAGGGCGGCTGACAAGTTCGTCATAATGGGTTCAACATGATTCGAAGCCAACAAGTCGAGCACTTAAGTGTAGTGTCAAACAAATATATGAAGATAGATTTAAAAACATGAGAGAGACTGTCTTGTGTTTTATTAAGTGGGGAGTTATTTTAAATTTCACTTGATTTAATACAGTTTTAACTAAATAAAATGTTAGACTGCTGGACATTTTCCATTAATAACCCAATAAAGTACTTACTTTGGCTGAATGTAATATTACACAAATATAATGCAATGTTTTTTTTTTTTAGATAATGGTTATTTCTCTCTTGGAGAAAAGTTGATATTCATCATTTTACATTTAGAGATGAAAAAAGCTACAATGAATGTTTTGTGCCAGTGACCATCCTGCACCAAACAAAATTTGAAGAGGAGGATGAAGAGGAAATTGAAAACTAAAATGACTGCTCCTTACGAAAATATCATTGAATAAGACATGATTTCTCGATTTGTCTGTTATTTCATCGAATCATATATGATTCAAACCACGTCACAAGAGTGTTTCTATCACCAACATGCATATTGCTTTCAGGAGATATTATAATTGGTTATTCCATTTATTGGTGTCATAATATCTTATATGTATGCACATTTTGCAAATGCAACTTTCTATTAACAGAAATGACTAAAGTGCAGCACAGGGACACTTTAACCTGTTGGTGTGAACGTTAATTAAAGTAAACACAGCTCTGTTATCTTCAATGTGGCATGGCATTTTAAATTCACCCACAACAGTAATTATTTTTTGTTATTGCAGGTTGTGAAATAATGGCTGCGTGACATATGTGATTGCAAATAAACAAAAGCTTCAAACAAAAGCACGATCCAGTGTGAATGATGTCAGAAGTGTGGATGGAAACTACTGGTTGTTTATTCCTGATGGTAGACGCCACTATATTATATTTATTTTACACCTTATTTCTAACTTAGTACTTGTGAACCACGCTTAGACTTAGCTAAAAGTTGGCTTCTTTATTCAAAGTTCTCTATATATGTATACTGACTTTTCGCCTGGAGTTTTTTTACTCATAAGTTTAAAATGTGTCGTACATACCGGCCCCGATTTTAGCCCGGGAGATGAGATTCTCAGGAGAAAACATGGGCTAATTTTTATCTCAATAAAGACAGCGAGTGGGCGGGTGAGCGCAGCGCGGCACAGTTCAATATGATTTGATTATACTGTCTGCTGAGAAAACGCCGCAAACACATCCTTCACAACAGCTTTAAGGTTTCCGTTGCGCCTTTGTTTCCCATACTGAGGTATCATAGGGTTCCTATCACTGTCAGAGGACACGCTGGCAGTATGTCGGGTGCACTGCGGCCTGCCTGGGGGGACACTGACTTCCCTGCAGCCGTTCCTTGTCACAGTAGCCAATAATTGGCCCCCCGCTTCCCGCCGGAGAGCGCGCCCCGTCCGTGTGTGTTGGCGGGCGGACGTGTGGGCGCCCCGCGTGCTCGTCTGTCAAACTCGGGGATGACGCGCAGATCCACGGGCGCCGAGGAGCCCTGAACCGCTATGAAGACATTCTGTCAGCTTAGAGACGCTGGGAACTGCTGAGATAGTTCAATCTGCGTGCTTTTTCACAAGGTTAAAGTTGGGGATTTTCGGGGAGGATGTGCCATATCTGATCGCGGCGGAATAGTGCAGAAATAATAGATGTACGGCGCGGAAATGTGCACTGCGGGGAGCGGGAGGAGGCCACAATGGTGGAAATGTGATACAATTCTTTGTTATCAGTCGGGAATGTGGGCCGCGCTGCCAAATGAGGCCGTCCGTACCCAAGTTGTGACTTTAATTTGAGGCGGGTTTTAGAGTTTTTGGTATATGAGGGGCAGGACTTTGCTCCCATGTAAACGGGGCTTGTGTGAAAGCTCGCTCTCGATAAGGGAGGTGAGAAAGCACAGCGAGCGGAATTCATGCTGGATTCAAAAGTGTGTTTTCTGTGCGGGAAAAACACAAACAAGCCATCAAGCTCCGATCAAGGAAAATACTCCGGCACATTAGGTCTTTAAAGAGGCGGGGGATGAAAAAAAAACACACAAAAAAAACACAGTGGCATGGCTGCCGGTGGTTTGTTTTTAAGATCTACTTTTACCAGAAGTCTCTGCCAACCATTCGACTTGGCTCGCTTGCCCACGTGACCCCCGCAAACCTTTTCAAAAACATTTCGTTCCCTCGCTTCTTGCTCTTCGCTTCAACTGACATATTAATTTCTGCCTCCATTATATGTGTTTTTTCCGACATAAAAAAAATTAAAAAAAAAAAAAAAAAATCCTTGTCCCCGTCCCGGCCATGTCAGCGTCGCCCGCACGAGGCTGCTGGCTCATTATGGAGATGAGATAGTTTGACGTCTGTAGTTCTTAAAAGCCTATTAAGTGTAGTGACAGATGGAGGGAATATGTATTACTTCACCTCCCACCTAGTCGCTGGTGCTCACGGACCGACCAAGTTTTAGTCCTGGCACGAGTCCCCCCGTAACATTTCACTGTCCAAGCAAAATACTGCATGTGAAGCATTAAAAGTCAAACTAAATACTAAAATAATGATGCTATTTGATAAGAGATGGGGTTTTTTTCACTTTCTCGCCCCCCTCTGCTCTCTCGGGGTCAAATATTGGAGGTGCAGCTCATGTTGACAAGTGAGCCCCCCCGGGGGGAGGCGGCGGAAGAGGAGACCTGTGATGTGTCCATCCTCTGGAGAGGTGAGTCTGACAGTGTGAAGACCTATAAGCGGAGGTGCTGTCAGATTATGCAGCGGCCCCCGAGGCGCGATGCATTAGGTGGAAGCGGGCAGCGATCAGAACTGTTGGTACGCGGAGTGAGAAAGACGGAAGCGAGATTAAAATTTTTTTTTTTAAAAAGTGGGTGAGAGAGAGTCATAGCGGCGCTAAAATTTCACAATAGCTAAATCTGTACCGGCAAGCACATTGGGTAATAAATTTAACAGGACTGTCAGCGGGGTCGATGCAAAATTTAATTAAGAGCGTCACAGTTATGAAGAGGGCTGCTACGTTTGGTGTCAGAGGGCTCCAAAACGTGAATTTTAATCTTTCTTGACGGCAACAACTTTCACTAAAATTTTCACAGACGGGAAGCAACAGCACGGAAGGGATGAGCTTGTTTCCCTGACTTCGAGGTGCGAGCGGGAAAAGAAGAGAATTAGCTTTTTAGTCTGTCCTTTTGTATTTATGTGCATCTCTTTGGTGTTTGTGTCTAAAGTTCACCTCACTGTCTCATTTTCAAGAGCTCATCAAATCAAATTGACCATCGAATTCCACTTAATAATAAGAAGCTCCATCGCCTGAGAGCAAACTTCTGATGAATGTGAGATTTACCGGACAGCGATAAACCCACAAATCGGGCACATTTCTGATTGCGGAGAGACCACAGAATGTCACTAAAGCGCACATGATTGCAGAACAAGAAAACGAGGCGGTTTCATGCAGAGATGACTCATGCAAAATGTATTCAGCCCCACAAATCGCAAGAAAAAAACATCAATAATTCACCGAAGCTAACAATTACATCACTTCGCCCCCATTTCTAGGCTTCAAAGTTTCTGGATCCTGCCGCTGACCTTCTTCAACTTTCTTAAACAGCTGGTAGCTGTGACAACAACAACAAATAAAGAGGCTATTCTGAAAGGGATGAAAGTTTTATTGAAGTGTTTTTATGTCTTATCGGCAGCAGCCACATCCGTTGCCTGCTGGTACAATCCTGTGGGCAGCTCCTTCAGGTTCACAGGCTAATCTCCCTCACCCCAAAGTGCCGTGGCACCGCCGAACCTGCCACTGAGCCCTCCTACGACTCCCCAATCGCGCGGGAGACGCCCTGCTCGATGGTGGCAAGGGCCCACCTGAGTGAACTATTTTTTATTTTGGCTGAGTTGTCGAGCGGCGTATCAATTTCACACTTATCTGCGAGTCGCAATTTGGCCGCGGGGAGGCGTGGAGGACGAGCCCACCTCAGCAAAGGGGATAAAATCATCACTTTCTGACGTTAGATGTCGTAAACTTTTAAATATTTGTTTGTGAGCGTTTTCAGGTTTAATCGCACCAGGTCAATTAAACCTGAAAAGACAGAGTTTCTTATTAAAAAAAAAAAAAAAGGAGATGATGCCTGGATTTCGAGGCTTCAAGCTATTTAAGAGAATAAGGCAGACTTCTAATTAGCTAATGTGGGTTAAGAGGAATGATTTACATGATGTTTAAGGTGCTGTCAATCATCGGCGATGGTATCAGGAGTGTGCAGGAGACAGACAGAGATGTACGAGATGGAAGTGGGGAGCAGACGGGATGGAGACAGAGACTTTTAAGAGGCAAAACTAAGAGTGGAAGCGATGGGGCGAGAGTAGAGAAAGCGAAAAAAAAAAAGGGGGGGGGGTGGAAGAGGCGCAGCAGAGATTACAGATTCGCACGCAACCACTCTTTTCAGCTGACACAGGAGAAAAGCTACACTGTAGATTCGCATAACGAGACCACTGGACCATCATTAAAATACAGAGGCCGCGAGACACACCGAGCCCCACCTGACTGTCGGCCGTTGTTGCCCCCCAGAGGAACGCGCCTTGTTGAACCTGCTCCTCTTCTGTCAGCACTTTCATAAATAATTCAGAGAGCACTCTGGGGCAAGAGAGGCATAGAGGAGTATGCACAGCCCCACCCCCCCATCCCTGTTTTTCTCTGCATTATTTTATTGCCCCCTCCGTTTGTGCTTATTTACATAGCATGTGGAGACCTCGGGGTGCAGGTCACTGGAGCGGTGGCGTGACTTTCACGTGTGTGTCGCGGCTAACTAAAGAGACATCCCAAATCTCCATCGCTAGTTTCCAACAGAAAAAAAAAAGCAGATGGACACAGAGAGGCGGCACAAACTTTGGGGGTGATTTTTGAGAATACCCACGAGCCCTCCCTGCCATTATCTCCATCACTTGCTCTTCCTCGCAGCCCCCCCCCCTCCCCGCTCGCTGCCTCTGCATAATCGGCCCTCAACACACTTGTTAAAGTGACACAGGAGCGGTCGTGGCAACCCCTACCGCTTCCACGAGCGTTAAAAAGGGAGCCCTTGTTGAATGAAGGGGAAAAACTCAGCGGCGGATATCGCTGACAAAGTTTTCAGTGGTTAATTGTGTTTTCTTACCCTCGCTGTGACGTTGTGACATAGTGATCGCAACCGTCAGGTACCAGAGAGGAATGGGGACAATATTCAGAAAGGAAGTGTTCCTGATGTTCTTTTTCTTTTTGCAGCTTCTCGGAGGCTTAGACGCATCAGACATGTCAGCAACGATCATCGTGATCCTTTTTTTTTGTTTAACACAGACATGCAGAGGTGGAAATGGAAGCTGAAAAAGAAATCACCATTCTTAGACCTTGAGACCAACCAGAGAATCCAGGCACATTATGGCATTAAGGACATCTCCATATGTGCTAATAATACAAGTCCTGTAAGTAACACGTTCTCACTCTCGTCTGAGTGAATATTACACGTGTCGTCTGACCTTCAGTGACCATCAAAGCGTGCACAGTAGCTCCTGGTTCGCTACAGATATAGGCCACCGCTTTCTGGGGAACGGATAGAAACCAGGACTGGACACAGTTGAAAAGAAAACTGTCAAAAAGGGGGAGAAACGTGTGCAGCCGGAGAAGACAAACTGCAGGAGCGGACGTATCGAAGAAGTAAATCTGTAACCACACATGCCGAAACTCTCGGTAAACTCGGCGTAAATTGCTACTTACTGCCAAAAGAGGTATCAGCTTTCTCGCCTGCTGTATCTGCTTCATATCTGCTCGTCTCCACTGAGAGTAAAAAAAGATTGAGTGGCTTTCTAATGCGCAGGGGCCTAAAGATAAACAGGGTGTCGCTCCGCACTGTATGTATAGATATATATTTCATTCTCATCTGTCCTACGTCATGTCAGAATCCATTTTTAGTGATATATGGAGCCTTGGGGGGCCTTGAGAGGGAACAAAAGAGCGCAGGATGAGGCGTGTGAGTATACAGCGAGCATACGGGCGTACATCGAATGTGCACATCCACAGCATCCATCCAATTGGACTTCACTGTAAATAAAACACATAATAATAAAAAGTGAGCGCTGCACGTCACATAACACGTCAAACTTTACTTAAGGGACGCTGAGATTGACAATCCTGTTATCATTACATTACACCGTGTGACAGAACAATTCGCGGAGGTGTTCTGCCCCGCCCATGGACCCGGTTCGGTTTCTCGCACCGGTGCTTGCAACGCAAAGGGCGAATCCGCAAGCACGCGTGATGCGCACATGACATCACAGCGCCGCTCCATTTATGGTCTCTACAACCTGTTGACCCGGCACCTTTTTAGACACTTAAATACTTCAGTGAGTGCATGCCAGGTTTAGTTTACCAATCTGCTCTGCCGAAACTAGGTCATGTGGAGCCGGGATGGCTTTATCAGAAGGGAAAGTTACTGAACCGTCCTTACTCACTGTCCTTTTTTACCTCCGAATGCGCCGCTCTATTTTTTTTTTCCCTTCTTACATCTCTCCTCCTCGCTGACCCACCCACTTACATCCCTCTCCCATCTTCGCTTCTCCTTCACTCTGCCGCCCACGTATTCCATTTTTATGACTGCGGACCATTATTTGATATTTTTAGGAGGCACTGTGGCCTTTCTGAGCGGCTGGTGAAAACTGTCGAACCGGGCGAAGGTTCAAGAATCAAAATCACCGACTGGTGGGAGCGGAGAGATGTGAGCCAGATCCTGGTTAGTGACAGAAACCTGATCACATTTTGAAACAAACAAGCAATGCAGGGTTTTTTTTTATCACAATTCATTTATTTTGGGCAATGAAAGTGTTTTGTCTGGTGAAAAAGCAGCATTTATAGACTAATTTGACCCAGGATGACACAAATGGTGGACCAATCCTGCCCATGGTCTCACTTGTGATTAGAATATAATGATTATTCCCATTTAAATAGATTCAATGACAAAACGCTCGCCAGAATATTTGAAATCCCTACAAACTTACAAAGTTTCTGGCTGCAGGGATTTGCTCCCATTCACCATAACTGATGCTAAGCTTCGCGGCCTTGCCAACTGTTGACTCTCCAGCTCATCCCACAGATGCCGGATGGGTTCGGGGTCAGGGCCCTGTGTAGGCTTATCAAGCTGCTCTGCACCAAAGTGAAACTAACATGTCGCGCCTTTCCAAAACTGCTGCCACAGACTTGGAGGCGCGCGGTTATCTTACATATAATCGCAGAGGAAAGATGAAAAGAAACAAGCAAAACGATGCATACTTTTGCCTTTTTTTTCCCAGCAGAAACGATGACTCATCAAAGTGTTCTTGAAATCCCCACACCAGTCATTTAACGTTAGAAAAGACAAGTGGATCATGTCTAATTTTCTGTGTTGTCTAATATCTGGAACAACAGAAGGTCCATTAAGCACAGCACACAGACTTGACTCATTTAATCGCAGTATATGATGAAGTGAGGAACCGTTTAAGACAAAGGAGATGGAAATTATGGGCATTTACATCCATTTCAGCTGCAGGATCAAATTAATAAGGTCCTCTGGCTTTGTTTCGCTGTCTTTAAAAAGAGAGAGATAAAAATCCCTCTGTGTAATCAAAAACTTTTTTTTTTTTTACTTTTTTAAATTTTGAGAAACTTTGTGTTTATTTGTGTGCTCTCGCATCACCGGGAGCGAGTGGCGGCGTGATCTCGAAGAGCTGGAATTTGCATATTCTCAGTCGCTCCCTTTGATAATCATTTATCAAACTGATGAATGGCTGTCACATTATGCCTGATTTGTATAGACTCTCCGCAAAACGCCCGACTGAAACAGACTCTTTGCGGCGGCGTCTGTTCAATGAGAAGCAGGGGGTAAAACCAAGCCTTATTGGTGACTGAAAGGTAATTAGTATCTTGGTGTTCTGTGTATTACAAGGGCAAAATATGCTTCGGCTGCTAACGAGGAGCTGCCGAGTGAAGAAGACGCGATTCCTTTTTGCTGAGCTTTTAATAAGCGGGAACAAAGGCGGGAATTAAAAACCCCCAAAAAAGGACGTGAAAGGAGTTTACAGTCAGGCCACCGGTGCCTCCGCCAGCACCGCACACCCCAGGGAGTAATTCAAGAACTTAATACTAACAAGGTCAACACGCAGATACACAGTACCACACCCCCCCCCCCCTCCAGGTCTTATTACTGTAATGCATGTAGACAACTAGCCTTGTTTCTCCAACGCAAGCTCATATATCCCTGTACCTGCAGCTCGCCATGTAGGGTTCAATTCCCTCAAAGAACCACAAAGTGTCCTCTCTCATCAGCTTCCTATTTTTCATACGATGGCATCACCCATTACTGGCTCGCCCTCCTGCGCGCGAGTGAACTGCGCCTTTTTTTTTTCGTACGTGGAGATGCTGCAGAGTCTCCACTGTAAAAAAAAAAAAAAAAAAAAAAAAAAGAAGAAGAAGAAGAAAAAAACAAGCAGACAAACAGCAACCGGGATTTGGTCTGATTTCATGGTAGAGCAGAGGTGACTGACAACTTGTAAGATTCATCCCCGGCGCATGCTAATGGGGGCTTGGAATATGGCGAAAGAAATGAATTGGGTCTCGTAGGGCTCATGTTTTTTTTTTTTTCTTTTTCTGTGAATTGCTTTGAACTATTCTTAAAAGAAAATCCCTCAAGTCATGCTGTGAATATTTGCTGTGGCATCAATGGTCTTAGTCAAGTGGACTATAAGTGCGCTCCCATACGCCTGTTTTGATGTGCTTTTTGAATCTGGAAGGAAACGGGGAATGCGAGGACTTCAGAACTTGCAATTAAAAGTTAATTCATTTGCTCAGAAATGCAAAACTGGTTTCTTTTAGAGCTTGACGGTTCACTCTTGACACTAAGAAAGCTGCTGACACAACAATACAAAGCAGGTCTACCTCCTGACTTGTTCTGGGGCTTGATCCTCATTAGGAGGTCAACTTTTACTGACTGTATTCCTATATTTTAGCTGCTACAAAATTTCATGTCTAGGACTTGATGATTTACTTAAATTTACTCTGTATATTTTTATGTTGTTTTTTTTTTTGTTTTGTCTGCTTTTTCAAGGTTAGACGCAGTAAAGGCTGATGGAAAATTATTCAAATCAATGGTGATGTTGCGGGACTCCTTCGGCGGCAAATGAATTCAGGAAAGTCTTGCAACATTATTCACATCAGGTGGGACTCGACAGTGAAATGACACATTGCAGTAGGTTTGCGGGAGACTTGTTATTTTTGAGGATGTAATTTCGTTGCACCCTCTTACAAACATCCACATAATGGGAGCACGATCGATTCACATGGCCCCCCCTTTTTTTCCACTGGAAATTCACGATCGAATTTCAACACTTAGAGAATCCAAAATCTTTTCTTTTTTTGCTTTCCAGGCGCCTCAATAGATAAAAATCTTCAGTATTGCCACTACTCTTAAATGGGTGTCAGTAGAGTTCCATTAGTTCAGTGAGTGAATAGAAAACAACAAACACGACAGGGCAGCTTCAAACTTTCGACTATTTCTGGACAGCCGGACTGTTTTTGCCCATGGGGTGGAAAATCCTTCAGGTGAATCCCTGATCCTCCTTATCTCTTCTCTTAGCCTCTCCAACCAGGTCTTATCGCCTCCTGGACAGTAATTAACAGGAATTACACAGAGCCCCTATCTGCCGAGCACACGTCGTTACCGCAAAGAGCCCTTTCCCATTTAGGGCCTGTCTGCTGGGAGATTACCACTGGCAAAGGGCTCCTCGGTCAGGAGGCGCCACACAACTGCTGCGCCTTTTGTGCCAAGCCCGGCCACGACTTTCGGTCACTCGAGCAGATAAAGGCCGGGTCAGGTGGCACACGGCGAATTCCAAAAAGCACATTTTGTGCCCGCAAGCGAATAAAAGAGTTCCTGCTATTTTATTTGTACAAACTGGCGGAAGAGCTCTAATGAGAACGTGTGCAATCAATCTTATCCTTAATCTAAAAACAATTTGTCTCGAATAAATGGTTATTAAGACTAAAATACTGTAGCAATACAATTCATATTCATAATTCAATTCACCTCTACTTTAGATATTAAGGAGATATTGGCAGTTAGCAAATTCAACTGTACCATAGAAAATTATGCCTTTAGGTGAATTGGAGGCTTGTGAGCTGTATAATATCCCGACTTCCAACTGTGTTGCTTGGTTAATAGAAACGAAACCTTTAACTTAAAACCAAATCGCGGAAACTTGCTCACATAATTTTAGACTGATAATTGAAAGAAAAAGAGGGGGGAAAAAACGAATGAAAACATGAACAATTGTCCATGACACATCTCTTCCATCCTCTCATTTCTCTCTCTCTCTCTCTCCCTCTCTGAGCCCTGCACACTCTAAATGTTTAACAGGATCCTTGAGAAAAGCCTCTCCACTTCTGTTTCCGTGGCAACTGGCATGCATTGGAATTGATGACATCTCCTGATCGCCCACTTATTTTGCACTAAAAACGTTCTCCCAGTGAACTTCGCCATCGCCATTTCCCTTGCAGAAAGATGACGCCGCTTTTCCCGCAGCAGAGAGAGGGAGAGACGGGAGAGGAGAGGGAGGCTTTCCATTAGGGGAAGCTGCCATTTTTATTCTGTCTATCCAGGAGCGCCGCCAAGGTGGAGCGAGGACATTGTTCCAGAGGAGCGCCAGTGACCAGTCCTCTAAATAATGTGCAAAGGAAATGGATTTAGGGAATGAGACCGGTCGATCTTTCGAACTTTAAAAAATTCAACATGACAAGCCTAACAGGGCCTCAATAATTCATGGTCTGCTGAGTGCCCGCGGTGAGATTTGTATACCTCTCTTACCTATGTGAATCAGAGTCTCAGCATGAACCGCTGTCGTCTGAGCTCAGCCTCGGAGCTGCAAACTCGTTTGAGCGAATCTCCGTCCTCGTCCGGGCCATCGAGTTAAATGTTTTTGTCTAACAGTGTCCCCATACCTCCACTTTCATTCTCTCCCTTAATTAACATAGATGGGCAGCTCCAGAGGCCAGAGCCCATCGCGAGACCGCTCGCCGCCACCTTGTTACCGCCGTAATGGGTTCAGACGAGGTCTCCCCGACGCAGGAGAGAGGGGAAATGAATTCATGGAGCCCGGCCTCGCCTACCTTCAACTTTGACTTTGTCTCCCTTCGCCCTTCCCGCCATCCCTCCAACCTGCTCCGCCTCGTTCAAAACCGCCTGCGCCACACAACGGAGGGGGCGCATTAGATGCGAGCGCTGGCGACCCGATTCCTCCGACTTCATTAAAACCACGCACACGTGTGCGCTGACAGCAAATTAACAAACACATTCCTAGAGTGTCCATTAAAATCTATTCATTAACTCCGAGCCACATTTCATCCGCCGTTGGTTTTGTTTGTAAGTGTTTACAACGCTACAATAAAAATGCAAATACTCAAAAAGTGTTTGGCGGAGTCAACAGCGCAGAGGCGTCGAGCGATCGCCTGTTTAAACATTCGCTCAAGTGCTAGTAGCCGCGACAGCCAAAGGACCGCGGAGGCATGCCGCTCTGTCAAAGAGCTGGATGTCACGCGTGTGAGCAAGAGGCAAGACGCCGCGCTGTCAACCCAATTAGGCTGCTCGGGCACACACTGACTCCATTCTGTAGGCCTGAAAGAGGTCAAGGAACATATAAAAACAGAGCCATTTCCCCAGCTAGCCAGCACTGAAGAGCGAGAATGTCCTTTATGCGTAAGTCACTGTGGGTGGACGCGCGTACAAAACCTCTGTGGGGGGAAAAAAGCCCACACACTGACCAATTAGTAGAGGGAGCAACATGTGTGAAAAAGCAAGGGGAGATAATTGTCATGTCTTCCTTTGAGCCGGCAATGACAAAACTCCCAATGATCCCTCAAGGTTATTCCCGGAGCATTAGTCAGAACGCAAATGTCTAAATGAGTTTTAAAAGCTGGGATCCAAACAGCAGCTCCTTCGGAGGCGCAGAACAGTCCACCGAGGAAGTGTTTCGGGCGCTCCGTTGTTCTTATTACGCATCCGGCACGCTAATTTGTTTGTTTAATCCAATTATTTGGCCACTCTATCCTGCAGATTTCTCTATTTCCTTTATCCCGCAGTCAATAATGCTTAACCCCCCTCTGAGCCAGTCAGAAGCCACGAATGCCCACTGGGTTGTCAGCCCCCGAGCAAATGCACTCTGATCAATTGTACACGGTCAGCATGGATGTTTGACTGGATAATCTGCGCCTCACTGTCTCACGTATGTGTGTGTGTGTGTGTGTGCAGAATCAATATTCCAAAGAATAGAGGTGTAGGTGGCTCACATGCTGATTTAATAAGCGCGGTGAGCTTTCAATCTAAATTCAATTTTCTCAGAATAAACAAATAGTTGACTTAACGTAGTTTGTTTTGGAAAGTGTTGAATGTGCATTAGGATGCGGATTCTTTCTACGCACGGTGGCCCGACTCCGCCGGCCCCACTGTTCTGGCGGGTGAGCACAGTTTAGGGTCACTTCACAAACAGGCCCGGAGGAGGCCGAGTTGGAGAAACCTCTAGATTGCGTTCTGATCCGTCGCCGGCTGCCCTGAGGCGCATTGGGAGAAAAAAAAGGGTTAAACGCTCCGACGCGAGCGCGACTGCAGAGGTGGCCCACGCGCAAAATAAAAATTAGGTCATTTAAATCACTCAATTATAGATGTTGACATTGCAGGCGCATTGTATAGCTCTAATGCCGGGATCACAATTCCATGATATGAAATGTTTCCTAATCCTTCCTCCTCCCCTCTGCACTAGAGATCAAAAGAAATGCTGGAATTGCTTCCCATGGCACATTTGAAATGGTTTTCTGACAGTGTAATACTAAAGTCATTTACCCGGCTGCATTTCGCCTTTGCTATGAATTGCAGAGCTGTAGTTTTCTTATTTTGTTTGATGTGCCTGAGCCATGCAGAGAGAGTCATTTAAATTTCGCCATGCAGTTCAAATGAAATACTGACATATGCCTTTGACTTAAATTAATAATACTGAGTCATGTTACTGAAACCTTGTATTTTGTCTGCGTGTAGCTGTTGTAATTTATTAACGCTGCGTGCTGTGGGCTACATGACTGCGCCTGCTCCCGGGTGCTTTTTCTTGCTGAAATGGTTAAGTCTGATCCTGAGAAACGGGGGAAAAAAAAGAAAAACGGGGAAAAAAAAAAAAGGTGCGAGTGGTTAGTATTACCTCCTGGTAGAAATAACTCCCATGCCAAACAGTTCCCTTCAAAAGCTAATCTCTCATTTGCATATTAAAGGCAATGAAAGACACATACAGAACCATAATCCTTAGCTGTCCTTGTGTTTGTCAAGACCAGGCACTTGGTGCACAAAAAAAAGAGACAGAGAGCCTTAGTGAGCGTTGCGAGCAGCAAAAGGAGGCCCTTCAAATGCCTATATCACACGATTTCAAAAATCGCTGAGGGTGGCATGCACATTAAACATTATAATCAGGCCATATTTGAATTTCAATGCCGAGCAAATGAATGGTGTTGGAATAGGATTTGGATACTTTTATTTTGGAACTGAACTGGAGTGTTGTGTCGGGGCTGGAAACTGGGACTGATGACTTGTCAGAAATCTACGCAACATTACCATAAACTGCTTTGCATTGTTGTGCCTCCCGCAGCTGTTTTGCCAGATGTGTTTACGTCGAACCTGGACGGACGAACGAGCCGTAAATCGGGAGCGGATTCAGCGGCTGCCGATAAATAATCAGCACCGTGGCTTTTAATTAATTGTCTTTGCAGGTGCGGGGAAAATTGTGAGGTCAGCGGCCTTGTAAAAGAGGCGTTAATCATTCATCAAGCTATTTGATCTGTTTCCCCTCCATCACCCGATTCGCTGATGGGGGACGACGCCATCTCCGCCGCTCATTAGGCTCCACGTGAACGAAGGAGAAGAAGAAGAAGAAGAAAAAGATGAAAAAAAAAAAACCAGAAGAAGCATCTTTTGTCAAACAGCAGCAAGCAGACTTCACAGTTAAGCTATGGGCCTCATTACACACGCTCAGAGGCTAACACTTCAAGAATCAAACCTAATTGGCTGCCTGAACATTGCATTTTTACACAGCAATTTATTTTAAGTGTTTTTGATGTCGGATGATATACGAGGGGAAACTTCCGCGCGAGGCTGAACGGAGCAGGAGCGGTTTAACCACCCTCTGGCACGATCAACGCAGGCAAAAGGTTGTGGGAATTTTTTTTTTTTTTTTTTAATCCTGCGAGAGCGAGATTGCGCAAGGAGATAACAAGCGGAGCACTGTGTGTGTGTTTTTTCTGTTTTTTTTTGCAAGGTTGCGGCGGCGGCGTGTTGCTCGGCTACCGGCAGGACGCGGGGATGCAACGCCCACTAACATCTGTAGTGCCTCTCGGATGGCGATAGAAGGTAATAGAGACGTGAGGCTCTCGGGATGCTGCGGCCTCTGCACACAATGAGGAGGAGATCCACGCCTCGGCTGCCTCTAAACAGAAATCTTATGCTGCTTTGACGTGAGGGGCTCCTTCTGTAACGACACTTACCCCCCCTCCCCTTTAGTGTATTCAACTCCTCTTTCCGGCTCTAAAAAAAAGAAGGCACCGGTAGCAAACTGTGCTTCTTCAGGATCAGCTCTCAGGCTCTTTTATTTACAGGTTAATAGAATCTAATCGTTTTAGAAGGCCAGTGCTGCCGTAAAAGCATTTCACGGCTATCTGATCCACGGCTGAGAACTTTTCACATTTACAGAGCTGCCACTATATGTCATATAAAGGGATATAAATGAAAGACACTTCTTGTAAATTACAGATGATGATGCCACACCACCCCCCCCGCCCCGTCTTCCCGCTCGCGCCTTCGCTGAGAGGAACACTCTCCGCGTGCGCGTTTGTTTCATTAACGCTGGGGGGGGGGGCTCTGCTGCGCCGCGATTGGTCCGCGGGAGAGAGCGGAGAGAGGCTTACCCCTGGAAGAGGCCTTGGAGATGACAGTGGAACTTAATTGATATGTAGAATTTATTGATCATTGCACTGCAGGGAAATCAGCTGCCATCTTCTACCATTTTTTGGGCCCCAGAGGACCGTAAATAACGGGTCTTAAATATTTCAGCCGCGCGCCACATCAAATGCGAGCAATAAACATGACAGGGAAATATGCGAGGGAACTTCACTGTAAATCGCGGCAAATGAAATCACGAGGCGCGCTCACGGGGAAGAGTTGGGCTGAATTTTGAGCAGAGTGTGTCTTTAAAAGCAAATTTGGCGCGTCTTAATTAACGCAGCATTCCTCTGCCGGAACAATAGGTGCTTTAGCTTTGGATGGAGTGACATACTTTAGGGGGAATACCAGGTAATTCCCTGCTAATTATAATAAAAATGCTAAGCAGTCGGATTTGAATGGGGCTTGCTTGTATCTTTAGAACAGCGGTGAGAAAAGCAGCCAGGGCCTGGAGAATAGAGTCAACCTGGTTTGTTTCCAAAACTCCTGCAGTGCGTCAGTCTCCTGCAACCGACAAAGGCGTACTCCTCAGCGAGCGAGCTTACATCCTTTCTCCCTTGCAGAAAAAAAAAAGGGAAAACTGAAAAGCCCCAAACTTGGCAGGACTCCCTTGAGACCTGTAAGGATTCGCTGTGCCTCTGCTTGTTGCAGAAATAGGTTGATTGTGCTTTGACCAATCCCAGTTTGACTAAAAAAAGAATGGGAGAAAAGGGGGGAAAAGAGGAAAGGAAAGAAAACGTACAAAGCGAACAAGAGGGTAGTGTTTTTTGTTTTTTTTTTTTGTTCTTCGCTGTCATTGAGCGACAGGGAGACTGAACAGGGAATGAACACAGCGAGAGGGGATGTGTTCAAACTTTCCAATAAAAGGCGCATTGAAAAGGGCCACACGCTGAGTGCCTGGCTGACGCGAGAGAGCCTGACAGCCTCATCAAATGCTACGTTGTTGGGAGACTTCCTGCGTGAACAGGACTTCACCTCTCGAGCGACCACGGCCCCATTGTGCGGCGAAGGCTAATTAAAAATCGCAAATTCGCCCGGGTTTCTTTTCACTCGCGGCAACACTGGAGGCAGGAAAAGGCCACAAACTTCATATTCAAGTGGCGCTACCAGTCATCTCAAGTAGTCCGGTCCTAACAAGCAAATAATTGGTTTACAAGGTCACATCTGGTGTCATAAGTTTCTCTTATGTCGGCCGAGGTGCGTGCAAACGTGGTGCATCTCAGGTCAAGGGAAGCGATGGGGGACACTCTCGACGGGGCTTCTGGGACACGCAACACGAGGGTCACGTGACAAGCCGAGACAGCTGGACGCACCCATTGGCGACTTTCTGGTAGCCTTGCTCATTTGGAAGACCTAACTACGGTGTAATAAAGCATTCAGAGCCGGCGAAGAAGCTTTGCTAGCACGAGCCATCGGTCGCATGGGAGAGTCTCCTGAGGAAATGCAGCTGTTCGGACTTTGTAGCTTTTTGCTTTTTTTTTGCTTGAGAAACCGGGACTTAGTTGACCTTTGCGTGTGATTTTAATATGTCTTCTCCTCATTCAAACAGTAAAAATAACTCTTCGACTTGTGTGCTTTACAAACAAGCGTCGTGACACGATGCAGGAAAAGGTGAAATGAACCCAACAAGTCAACAAGTTGATTTGTAAGGGAAGAGCTCTTTTTACTGGAAAACTATTCATCACTGGAGATTTTAACCAGATGAAAGAAAGGCAAAAAAAATTTGATAATTCTCGTAAGAAAAATGTACCACGAAACATTTAATACATAATAAAGTCATGTAAAGACACTGAATGGGTAAATCCATCCCCCAATTCTCAGCTTGTTGGGAAAAAAAAACTCATTACTGTACCTTACTGTAAAATCCACATCCTCCTCGGGGTAGGAGTGTGTTTGTTAGATTGTTATAGTCACTCCACTTTAAATCTTTTTTTTTTTTTGCAATTGATCTGCTCATCTTTCATCCCATCGGCTCTTTCCCTATCACTCCTGCACGTGAGCAGAGCCCTCCCTAAACCGACATACTGCATGTTGTTATGGCAACAACAGCTACTTCTATTAAAGATTAAATGTTGTGTGTAGTGGTGACAGCTGTGTGGAAAGGAGGAGGGAAAATCTCATCTTTTGTCCCAAACCATCAATCAAGAGAAATGATCCTTGGGCAAATATATAAGTCCTTGGTTATACAGTGCATTCTGCTGAACACAGATGGCTAAAAAAGCGACACACACTCCTCATAATGGAGGAGAAGGCGCTTTGTAAATGTGATAGCAAATGAGCTATGTGCTTTTTTATCCAAGTTATTCATCTGAATTGTAATTATGCATATAAATATCAGCAGAGGCTCAAAAACATTTTATTTTTCTAATTTATTCTTTAGGCTGGCTGTGCTTATAAAAATCCCCCTGTGCTGTAAATTAGAGAGCCAGCAGGTGAAGTATGAGGCTAATTATAGAGGCTGATAAAGTTGGAAAATGACAAGAGACAGTGTTGCCATGCAAATCGATGAACTTCCCTCAGAAATCAAACTTAACCGAGTTGCCTCAGACCGAAACGAAGTTAGCGCTCCGATCAATAGAAAACCAATGTACTCCGAGAGTCGCAACACTGGAGGAAGAAAAAAAAAAACATAAAAAAGGAAAAAAGAATCAAACGTCTCAGAGCGAGCAAGGGCTGATACAAGTGGAAATCAAATTACCAGTTTGTCTGATTTCAACAAATGACAGGGGAAAAAAAAAAAGAAAAAGCCTCGATGCTTGTCTTTAACAGGAGGAGGGTCTGCTCTCGCGTCTCAAACTAGACCTTTTATCAAGGAGGGATGTGAGCTATCATTTAGCCCAATCTCTCCCCACTCAAACAGATACCGCAGGTGTGTAATTTAAAGGCGAAGCATAGAATTCGGTCTCCAGTCGACATATTAGGAGAGGTACTATTTTCAAATTAGATCTGTAAACAGAAATCACAGATGCTGCCGTGGAAACATGCGCCTCCGTGAATAAAACAAAAAAAAAAGCCTCTTGGCTCAAACCAGTTAAAATCTAATGATGATTATGGGATTAGGCGCGAGTGTATTGCTTTAATTGCGCTGTGAGACATCCATCCGACTCCCATGTGATCCTGTCTGGCCTCCAGGAGAAAGTCGCCAATCAATGGAGGCAATAACCGTGGCTTCTCGGCGCCGGCGTTGGAGGAGAGATGTCAGGTGAAACGCGGAGACGGGCAAGGTAACGGAGTGAAACGGCGGAGGGGGACAGCGGGGCCGTTGAGATCTTACCCTTTTTTTTGTGTTTGTTTTTATCCTTGAGAGGAGCTTAAATGGGCAAATCTCACTGGTGTCAGAGGCGGCGAATGACACGCGTAAACACGTAAGAAAATGTGCTAAGATTGTCGGATAGGTAGACGGATGCGCGGAGGCAAAGAGTGATGCAGAGCGAGGGGGAGTACCCACACGGATTAATCATGCAGTGCAGCCCCAGGTTAAAATGTGTGATATTTTTGGGTACAGTCCCATCGCCGCCTCCAAGCGATTTGCATAGTACAGAGAGACTACACACCATCCTCCCTCCTTTCACTCAGCAATCTGAGAGCCGAGCAGTTGAGAAGTAGAGTTAAAATAATTTCCGCTACCATTATTGTTTATGACCAAATTGCCCTCACCTTATTACAACTGTTACTTATTTACTTTTCATTTTCTATGATTTATTTTCCTTTTTTCTTTTTCCTCTGGGGAGCTTTATCCCCCCCCCCCAAAGTCCTCTTCCTTAAACCTGAGAGCCAGATTTCCTTAAATTAAGCAGTGGCCGGCCTTCTCCATGTTTAAATCCTCTTTCGGACTAAAGCTCATTATCATCCACACATATAATCTCTCAAATTGGTACCAAATGCCCCAGCTGTTAAAGTGGGCTGCATAATTTGCTGAGGGAGCCTGAAATGAACGTATTATCTTTCAGAGAGAAATATTAAAAGCGGAGATAATGCAGTATATTGTGTTTAATGTCGAATGCCTGCAGACAGTCCGAGACGACGAGCAGATGGAGGAGAGCACAACACGTGAAGGTGGGGAGAAAATGAGTGAGGAAACTATTTCCCTCGCAGGATTTATTTTAAATGGCTTCCCTTTCATTTTTAGCTTAAAGTTTAATCACGCTCCATTTTTACAGCTTTAAAGTCAAAGGTGACACATTCGGGCCAGAATGACTTATGTGACCTTACAAAGGCAACGGTTTTAAAACACTGTGAGCAGCAGTCAAAGAGATTGAAGGTTTACAGTATCTTAACACTAAATCCGCTCTGAGTAGGCATGATTAAATGTCTGTACATATTATTTACCATGAATCGATTCTGGTCCCAGTGAGGGTATTTATTGCAACAGCAGTTCTTTGCCCTTTCCCACACAAAATAAAGCGACTCTGTCCTCCAGACCGAAAACAAATCTGTGTAAGTGCCTTAAGATGCCATTTCCTCTATTGGCCACTAAATGCAGCTCTCAATAATGTATTTGACTTGATGTCGATTGGGATTTTAAAAATCACTGTTTCAGCGGAGACACATTACAGCGAAAAGTTCAGTGCGTTTGGGGGCCTAAAGCCCTGATTGGCAGGTGTCAGACCCCATTAGCTCCGCCCACACTTCCACCCAATTTCCCAAATCTGGATTGCAGTAAATCCAAATCCAATCATCCCCCAGTCTTCACACGCCTGTGGGTGACATTTGCCTTAAACCCAAATACATCAAATAAATAAAAATAGCTGTAATGGGATACTTCTTTGATCCACGCGCGCTCCCTGACAGCGTGTCTGAGCTCTGAGACACCTCAACCTACAGCTACACGCCGGATCTTGTCTGAGCCGCGGCCCGCGACACCCTTTCCTGGCATTTTTTTTCCCCTCAATTGCTGTGGTGTTGTAACATTATTACAGGTCAAGACGCAGGCCGCGGAGACACTATCCAGCTCATAAATCAGGTGATTGATCGTCATCCATCTCGCACGCAGGACTGTGGCATCTGTCCTCAGCCCTGAATACATATCCATAGTAACCCCAGTTGTCAAGAGGCCTATATCTGGCACACTTGTTGAGTCGCCCCCTTCTGTCTCTCTCTCTCTCTCGCTCTCTCTCTCTCTATCTATCTATTTGAGCAGCGGGAGGGAAAACAACTCCATGTGGCAAGCCATTTCATTTCTAATATCATGTGTGTGATCAATCTCCTCCTGCAATGAACGGGCGGTGCAGTGGAGGCAATCATTCAACGTTTGTGGCAGGTATGTGGTATTGACCGGGGGAAGATGAACCGCGGGTATGCACAGATGTGTGCCTCTGTATGTGCGCGCCTGCTGAAGACAGAGAGGGAGAGACAGAGAGAGAGACTTCAGTCTTCAGTCCTGGCGGATGTTGCCCTGGATCTGCTTTGGAGAGATTTTTAAACTTAATTTTGAGACTTTACATCCCGAGCTATTATCGGTGACAGCCTCAAGTGGTGCGCAGTCGATCCGATGGCACTTCTGTGATAGCATTAAAGCAATTTTTATTAGTTTTGGAAGAATGATCTGTCATTGAGTAGTTTTCATGAGTAAAAAAAAATGGACAGAGTAGAAAGGGTCGCCTCTGCCGTGCCCCCTCTCTCCCTCAAAATTCTTGCTGACAGCTTCCAGCCATATTTAACGTCCTTTAATATCAATTACAAAGTCAAGTGGCTTGCCATAATTGAATTTGTGCTGTGCGCTGACGTCCCCTGTTAGGAATCACTGTCTTGTCCAATTAAGAAGAGCCTTATTATTGGCCAAACTGCGAGTAGCCCCATTAATGTGGGGGGAAGATTCCATCCTTTAACTGACGTATTAATGTTGACATCCTCCCAGAGTTGTGTGTTGCGATGGGCGCGAGGATTGTAAATTTAACAGAGTGTCAGGACGTCCTTGATTCTTCCTCCGGCAAGAGCGGGAAGAAGTAGTCGACGAAGAGAGGAAAAAATATCTGTTGTGGACCTACTGTAGAGGCAGTAGATAAATACAGGGGGGAGAGACGGATGATGAGCGGCTGCTCACTAATGGGAACCAAGGTCTTGTTGCGGTGCCGTGTTTTATTTACAGCTACTCTTCATCAGTGTGACATGCTGGGCCTTCAGACCATCCTTAATAGAAACTAGAAGCAGGGAGAGGACTCTGTATTACATTTCTAAATGAGAACACGTGTCTCAGACCAGCTTTTTACATATGCATGAAAAACAGACCGATGAATTCCCTGTGAGTGAGCGTTATGGGTAATATATTGCTGGAATTACTGGGAGACTGTGGAAAGGTAAGCATCATTTGTCTGGGGACTCATCAATGTCTGGTGAAGAAATGGGGACTAATGACTGTACAGCAGAGGGGAGGACAGAGGCTAAATTTGTCTCAATCAATGTCAAGGGATATGATTGTGAATCTACGACTGTCATCGGTGCTCACTGGGGGGACATGTGTTAACAGTTTTGTTAAGGGGCGACTTTAAGTGAATAGAAAATAGGACGCACCTGCAATGCAGCAGGTAAACTTTAAACGCTGGGGAAGCCAATTGTCGGACCAAAAAGCTGAAAAGCTGCTTGTTTTTGAAAGTGACAAGCGTTTTTGCTGTCCCTGCAGAGTCCATGGGGATAAATGGTGGCTGACAGCGATGCTGTCCCTGGTTTGCCTCATTAGAAATCAACCATGAAAAATAGAAACTCTTGACGGCCTCATTTTTAGAACACTGTCCTAACCGCCGTGTTCAGTCGGGACATAAAACTTTTCTTCATCTTTTCAGGTGAATGGTAAAATAATAAAGCATGGAGAAGAGATTCACTGATCGTTATCAAGTTTTGCTCCAAAAAGAAAGCCAGTTCCTCCGAGAGCTCAAAAGCTGGCCCTGTGGTCACCGTGACAAAAAGACAAAAACAAAACAGCAAGCGTGTCATCAAGAGACGTGCTGTAAAACTGCTCCTACTATAAGCACGAGGCGTCACAGTAAATCCCTGAGGCATAACAGAAACCTGATGCCTGGGAAGTACAGGAGGCTGCATGGAGTAAAACTGAACACCAAAGATAAGGAGACAGAGCAGAGTTCACCGTGTAATGCAGATGAATGGTGATGCCCATGAAATATTTTAGAAAACTACTACAGTATTTAAGAACTGTTCTGTTCAGTCCTTTCTGCAGTGTGTGTGTGAGTGTGCGTGCGCCCTTTTTATTCTATTCTGTATTCAGGTCTGCCAAAAGTCATCCTCGCTAACCTCCGAAGCTCTCTCGCACTCTGATTGTAATCCATGTTCAGAGGTGAGAAAAAGAATAAATGCATAGTTATTACTTCAGAGAGTCTAAAGTGAGACCTTACATGAACTCTCGAGTTTCTATTTCATATCAAATAAAATGCAGCTGTGTGGTGCACAGAAAGAGGATTCTGCTTTCTTTCTTTTTTTTTTTCAGCTTACTGCCAAGCAACCCAACGGGCTCTTTTAGGGATTTCTCACACGGCTCCTCCAAGCATCTATTGTATAGTGTGGCACAAGTGGCCAACAAGGGAGCTGATTGTGTGTCTAAGACAATAACAGAACCACAACCCATTTTTAGAGAGCAAGATCATTTTAGCAAGTGTAATAGAAATAGACCAACAAAGCCAGACTTTGTCCACGGATCATTCAAGTCCAGAAAGAGATATTCTAATTTTCTGGCAGATTTTTGCACTAAATGTCAGCAGTTAAGTGATGATTGATGAGGGATGGGTAAACATCTACATCAGCAGACCCCACAATTTCATTAGCCAGTGGTACTATTTTGAATATGTATGGAAATATCTCTAAATAATCAGATTTCTTTTAACTTTTAATATGTTTTGTTTGACCTCCTTGCTCTTTTTCAGTAGCGCTGCAATCCTCACAGCACATTCATGCCACAGTCATATGTGCGAGATGCCGTGTGCAACCAAAGGGTTCCAGCGTCTCTGTGCAGAAAGAGGCGAATCATTGTTAAGTGTCTCCCTGAAGGCCATTTTGACACCAGTTGTGTCACTCGTACACTTTTCCCACGCAGATTTTCCCGCTGAGAACGCGACAAGCCCACTTTTCTCATCTTTAGACCTCTGCCATCACGACAGATCTGTTAAACTTCCATGTGCACACTGACCACAAACAGCTCCAGTCATTTACAAGCAACTGGGGTTTCGCTGCCTCTGCTGTAAATGAAGCACAGTTCAAACTGTGATTTTTGCATTTCTGGGTGCATTACGTGATGCATTTTGCTTGTGACAACGATAACTAATCACACAGATGAATACAGAGCCACGACAATATTGTGCAACTGGGGAAAATGTCTTAGAGCAACGTTAAATCAGATCCCATTTGGTGTCAGTTTAATCATAATTAAAGAGCGAGGAGATTATTTCTGCGTTCGTTGTTTTGCGCCGGAAAGGTCAGAAACTGCTCATAACAACCAATTTCAACACGGGCAGCGACCTCGATAAACCAGGATGCAAAGCAGCTACGCGTTGAATAAACAGCACAGAGTTCAAACAGAGAATAGTTCTTGCATCGTGGACTGAACATCGCTGACTGATGGCACACAACAATGCAGTTTTTACTTCAGCATCTGACTTGATGTGCTGTATTAAGCAAAAACATACGTAATTATTCTGTTCGCCCAACCATTCAGGCCATATCAGCATTCTAACAAAGAGGAACCACAGCAGAGGACAAATGGATACCTCCCTCCTGCTTATGCACGCTGAGGATTAGTATGGCAGATATGCATTGTATGTTTTTGCACTGTTCCACCCCGAGTACAAATGCAGACAAAGCATTACTCAAAGACGGGTGTTTTGAATTTAATCATCTACAGATAATAGCGGTGCACATGCAGCACTGTGAAGGGGTTCCTGGAGTTTCTGTGCGCGAGCGTGAGCCCGGCGAGAGGGAACGCAACAGAGATAGTGGATTCATTGTCCCTGAGGGAAGCAATCAAGTCATTTAATTTCCTTTAATGGGCTGACACTTACAGGTTTGATTGTCTGCAGTGAATTTCTTTTAACAAAATGGCTCAAACGAAAAACAATACATGTTTACAGAGTTTGGAGGAGCTCGGTTTGTCTCATTAGGGTTTCAGGCAGCAATATGTTTGATCAATTTCAGCTGGATCCCCATGCTTTCCCTGGAGAAACAGTAGATTAAAGCAAGGACTTTTAATTTGAATTGAATTAATGTCCACGTATTTATATAAAAGGCACAACCTTACAAGTAAAAATGTTACTAAAACTTGAATGGGCACAAATTTTTAGATCCTGCAAAAACACATAAGCGAACTTTCACAGTTGAGTATGTCACATGTCAGTCCTGAGAGAAAACCATGCTGCCAGGAAAGTTTAGTGTTTTAGATGAGACTATAAGCCTGATGCTATCCAATCTGCAATAAAAATATGGCCAAATGGTCAGCAATAGCTCTACCTCATAAACAAAGGAACCCTAAACCCTGAAAAACATTTTGTTGAAAATATACCTGCCATGACTCCAGGATACTCACCTTCCCGCCCCTGCTGTGTCTTTCCATTCAATAAAAATGAAAGCAATGCAATTTCAAACTGGCTTTCATTGCCCAGAATCTCTTTTACAATGGTGCTCTAACTTGCAACCAGCGTGGCTTCTAATAAAGCCGTACAAGCTAAAAGAGAAGGAACAAAGGACGGAGGTCTGGCTCCGATGGAGTGTTCATTTATCAGTGGACACGTTTCAAATCCTTGCCCCAGGCAATGGCTCATGAAGCATCCGAGGAGATAGCCCGTAGGGACTTCTGCTGGAAAAGCAGAAAACCCTTTGATGAGCCTTGGGCCATTCCTGCACCTGTGTCTAATATGCATGGGTAAAAACCCAGACGCAAGCAGCCTCTGGATAGTACAAAAAAAAAAAAAAACCTTCCTGGCAAAAGACTTCCTTTATGTTTTATGTTAGCCAATGTGGATTGTTCCTCTAGCTTTCATCTGTCCTCTTGTAGAAAGTCAGTGCCTTTGAGTCTTGAGATACAATATTAGTGCCAGAACCATGCAAATACTAAGGATCTTCCGACACAGGCCAGATTTGCGCCCTAAGGTACAAAATTCCAGCAAGTAAGTCAGTCATATACTCATTTTATTCTTTCACTTACTCACAGTTAACCTTTGGACCTGTGGGGACAATATGAGGCATGGGAACACCACAGGACCAAGATCATTGGCTCATCATCTCCTCTCTGCAGTATCACAATCCTTATGGACTGGGGAGTGTTCATTGAACCTACTGGCTGTGTTTGGTAATACACGCATCAAAATATACATGTAAAGGTACCAAACCTAAAACCAGATTTAAGTTTAAGTTGAAATGAAGACAAAACAAAATCACGAGACCGATCTTACACACCAACAGATATCCCCAATATGGCATCACAACCGAAAAGCAAAAAGTTACGTGACTAATTAAGAAGTCTGTGGATCGCAAACCCTTCGAGAATAAACAAGTCTGTGTTCTTGTCATCTTCTACGACGAATCAAAACAAGAACAACAACAATATTCCATCATCACTCGCAGACGCCGAAATCAAGCTGTTGAAAGACAAGGCAGCCTATCTGCTTTTTTTCCCATCATAAATGGATGGACTTTCCAAGTACAACAGCACAAGGCCATGTGATCCCCCTGCTGTTGACTCAAACACAGTTGGTGTGTTCAGACAAAAAAAAAAAAAAAGCAAACAGCCTTGAAACCTTTGTAGGTTCCAATTAAAATAGCTGTAGCTGCTAATATATGAGATACACTGTAAAACAGATACTGTTTCTTATTTTTCTCCATTGGTTTTTAAGAGATTTTCAACATTATAAAAAAGGAAGATACAGCAGTTGTGCTAAAAAAAAAAATAAGAAAAGACAAGACTTACCTGAGCCTCTCTTCGACACCACTTTCAGGCAATGGACCACAATGGCATGAAGCAGGATCAGAAGAGGAATGGGAGCTTTCATTTTTTACCAGTCCTGCAAGGATACAAAAGCTCAAGTTATTATTCCGTACTGAGACATGCTGTGAATCTACTGAAGCCATCCGAAACATCAAAAAAAAAAAAAAAAGAAGAGATAATGATTTTGGCAGGAGATGTTCGATCAAAGATGGGATATAAAAAACCAAGGAAGTTCTGAGCCAATAATTACAACTTTTATAAGACCTAAGGTCAGCTGGAGAAGATCCATTCCCCCTATGTGCAGATTTGGTTCTCCAAAATGTTTGTCTGCTTTGGCTTTATTTATGCCAGCGTCTCTTCAGGGACTCTCTGTATAATCAGAGGGAAGCTGTTGACGATACAAATGTCAAGACGCATCTTTATCGCGGCAAACCTTTTTTTTGCAGCAATGTCAACCACCAACAACACCAATCCAACTTCTCTCCCAACCAACCCGATATAACTGGCTGGTAACAGCTTTTTACACAGGAAAGCTGGATGAGATGGTGGATAAAACTAAACATTATGCTAATATAATGTGAACAATAATGGTGATAATAATGAGAATAACACAGTAAGTGATGATGATTGACTAACTAACATCACCAGATTTTTTTTTTTAATGGAATATGTGCACCCTACAAATTGCTGAAATTTGCATTAGCTATGACTATGAGGAAAATAATAACGTCTCAACATGACAACTTCCTGTTTTATCTGATAACGCACATCATCTAGCCAAGCAGAGGCACACTGGGAGTATCACATTTTAACTGATATAAAATAGGACTGGAATAAAGTTAATTAAAGTTAATGGTTTATTTAGGCGTTGCCAACAGTTAACAGTATTCCTCAGTGGTGAACTTATTCATTGAACTTTTATAATTGAGAGTATAATTCCTCTCTCTGTTTGGTTACTAATTCACTCCCATGCTACAGGGAAGTGGCATCTCTGCTGTGGCTCGACAAGATGTCCACGAAGGCTACAAGGGCGCTTCCATTGGCATTTCAGTCACGACAAAGATGCTTCACATGGATTCCACAAAGCTGCATCAGAAAGCTTTTGAGGGGAAACCCTGAAAAGCCACAATAACCCTTGAGACACTCGCAGAGGCATGCGAAACTGGCCAGCAGCCAAAGATGGCGACATTGCCGCGTTCTCCCCGTCAAAGGCCTATTGTCGTCGGCCCTTGCGTCCTGCAACCAACGCCACCTCAGAAAAGCTACACGCCACCACAGAAAAATCTTATCTTTTTAATTAGTTTTCCATGTTGGGTGCAAGGCTGCAACATTAGCACAAAAGCTGTGGTCTCTTTCTCTGGCGAGTCAGTCGTTTCCTCTGTGTTCAAACCAGTTCTGCTCGGTCTCCCCTCAGCTCACAGTGATATCCTGGACTGCTAGACATCAAAGCAAACACTTATTATCACTGAAAAGGTTAAAACCGTGCTCTTGCGATACAGGGTAATTAATTTTTTGGTATCAAATATACTGATGAGCAAATACAGGAAGTCATCTTCTGTTGGGTACACTAATCATACACTGTTCCTGCATGTGTGCAGAGAGCAAAA
>JAOXYL010000010.1:3594138-3616647 GCA_028564955.1 Terapon puta
GAGGTGCCCGTTTGGCTTCAATTATCTCTGCTTCAGTAACGATCTTGTAAACTGATGCACGTCACCGCTCCAGCCCCCTCGTCTGACAGAGCGACGAGTGGGAAACCACTGAAGAAGTAGAGGGAGGAAGGTGATACATGACGGTAAACACCGAGCCTTTTTTTTAGTCTGACCGAGTTTAAAATCATCATAAGCGAGTGTGATTTAATACTGGAGAAAACACTTTGTACTTTCTCAGAGGCAGAAAAGGGGAACTACTGTTGTATCCGTTGACAGTGCAGCCAAGCACACTTGCGCAGTTTTAATAAAGAGGTCAATAATTGGCCTTTATCCATTGAGTCATGTGGAACAATCTGATTTAGTAGATTTCTGCTAAAAAACACAGATATATATGCAGGTAAGAGTGAGCAGTAGGGTGAATTATAAAATTACAAACACTAATAGTGGATTGACTATATGTATTTAATGCCATTCCTTTGTACTATGAATGGCTGATAATAAAAACTACAATATATCAAGGTGCAGGTGCTTTTATAAAAACATCTAGAATTGTGATATAAAACTAGTGAGAATTCCTCGCTTGCCCGTTTTGTAAGCAGCTAAGTGACAGGATCAGTGACGACGCGTCACATTTTAACACCCGACCCCTGGAAGCAGCTCAGGCAGAGTAATGTTCATCATCTCTACAAAGAGCCACATTAGTACAGGAAAAAAAAAACTCATTAATTTTGTATGCGTGGAGAAAAGAAATGAACTTTTGTTTTGGAGCTGCAACGTCACATCCATTCAAGCAACCGCATCTTTTGGCACTTTCACTTTAGCACTCAGCCTTCATGTGAGCAAAGGACGGGCGCCATTTATTTCACACTTAGTCAGAAAGCCTTCCTGTACTCAGCTGTGACTAAAACCCACAACCTGTGCCTTGTCTCCATTAATTATAGCTTATGCAGTGCAGCACATGATAAACCATTATTTTGTAATGATGCTGCGAGGTTGAGCACAAAACTCACTCCGCTCTGAACAACGCAGCTGTGTTGTTGTCCTTTCTTTAATGGGGCCTCGGTTCATTTGGACTTTAAGTTCATACATTTCTAACAGGAGCTTTTCGATATTGCTTGCAGTATCTCGACTCAAACAGAATGCATCTGCGAGGCGAACAGATTTTTGAGAAGTCGGACGGGCTGGCGAAGCCACTCAAGACCCAGCTGTCGTCTCCACAGCTGGATTTGATGGGAAGACGGTAAGTGATGAACGCCACCATTGGTCTTTCTATTTTTTTAATTCACTGATATGGATAATTAAAATCTCTTAAAGCTAAAGCAATTAATAATCACATGAGAAATTATACCATTGAGAAAAAAAAAAAAAAATAAACGCATATATTTTAGGAGGACTGCCTGTGAAAGAATCCTTTCCAACGTAACACTATTGTTTCAACCAGCTGCCCTTGAAATAGACAGACCGGGCCTTCAATAGTAGAACAAAGCATTTTACCACAATTCCCAGGGCTATGATTATGGATAAGACTTCCCTCAGGCAATTCCGAGTGAAGGGCAGATGAGGAATAGAAACCTAGCATGTGGTCTAACTACGGGCCAGCTAATTGGTCACAAAGCCAAATCCAAGAGGATGATTTCTTTGTATACATATGGTTCGTTATATTCGCACACAAACAGGCAGAAAAAAGATTGACAGATAAGGGTTTGCAGCGCTCGGGCCTATTCTCCATCTCTAGAGCGACTCTATCGCTCCGCAGTAGCTCTTGGCAGAAAATGGCGATCAGTCTCTGATGGCATGTAACACAGCTTTGGAGAGCCATCACGCTAAAGGCCAGGTTTGTTTGAAGTTCGCTTTGCAATGCATCAGTGGGGATGACCTAGATTTCCTATCGCGCGCTCCTCCAAGAGTGCGGAGAGGAGGCAGCCTCGATCCAGCCCCCCATTTCCATCTTCTAACTATGTCAGCCCGCCTGTAAACATTTGGCAGAGTCGCATCGCCGCGTCTCCCCTCCCGCAGACGACTCCCTTTCTCCTGGTGTCAACTCCTGACTCCCCTCGTCTTCGTCCCCCAGGATGGAGGTGGAAGGATGAGCTGAGATTTTTTTTTTTTTTTTTCCTCCTCCGTGAGCTAAATGTAAAGGAGACACAGCGGTGGGTAATGCAGCCCAAACAAACGATGAAACATACGCATAAATTTAAATCCCCTGCAAGCGTGAGAATACGTCGCCGCTTTGAAAGCCTTTCTTTTTTTTTAGAAAATAATTGGTATTAGGAAATAATGACTAGCACTGACGTTCCTACTTCTAAAGATTGCGCAAAGCGAAAAAAAAAAATTAAACTCCTAAAAGAAGCATTTGGAGTAATACTGAAGAGATTTGGGTCATCGTGTTCCTGTTTTATTTGGCTGCGGCCGAGCACCATCCCTAAACTTCTCGCGGCGATGCGACCGCGCAGGTTCTGACCCATGAAACGCAGTGCAGGTTAAAACCCCAGGTGCACCCCGCGCTTGGCAGCCCGGCCTGTCTGCGCGTCTTCCAGTCCATCATCCCGCTCCTCCGTCCATCTGCCTCCTCGGTGCGTTTGACTCGTCTCGTGGCAACAGCGACGGTGAAAAGAAGTGAACAAAATCGGAAAAAAAAAAAAAACTAACACCATCGGGAGTCGGCCTTTTGCCTCTGAGTTACTATGTTTATTTTGATCGCATCTAAAAGCAGCCGCTGAAAAAGAAGCAGGCGTTAGCCAGCAGTCGCTCCCTGCTCTTGCCTCGAATCCCTTCCTCTCCTCTCTCCTTCCCAGCACACCCACGGGGGACAGTCGTCAGCGCAAAGCACACCAGAGTGAAGGCACAAGAACAACATTAAAAAAAAAAAAAGAAAAAAAAAATGCTTCAGCTCAACAGCAGACTCAACAAGGCAGAAAGAGTGTGTGCCGCGTTTTTAATTATGCATGCTGCACGGCATTACACAGCCCTGTCAGTCAGGGAAATTGCGCCCCGTCTTCGCTGTTTCTGCTCGGGTCTTTTGTTGGTTTCCTAGGTGACTGTGTAATCTGACATCATTAGATAAGTTCGGTACGCTAGCCAGAGTCGCGGGCGCGCCTCGTTCCAAAATACCCACCCTGCTCCTGCCTAATCCTGTCACACCAACTGCCACTACCGCCGCTCACTGCGCCGTAATTTTCATTAGAAAACCGGTTTGAACAACTCTGTCAGACCCCAGGATGCCGGTGGAAAACAGAGTGTCTCAGGAGTGGGGCGAATTAATGTTCTTTCATGGAAAATCAGCCGCGCACTGTAGCCTTGTGTGTGGGTTTGAATTTTGGCTCGGGTCCTGGCTATTTCGCTCGTTTTGACTCTGCCTCCCAATATCCTCCTCGTGCAATAGCAGGTGCAAATATAAAAGAACACCGCACGATGATGGATCGCTCTGTTTGCTCGCAGCAAATGAAGACACACTCATACAAAATAAATTAATTTTAAAAAATCTGTAAAGCAATAAAGTCTCACTTGTACAGTTTCTTTACGTCAAACAGTTAAAAGTAGCTCAGACCTGGCTAGTAAGAAACTTCCTCTCAAATTTGAGCCATTTTGTTTCAGATACTTTTGTACATTTCATCCCTCGTTCTTCCTGCAAACACTCAAATAACTTCATATTACATTTCACTCTGCAGAACATGATTCATGATGAAAGCTCTGTACCGATGAGTAAAGTCGCATAAGTAGTGCAATTTAAATGTAGATTGCTTTCGCTTTTCTTTTTTTGTGGTTTCACAGTCACTGTTAAGTTCTGGTCATCACTTAAACATTTGTCACAAAACTGACAAATTAAGTGAACCCAGTGGGTTACACGCTGTACAATGAACTTGTCAAATGCAGGTATGTAGATGCTGGTGGGTGGCAGACAATTAAACTTTCACTTTAATTTCTCTTAACTTTGTGAGAAATGGATATTAATAATCTGAATTGTATAGAAAATGAATGAATGGATGTTTGACCCTATGTATAGTGTGGCATTTGTGTGCACAGTAGTAATGCATTTAGTTCACATGCAGCAGGTCAGCATTCATTATTTTAAGCATGGCTGCTTGATCCGGTTTATTTCAAATTTCAGAGTATGTAGAGTAACTGTCCCGCCTTTTCCCCTGCTGTCACAGCCATACCTGCCCTGTCAGAAGTGTTGCCCTCGCGCGCACAACCTTTTGTCTAAGAGGTGTTGCAGCGCTGTAACAGTGTCACGCTCCTGCGCCTCCTTTGCTACCAAGCAAGTAAATACGCCACTCGCACAACTAAACACATAGGTCGTGTTAAGCACCTTTTTTTCTTTTTATTCATGGTGGAGAAAAAGAAAACGCGAGGGAAATAAAATAGAAATGTGTGTGAAACAGTGTCAGGTTCCGTGTCAAGGCTTCAACCGCACAATACGCGATGTGAGTCAAAGAGGCATCTCACTTTTTTTTCCCCGATACTGTGGAGCGGTTTGATTTACAGTGTGCAATATGACTATTTCATTTTTTTTTTTTTTTTTTTAAACGTGAAAAAAATATTCAACGTCCTCCAACATAGGAAGCAAGTGATGGAATCTCCCTCTTCACAGGCGTCGGCAGATATCGTCATAAAGAGCCTCGTCACAGTCCTGACCTTTTGCTTCCAGAGATGATTGTCGGGCTGAGGGAGAGATGAAACGCCGCAGATGTTTTGAAGTGTTTACTACGCTCGTGCCCGTTCGGCGAAGCGGACCTTCGCTATTTCTGGGAACGGCCTTTGATGAATGAAAGGAAAAAAGGAAAAAAAAGGACGGAAGAGCGATGATGAAAAATGCCTTTTGGAATCACGCTTTTAAGTGGTGCAAATCTGAGAGACTGACAAGGACAGTGAAGCTCAGCATCCTAGAGTATACCAATTTTTTAATGATTGCAATGTTATTTTTATCAATTTTTAGATAAAGACCTCGGTTGCACCAGCAAAATATGAGTTCTTCAAAAATGTGAAAGTTTGTTAAAAATCTTGCTGAGTTTTTTTTTTTTTTTTTTTATGTACTCCTACGATTACCAACACAAAATCTTTAAAATGTAAAAAAGATGAATGTCATGTCAGCCCTTTCAGTTTTAATGGGGATCACATTTTGGGCCTATCCTATGTAAGATCAGGGAAGGGAAGGATGTGTTTTATCTGGTCTTGATCATGGCACATTTTCTGTTGAAAGATTCAGCCTGTGCTGCATGAACATCATCTGACTCTGGCGCTTCATGCACAAACTGAGATGAAATATTTAACTGGATGTCTCTGCAGAGTTTCCCTCCTGACTTAACAAGCTACATCACCACACAGTTTTTTTTTCCTCTCGCACAGTTTGCACTGACCAGTTCAAAAGCAACAATGCTCGAGACTTTGCAAAATGTTCCGGCTTGCAATTCTCCAGGAGAATTATTTCTCTTTATCTTTCTTTTTGGTAACTGCTGATATTTGGACGGTTGTGGAGTGTAACTATCAGCAGGGCGAAGCATGCAGCTCCATCAGACTCTATGGCCTCGAGTTCTGATATCACCTATCCTTTGAAACATAAACAGCGCTTGTAGATCGGTGTTAGAGCTACGGCAGTGAAGGACATTTGAATTTTACTCCGTCAGCACGACGGTCCTTTCAATCTACACTGCATCAAATCAGTACAGCAGATTTGTGTGACCTTTCATTGAAACTGTTGTTATGGTTAATAAAAGAAGACAAATGTTAATTACAGGTCTGAGAAGGGATGCAAACTCTATTTTTCTCCAGGAAAGCTTGCACGCCCATCCATCACTCTGACCTCCACACTCTCACTCTCCGCCTCCCTCCATGAATGGTGCTCTGCTTCTTGAATTAGCACTGAATGAAATCGAAGTAAATTTTAAGGTGGAGAATCACCCAGTATGGCCGTAATTCTCAGGGGTACCTGCTATATTATGTCATGCTCCGATACATAAAACATTTTATGAGGTCAACATAAAATAGTCACATTAGCCAAAGGCAGCATCATCAACTTCCTCATACAAATGAGAGTTTAAACCAAGGAAAGATTTCCTTTACAGAATTCAACACCCTCATGAGTTTTGTTCAGCACGGTCCTTGTGGTCTGGTCTGACCACTGGCTTACAGCGGCTGATGTAAGCTAACGTTAGCGAACTCAGGCGGATACTGCTGACATTACCGAGCCACTCCACCGACTTCATAACTTTGCTCCGCTTGTGCCACTGTTACACCATGTTTCAGCATGCACCTGCGAGTGTCACTCGTTCAACTAATATAACATCATTCACTTGGCATAGTGGAGCGCGCTTAAAGTTGATTAAAAGATATGCAATCGTTACCCGAATTATATGTTTTTTCAGCAAAATTATGGATTTAATAATAAAAACGCCCGAAGGAACCTGGTGATTTTTATGCATGCACGAAAGTTCATCTGCACCATTATCAAAGTCAAACAAGTCAGTATCTTCACTTTGCATATCATAATTTCATTAATTCACCCATTGCAACTGAGTAAAAAGTAAAGGCTAATTGGTACCGGTTGAACTTTATCTATCTGAGCTCTGTCTACATCATCCAGTTGCAGAGCTATGTGCCATTCTCTGTTTAATTGCATGCAATAAAAAGAGTTTGAAGAATCGGGATAAACACAGTTTTCAAATCGGCATGCTGCGCTTAATTTTATACTGGCTTGGGGAAGGAAAGAAAAAAAAAACCTGTCGCACTGCAGATACTAATAACACCTGTCATCCGATTCAGACAAATGTGTTTAAGGCCACGATACCTCCAGCAGCTCTTTTTAACCTTTGAAAAAGCTTTTAGTTGGCTCGGCTGCAATCCATCAAAAGTGATTTTCCATTCCTAAAATAAATACGCGTAAATGCCCTGAGCTTTTTAAATGAAGCAGGGTAATGTCTTTCGTGAATCCCAAGAGTGTGCCGGTTGAATGACATGCAACAGACAGCCGTCCAAAAATGCCTCTCTACTTTGAAAAAAAAAGTCTCATGACAGACAGGGTTAGCGCTTAGTTCCTGCTCATGAAGTATTGATTTTGCCCGTCTCCCTGGAAACGCAGTGAATTTCATACAGTAATTGGAAGCAGCTCCAATATACTGTACATGGAGTCAGACACAACTGAGAAACATCTTGATTACTGATATGTTGACTCCTCGGTTGCTGCGTGCTTACACCGGCGTTTGCAGAATTTGCCAATGAACTCATCCTGTCTGCTGCTCCATCACAACGTACGTCTTTGCTCCTTGGTGCAACACATAAAACATCCATAGGCTGTTTTGGAGACATCGTGATTTTAGTTTTTGCACAAGGGTACGGCGAAAAATGTGCCGTGTAGATTAAATGCCATACCAGCCTATGGATGATTAAGTGAAATACTGTATAATATGTGAAAAAAAGTCAGAATACAGTAGAAAAGAGCTTCAATTCTTTGGCACAGGCCACGAGTCTGAGTGTAACATGGGCAGTGGGCCACAGACTAAAAAGAACTGAATAAGTCTCTTGTGTTGACAGTCCAGTAATGTGATGAGTAAAAAATAGCCTCATAGAATTTCTGCAAGCGAGACACTTTTAAGCTATTAATACGACTCGTAATGAGCCATCTCTCTCGAAATAACATCTTAAATGTTATTAAGTTCAATGAAAAAGGATCAAATACAAATTATTCCACGTTCCTCTGAGCCCTTCGGAGAATCACAGCTTTGGTGCGAGGCCAAGTTGGGTCAGTGGATCCTACTTTCAGCAGAATCTCGTGTAGAGCTTTCTGAAGCTTTTGTTATCTTTATTGTCATTTTGCTGACACAATTCCCAACTCAGCACAGGTACACAGATATGGCCCCCGGATTTGCGGATAGCAAAGATTCCTTACAAAGCAATACCAGCCGCAGGAGTTCACGGGGGACGGCTCTCTAATGATTTAGTATCGGAAACTTTTTTCCAGCGCTGTTTTCGGGGGAACTCAATTAAATTTTCAATTCAAACCAATAAACTTAATTTATTCCTGCAGGGCAATATCCATGTCAGGCATAACATATAGAGTAAAACACAATCTAATACGTAAACACACAGGACTACGAGCAATAACATTATTTTATGGGAGCATTACTTAAATTTGAAGGAGTGGCGATATTTTTGATCGGCTGTAATTCAGTGCTGAGTGTGCACACGTCTGTCATGTTTTATCACACACACACACACACTCGGCATGTGCTGCTGGTTAAGGTTATGCTGAAACTGGTTTTCAGTGGTGGAAGATAAGAGGATAAGAATGAACAAACTCTCGAGTGGTGGACTATTATAAGAGCGATTAATGCGATTACAGCTCCAGAGACGTACTGTGCTGACGTTCTGCTGGGCCGTATATTATTTTCTCCATATACGTCTTATGTAGTTACAGAACACTTTAAAGATAATTTCTCTCCACTTTCAAATGCACTGTCAAATGGAGAAATGGTACTTTCCACTTCCACACAAGGTCTGTGTGATCTTAACGGGAATATTCTGTTGCCGTTTTAGAGGAGGAGCTTTTTTTTTTTTTTTTTTAATTTATTGGTTTATTTAACAAGGGCAGTGTGCATTACTAAAAATCCATCAGAGTAAGCCAAAAATTTGCAACATAAGATTAAAATGCATTAGTTATAGAAATGCAGAGTTTAAATTAAAAAAAAGAAAACATGGATGTTGGTAAAACATCATTACAGGCGCCATTATACTGATACTGTCGTGAAACACTATTTAAACATGCAGCACAGAGGCTCATACCACAAGACACACTAAACAATGAAAAGGGGGATATTCATGCGAGTAGAAATAACGACCCCAGAATTCATGCACATCTTCTCTTGACATGAAATATTTTGCTGAAATTGAAATGTGACGGTTGAATTTGACCCGCTTACAATTCACTTTTTTTTTTTTCCACCCGAGCTTTGGAGAAAAGGCTGAAATCAATGAGCCTCTCCCTTGATACGAGCACATCTGGCTCTACGCTGGGACACTTTGTCTGAAAAACTGTTTGCGAGTTCGTCCGCGTCCTCGTGTCACGCCGCTGCCACGCACATAAATCGAAAGTCGAGGAAGGAGACACTGGCACCAGTCTGAGTGGTATGATGTAGTGGACAGTGCCATGGGTCTTTGAGCCGGGTGATGTATGAGACTATACCCAAATGTGAGCTTCTAACTCCAATAAATCTTCCCAGAGATGGAAAGGGGTCTGTTTTACAGATTTTTCTTTTCTTATGGGCACCATGATGGGCACCAACCAAACTGGAAGATGGTTTTAACTCCATCTGTTTTCTGTGCTATTTCTATCTTTTGTGTTTGGCGGCAAGATGTTTCTGAAAAATAAGAGATAAAACTGAACTGTTTGGACAGATTCTATCGGGTGATTAATTGATAAATCCAGATCTGGGACTTTTGCCAATGTATACAATAGCAAAAAAAAATTTATTCATTGCATGCGTTCATTTGTTGGATAATTATATCTGGAGTGAAAATATACAGTGTTTTAACTGCAGTAATAAGAGCTGTGCGTTTGCTTCATTCTGTTTGATACTTGAGGCACATCACTGATAGCTTTACAATTTGAAAGTAGCCCCAAAGGAATGCGATGTGGTGCATTATGCATAATGCTTACTGTGGCATAGATCCAACAGAGCAGTGGTCCTCCGCTGTGTTTTCCACTGGATGTCTTACAGAGATCCAGTATCCACTTTGATCAACATAAATAAGCTCTTATGGCGACAAGGACTGCTGCCTGAAGAGAGCTTCTCCCATCAGGTAAAGACACGATGTATGAAATCAAACTGTCCGCAGTTTTCACCATTTCTTTGGTTGAAAGTGGTTCCAGCAGTTTACAACACGTTCTTTGGGTAACTCGGAGAGGCTTGGACATTATCTCTGGACAGTGATGTGGTTGTTAAATTTAAAATAAGACTTTTTGATGCTGTTAACTAGGCAAACTAACTCTTCATGTTTATTCACCTGTTATCTGAAAACAGGGACAAATAACACCGCAGACCATCTGCGTGAGAAACCACTGGAGGTGAGACATGAGAGATGTGTTGTTTGTTTGCATGTTTTTTGTTTTGTAATTTGGGCGAAGCTTAAGGAGAGGAATCCACCCTCACGGCAATTACCTCTTTGTGAAGTAAATTGGAACAGTTGATCAATCTGTAACAAGCACTCATTTTTCACTTAAATTTTCAGAAACAAACCATTTTTTTTTGTTATTTAAATTGTTTTCTGACTTCTTCATTTTTGTGAATTACCAGTTTGCAATCCCTCCAACTCCTACAATGATAATGACTAATTTGCGTTAGAGGCTGAAACTGTGTTTTCTACAATGAGCAGATGAAGTGAAGAAGCTAATTAGAAAAAAAATCTCCATGTTGTTGTCTAAACCGCAAGCGCTGCTGCTCAGTAAAACCAGTCACCGGCAGTACTTTGCAATCGGAGCTTCACAGCTTGCGCGCAGAGGAAATGCAGCAACAGGTGAAGCGCTTAGATGCCGACTTCAAAGTGCGAGACATGAAGGTGTCCTCTAGCTCATGTGCTCTACATGCCATCTTTACCGCAGACCTCAAGACGTTTACCCATGATCAACATCTGGTGTCTCATGATAAAGGATGAGAGCTTGCTGTCAGATAAAACAGGATACGAGCGCGTAGCAGAATACCAGGAGGGCACCTGCTGTGAAGTCACGGAAACAGGCTACGAGCTTATTCTCTGAACCGAAGGACTGAGGCTTGGCTGTAGCTTTGAAAAATGAAGACACATTAAACTGGTGATCTTGCAGATTGCCACTTTAACGTGAACTGTGGTGAACAATATTAACCTTGCGAGCTGTGCAAAACCATAGTCTTAATGGATTTTATCACGGACCTTCTTAAAACGCAGTTTAATTCCCACTCCCTCATATTCTAATCAGCAGAATAATCACAAATCTCTGCAGAATTTCCCGCTTATCAAAAGCGCCTTTTCAGCACAGATCAATCCGACAAACGGCTACCAGTTCCTTCATGACAGTCCCGAGAACGAAACACGTGTGCGAGTCAGACCAAACGGGTTGAGGAAAATATCTGATCAATAATTCACTCTAAAGCGATGCTCTCCTGCTGATAGCATAACAGGTGAGCGAGCGAGGTGGAAAATAGGGGGAATTCTACACGAGAAGAAAATGCATTGCTCTGGGTGAAAGAGGAGAAACCGTGAAGGAGAAAAACGGAAGGACCACACCTGGGATGAAATGTGTCCGTATCAATCTTATCTTAATGGAAACATTACTTTATGTTTACACTGGTACCAACTCTGTTAAAAAATTCAATTATGATATTTTTGTTAGACTACATGAAAACAAATGTGTTGGCTAGATAGACCTTTTTTTGGAGCTGTAGCAGTGCTCACAACCCATTATCAGCTGGAACTAAGACAAAAACAGTCTAACAGCTGTAAGCCCGAAAAGCCTCAAAACACCGGCCGATGGGAAGCCTAAAGTGTCGGAGCTTTCCATGTGATCCTTACAAAAACAGCTCATGACAGTTTTTCATTCCATTTGGTTGAGGTTACTAAAACTTAACTGCTGTTAAGGGAGCTTTATTTCACAGTTAAAACACTGTTCACGGCCAACGTCGAACACCCACACCGACTTATTCTGTGAAATTTCATGACTTTGTAACATCCCATTATTTCTAGCCTCACACCTGAGGTCACGAGACCAAAGGTCATTTTAAACATCTGAACAAATGATCCAAGCTAAACCTTTTCTGGTGGGGAAGGTCTCCAAAAGTGATTGGAGAGACAAATGCGTCACTGTAACCAACTGAGTCATACTGTGACAATTCAAATCAAATAGTTTTACTGATATTTCAGGACAGGTCTGAATCAAATGCTTTTGTGACAAATATTCTGTTCTGGTCTAGGTACAGATGAAGATGTACTTTTCTGCAATATGTAAATATTTTGCCTTTCAGTTTTAATAATAATTTTACAAATTTAACCTATATCTTTTTTAATTTAAAGCAGTCAGATGTCCTTATATCTCATCTGGACCGGTGAAACTATCCATGCATGATTCGCTTGAGACAAAGAAGCAAAATCATTGGAAATGCTCCCCTTTACTGTTGGGTGTTGGGTTTACTGTTTACCGTTAGAGCAAACTGAGTGTGACATTCCCCTGAGACTATCCCGGAGCTGACAGTAAAATGCCAACCACAGTGGTGGTTGCTTGCGACTTGTGCACCGCATCACGGAAACAAAGTCTTATTTGCACTAACAGCCTCCCCATCACTGCATGTACATCCTTTATCCTCAAAAGAGCTGGCCTCTTGCTTATGTCTAACAGTGTAAAGCGATAAAAAAAGTAGAGTTTAACAGGTTATAGCCCTCTAAATGTGAAATTTGGATTAACTCGTGAATAGTGCAAGAACAATCAGTTTCATCTGTCTGACTTGGTGGTCTACCTGCTGAAAACCTAATTGGCATTGTTATGGACACAACAGCAGGATCTAAAATAAATCTCTGCGTGGTCCTTCTGTTGATCACATACTGCAGTCAGAACTCATCTAAATGATCACAGTGTTGTTCACAGCACTACAATGCTATTTCACACACTTTCAACACATGGCCTTGAGGCACATTTAATGCATGCACGTGCACCAACGATTACTAGAATATCGTTAGCTTTCTGCAGTAAATGGATTTCCTAAAGATCATGGAAGGAAGAAATTATTTCCTTAGGTTAGTTGCGTTTTGAAATCCGTTGAGAACTATGCATATACATAACTCACAGTTTCCCTCGCAACGGTCCTGTGGCAATGCATAAATGGCGAAACTGTGACCAAATAACAAATGGTAGCAGAACACAAATGGGAAAAAGCATTTGTGAGCACTTTGGTGTTTTGGGAGTTCAGCACAATACCATTAATGTCTCTAAGTACATTTCATCCGCTTGTGGTACGATGTATGGGTGAGTAAACCGCTTTCTTTTCCAAACTGATTAATAGTATTTGGAGACAAGCGGTAAAGCAAAACTCAAAAGTGGACATTGTGTGTATCAAATACAGTATAGGGGCATCTATCTTATGGAGTTTTTTTCTATCCCAGCAACCTCCATGAAGGGCAAATTTACTTTTCATTCCCTCTTCCCAGATATCATTCAGACAACGTCTTTGTTAAAAGTGTCCAAGGGCGAGCTGCAAGTACGTGACCCTCTCTCTTCTTTTTCAATGGAGGGTTGAGCTCCAGCACTTCTGCCAGTGTCAGATGCCAGCATTGATAAAGCCAGAGGCAAGATGGCAACTGTCCACCCTGGAGCCTGCATTTTAAAACTGCTCCTGCCTGCAGCTTTCAGATGGGCACTAACTGCACAGAAGAACACTGTCTCAGCAAGCCTTTTAGTGTTTTGTTCTGTGTTTTCTCTTGGTGTTTTAATGGTTTTATTTCCCTTCATTTTCAAAATGATATAACAGCACTGTGTTGCAATATGTTGCTTAATTATAGTCAGAAATAAAAAAAAACAATTTAGAATGTGTCAAACATGTTTTTGGAAATTTTCATTTTAATTCCTTTCAGATGTGCAGCTCTTAGGCAATAAGTGCAGAGCTAAAGCTAACATTTACAGCACAGCAAATTAAGCCATTTGATGTCACAGACCTTAACACCAATCTAGTCACAACATGAGCTACTCGATAAACACCCCGAACACACCCTCCAGCCATGTTTCATGGTCTCCTCAATCTCAAGATTGCAGATCCTTTATCTGCAAAAAAACACCTTGGAACCATGCCCTCGATAAACTGCATCAAAGATTATTTCATAATTTTGCCACTGACCTGCGTAACATGTAATTTAGTGGCGACTATGATTAAAAGGAACAGCAGCTAGAAGGAAACGCCATGGTTTACAATGCTCAAACACACCTGCAGAAAATTGGAGTGGGATTGGTGTTTAAACTGATTTAAGTGTGAACACACAGTCACAGTGGCCAAAACCAATTATGGGTTAGGTCATTGAGACAACATTCAACCTGGCTGGTATTTCAAGTTATGTTGCTGAACTGAACTTGCAGCTCAAATTATTTTACTTGAACATCATTTCAAAGCAAGTACTGACCTCCAAACCCACAACTTTATTTTCCAGTTTGAGGACTTACTGTAATAAAGTTACTGTGGAACTTCCCTCTGGCACTGTGCCATCTGCTGCTTGAACACCAGCAATTAAACTGCAATTAATAAGCCCATCCCAAAGGTTTGAAAGTTAGCCTTTCATGATGTGCGTGCTATTGATTCTGATGTATAAGCTTTACAAAGTCGCTCATAAACCTGTAATCTTCAGTAAGGGAAACAATAATACACTTCAAGGTCACCCTCAGAGCATTAGAGATCCCTCCTTTTACCTCGTTAGTGCTGTACATGGAACTTTTGCACATCAAAAGGTTTCCATCTCCATCTGCACGTTGACCTGCTTTATCAATCATTTCACTGATACACCCAATACTCAACTGCACATTATTAAGATTGATGACTATGTAGTGAAACCTAATTCACTACTATTTAACCTTTGTACTATCACTGCAAGTGACTCATTCTCCTCAGAGAGTGAGGTTAAAGTAGTTAGTGAAGGCTAATTTGGGAGGCTGGTGTGTGCCTAAGTGTCCCTCTTATCTCTTAATCTCCAGTTGTGGGTTTGACATAACGGTATCCTTCTTGACACCTTTATTCTGACTGGTAAAATTTGGGGTCCATGATGCCCCCTGTACCATTTTTGACCTTGTGATGTGTACCACAAGGCTGATTTCTGGGCTCACTGCTATTCCCCATCCATCTGTATTAAAGACTAACTGAACACAAAAAAATCTCAGATGTCAGAGATTAAAGTCATTTTTAAGAAACAGCAATTGGTAAATAGTGACCATGTACACCTGGTGTATTTACATAATGTTACACGTTCAGCTTGATAACATGCTCCCAAATACAATGTTAAATGTTTAGCGGATACGATACTATTTTAACCATCTTAGCTATACAAGCTATCCATCAAATAGTTACATGACATTTCACTTAAACCCATAAAGTTCAATGTCTTGGTGATGCTTTGGAAAAAGCCCTGAATCTCTAAAGTCATTAGGGTTCATCGATAGTTCCTTAACATCGGTACCAAATAGTCCAGTGTTTCAGTATTTGATAACATATTTCATTGGATACATAAAAAGCTTAGAAAAGTCATGGGGTCATCAGAAGCAGTCATTCTTGGAAAAAAATGAATGTTTGCAGAAAATTTACCGAGTTATTGAGATATTTCACTGTGGACATAAGTGGAAGATCGACTGACAGACTCACACAGCCATCCCTACAGCGTGACTGAAAAAAAACTACGAACATCACATCCCCTTGTCAGATAACTGAATCAAACGGGCGTTTTTGCCTTAAAGCTGTGGTATCACAAACTCGCTCTTTAGAAGTGGAGTTGAAGGACACGGTTTCTTCCACTTTGCTGACTACATGCAGCCATCCTCCTGTTCTCACTTGAAGGAGCCTTCTGCAACAATGCTGCTGTTAAGAGCACATTTTAGCCGCACTGAGGTGGCTGTCTTGTCATCATATCATCCGTTGCCTTGATATCAGAGATATAATGTCAGCAGAATCCACCAATGAGGCAGTATGTCTCTTCTACGCAGTATGCCTCTGCTTTTTTGCCTTCAGCTCTCTTTATCTTGTCCTCCTACACACTCCACCCTGCTCATTCACTGTACAGGAAACATCACTCCTTTTCTCCTCCTTTCACTTTGATTTTTTTCTGTCATATAAGTCTGTACCTATGAGGGATGTACTATAGTGCCTCTTTTTACACACGTGTGTGTGCGTGTATGTGTGTTCGCGCACGTGTGTGTGTGGGCGGGTGCTGCTAGGTACGGTACTGCTTCCGCTTTGAACTCTTCACAACGATGGCCAACCAAAGCTGTGATCTATAATTTATCTGCCATGAGACCTGTGTGAAGAGAGTGAAAAAGTGTGTGTGTGTGTGAGTGAGAGAGAGAGAGAGAGAGAGAGAGAGAGAGAGAGAGAGAGAGAGAGAGAGAGAGAGAGAGCATGGGGGAGGAGCCTTGGAAGCCATGCAGATTGTGACTAATGAGAGGAACCTGAACTCAGACCCATTCTTACGTAGGTATAAAAACTCTTATGCAGGGTAATGTGACGTGTGTGTGTGTGTGTGTGTGTGTGTGTGTGCGTGTGTTACTGCACATTCCAACCATGAAACTACAAAGAAAAAAACTAATCGTTCATCCGTTGCACGTGGGAGGTGGAGGTGTGTGTAGATATCAGAGTGCAGTCATAATGAAAGGCACATTTTCAGATTTCCTTTGAGGTTAAAATGAGTTGAGTCACTTGACTCACTCAGCTTGAATTCAAGAGAATGGAAGTTACTGGAGCGACGGTCTAACAAAAGACCAGTGAAAGAACCATTGTCTTTGAAGCCTCACCTACACCAGGGTCTGTTATATCGTCACTCCTACTGCATCAGTTTTGACAGTCCCTACTTAATACAGTATTAAATTGTTGTTTAATGCAAACAGGAAGTAAAAGTTCAGGAGTATATTAGACATGATAATCCCAGAAGATACTATGGATGTATTCTATACAAAATAAATATGGATAGGTGGGCTGTAGGGGTGAGACCCTGCTGTGTGTATTTGATTTTCTCTTGATAATGACATGCTTACTTGACTATAAAAGAAATTCATCACATCAGTAACATTTTACAAAGTTGCTCAAATATTTCAACCAACATGTGTCTTTCTAACAGATTAGCAAGACTTTTTTGGCAATATTTTCAATTTCATTCTTAGAAATTGAAACTTCTTTCTGGATAGCACACGTTGTTTGGGACAAGCTGGGTAAATTTTGTGCTTCGCCTTCCGTGCCTAATATGCCCAAATGCCATGTAATTAAGGGACAAAAACATGAAGCCAGCTTTGGTCATGCGGTGCAACTTAAAAGCTGTTTTTGGACAAGATTATGTACAGAAATGTTATCGCCCTGCATCACAAAGCAACGCTTCCTTGAGGCTCGCTCGGGCACACTTGTGGACCCTCTTTTGTCCTAAATAAACTTCTGATCATAGGGATAATCTCATCTTTGTCCACAGGAGGTGGTGAATTGAAAATTTGTTCAATCTAAACTCCCTCTGAGTCCACCTACACCACAAACAAAATAGAAGAAAAATAGTTATAGGCTCGCTAGTATAAAATATACTGTCACATTATTTAACTTCTGTGTATTAAAAAGCTATTTTTCCATGCAGTTTCCTACTGTGCCTTAGAAGATGCCAAAATATAAATTGCCTCACACACACATCTTTGAGTATTCAGCAGGGCAATAAAAGGTGTGACAAATTAAACAGATTAGCTGTAGCTACAACATATATTGTTTAATGCAATTTGTCCTGCATAAATTCAGTGTAGATGTGTTTGAGTGTCTTTTGTCTATTTTCTCTTATCTGCAGCTCGCAGACTTAATTACCCGTGTGAGTCCATGTGGAGCGCGCAACACAGAGAGGTGGTGCACCACTTGTGCTGGTAATTATTTTGTACTTCACCGAGCTTGTAGACAACCCACTGAAAATGTAAGCAGCATCCATGATGACAAAGCATCGGCAATGGGCTGCTCGGGGCTGATTACAGAGTTGTAGCCTGTAAGATGGATTAAGCGGAGAGGAGCAACATTAGCCATCTTGACATAAAGGTCAAGTTTGTGCTTACAGTCAGATGAGTCACGTTTTCTTTCAACTCTGTGTGTGTTTGACTTTCAATCAAAGCAATTCAGTTTAAATGGGAGTATTTGGTTAAAGAATCAAAGCAGCAGCAGTAGTTTCTCTCTCATTCAATTTTAGGATTGTGAACAAACAGTTACATTCAAAGTTATTACTTTTTCCCTGATAGTGTATACAGGAACTGACACTTACTTAAAGTAACTATAATAGGTGAACTTTCTTGGCAAGTTCAATTTTCATATTATACTGGTACTAAAATGTAACGCATAATAATAATGGGAGCAATTTGGAGGTGTATTTATATGCCGCTTGTCTTTTTCCCTCTACGGTTTCAAATACATACATACATAATATTTGTCCAAAACAACCAGAGAGAATCCAAAAGTCTACTATATTAACATAAAAACAATCAATATAAATGTTCTAGGGAAGAGTAAATGTATAAATGTGCATAAAAAGTGCAGCAGTGTGTAAAATATTTTCAAGTTATTGATCCTGCATTGAGTGAGATACTCATTGGTTAAAGCAGCATAATGAATTGTTTTATATTGTGCTGATTTTGGCGGTCCCTGTGGACAAAGGGGGTAGTGTTTCACTTTACATCAGGTTTCATGTTCGGTTTTGCTTCGCTCCCTGCTGCAAGGAGACGAGCCAGGAGGAGAGTGGGAGGCAGACTGACCTTCAGTTGGAGTACTTTGTGTTTTTGTCCGTTCAGACACGGTGGCTTATGCTGCTAATGCTGTTTATCAAGTTCTTGATTATCTACAGGAAGGTTTCTGGTATTTTTATCAAGGTTCCACCAAATCTCTCTGCAGAACTCTCAAAACTTTTTTGACCCTCAAACAAACAGAAAATGAGAATTCAGCACTTATAGATCAGTCTGTTTTTCTGTTAGTTTGACATACATGTGATGTTTCCTAAATTAGCGTTTTAATTTATTTGCAGATCACACTATAATATCTGTTTGGCATGGCCTGACAAGTTCAAATTCACTGAGTGATAAGAAGAGCATTCAGAATCAGTTCGCTGGTTAAAGTCATTGAACTTTTTAAAACTTTTTAAAGGCTTGAACTTTCACAAACTGAGTCTCATCTCAATATTACCCATCTACAAAACTAGCTGTAATGGAGACGGGTGATGGAGACAATGCAGAGCTGAGCGACTTTGTTGCTCCCACGCTCGGTGCTCTGACGCCCAGTGCAGCAAAGTCAGCTGAACTACTTTTGAACCAGACGCTGTTAAATCCTCCTGACATCTAGTGCGTCCGACTCTCGGCTGACAGGGCTGTTAGCAGCCACATGGGAGAGACGGCTGAGTGTATTGAAATCTGGCATTTAAAAAAAAAAAAAAAAAAACTTGTCCTCTGGAATCTTATGGTATCTTACTATATACAATGTTGTCTATGATGAAGCATATTCAGCAATTCTTTTATGGAATTCTTCAGCATTTCAGCGCACCATCTTCCCTTTCTCTCTCCTAACAGTCTCTATTCCTCATAATGAGATGCTTTACTTAGGAAAAGGTTTCAGAACTGGCTGGTCATGCTGAGCTCTGCGTGCTGGCCAGGTGTCATCGCTTTACACCAGTGTTCAGAGACAAGACCCCTCACTGTCACCAGCTGCCGTCCTATAATCTCCATCTCATCTTCCCCTCTTGTCTTTCTCCTTATCCCTACTCTCTTTTAGCCTTGTTCGTCTCCCATGCTCTTTTCATTGTTCCTGATTTCTACCCCTTGTTTGTCACCTCCCACTGTTTTCATGTTCTCCTGAATGCTGTTGAGGATTGTTAACTCCCTCTGCAAAATGTTCCCAAAAAAAAAAAAAAAAAAAAAAAAATTAACATGTTCTTTCGATGGGGCTGAAATGACACAATTAACGCCCACAGCATTTTCTCACACATTAGTTATTCCTCCAGTGTGGTGGGCTAAAGGTCAGGACTAGCACCTTTTTAAAAGTGGTCTTGGACAAGTAAAAACCTGTGAGAACTTGCGTATACTATTCCAAACAATCCCAAACTTGCTTTGAACAGCCATTAATTACAGGCTGTCACTTGCCATGTCCGCAGGGTGGTGGAATTATTAGGTAATGAGGTACTGTCAGCAGTGAAGAGAGGATGCCGGGTAAAACAATGTGTTCTCGCTGAAAACTGATTATGCTAATTTCAAGAAACTACACGCGATTTCCCTTAAAACAAAAGTTTAACAAACTGTTGCGCCGCACGTGCCGATTAAAGCTACAAATTCTTACAGTGAGGCTGACAAACCCCATTAACAAACACACAAAAAGGAGAGCAGGATTACATTGTGTGTTGCCATTGTCAGGAGCTACTTGTCAGCTTTAAAGACACGTTACCTGCAGAATCTTTCCCTCATCTGCTGCAAGATGAGAGCTGCTAATTTAGTCCAAAGATCTGTCTGATCACTCAGAGCATCCGTATGTGGGTGTGCGGTAATTACACGATGTGCGCATCACTGTGCAGAGAGGGATAATCAAGGACATGCAAACGCGGCACAGCCACTTGGATGAGCCGAGGAAACGCTTTAGAACAACAGCTGTCATTATTCATGCACCATACCTGGCAACCTTGAGAGTCCAGAGATAAGGAGATTTTCAGAAGCAGAAGGTGTGTGTTTGTACGTGCATATGTGTGTGTGCAAATCCTTAGTCACAAAACGTGAGGTTTCAGAGATCTTATTTCCGGCACTGTGGTCGCACTCGTTCTTAGCGAAACATCAAAGATGATGGACTGAATTGGGCTTTTATGTAACGGCACGGGCTGCCCTTTGAAAGAATTCAATAATCATGTCGGAACATTAAGTTCAATCTGCAGTCAACTCAGAAAATATCACAGATCTTTGTGATATTTGCACAGTCGAGCTGCGGCCGATCGATACATCCGGCATCCACTCTTCTCATTCTATAATCTCTTCCACCGGCTTTGTGCTTTTGGAATTATGCCTGGTGGTATATCAGCACCAGTCTGCAGTCATCAAACTGTAACCCTTACCAGTGATTTACTTTCTAAGGCTTGTTAAATACCGGGCTTCTAATCAGCGTTACCAGCTGGTGTCGGGCAGAAACGCCATGTGGGAAGAGCCGGGATAAAGAGGTGAAATGAGGTGGACTAAAATGACAAGCATACCATGATTCTTCGACTTTTTTAATAGTGGGTCGAGTTTATTCATAAAGTCCAGTATCATGTGCGATCGCAGCAGCCTTTACAGAGCAGCTGTAAAGTCACAGGATGAGGAAATGCGCAATTAAAAGCCACCATTAGTTTCCACTGTGTAACTTTAAGTCAGTTTCTCTTTCAACGGCAGCAGATTCCTCTCATGTTTCCGCTTCTCTTGCAACACTAACTACTCTGTTATACCGTGTGTCTTTGGGACAAAAAAAAAAAGCGTGGCACATTTCATCTCTCTGTAGTGACACATTAACAAGTCTCTCATTGGCCTTTGTGGACATATTCAGGCTGCGCCAGCAACACAACCGTCCGATAAACAAATCAAATGAATGGAAATTGACATAATCATTGACATAAAGTGAGGCCACAGGGCACAATTATCCTCATATGAGTGATCAATTATCAGATTTGCATCAGTATGCGCTCAACAGTGAAGGACATACGTTCAACATACATGCATTCAATATACTATTACAGCCCGGGTGCTGTTGACCAGACTGAGCCAGGAGTTAACAGCAGTCATCTGCGGGAGCTCTTGCTCGTCGGCCTTCTTAAATTTTACGTCGGCCGTGAAAATAATTGATTCCCTGAAGAGGAGGAACCAGCGAGGAGCGGTGACTGTCCACTTGAACATTAAAGCTGAGTAGCAACTTGATCGGGTGTCAAGTGGCAGCAGGGCTCCGCTTTGAAACCGAACCTTTGAAAGTGAGACGCTCGGGGCTTTAAAACTGATTAGTCAAAAAATCTAAAACTAATGTTCCCGCTGTAGTCCAGCCGGTTGAGATGCCAAGTGTGATGTAATGAAGACGAGCAGAAGGGTATCCATTCTCCCCTCAGTCGCCCATTCTAAGTGCTACCCGTGTGAAGCCGAATTACTGCAGCGGAGGCCCCACATCTCAGTGTTTGCTCTGCGTGGGCGGCCTCCTACGCCGAGAAGATATGAAATTCGGCTTTGTCAAAATTGGAAATTATAATACATTTGATATGTCTGCCTTTGCCTTTAGCGCGTTCTGTACAATTGATGTGAAGCACTCAGAAAGGTGTGTGGGCAGCGCATGTCTTCCACGACTGTTACAATAATTTGTAAAGGAGGCCGTGTAAATGGTGTTACCGCGTTTCCATGTTTAGTATTCACCTCAGTAAATAAAGGGAAAGGGTCGCATTTCAGCTAATTGTTTATAATAACCTACAGCGCGTATTAGCATTTTAATTGGATGCAGACCATTTATGAGTTTGCTTTTTTTTTCCAGGACTCTTCCCCTCAGTTATTGAGCAATAATTACAGCACCTTACCGTAATATTTTAATTTTACCCATCATTTATCGGTGATTAAAAAAAATCCCAAACCCAAATCCCTCTTTTCCTATCCTGTTTTAATTTCATTGCTCACACAGTGTGCTATTTCTGTACCCAAGCTGCCCTGCAGCGTAGCTTACAGTCAATAACGGTGGCTTCAATGAATATGAATTTCCCCTCTGCTCTGATCCTTTGATTGTGACTCTTTCTAAAAATATCATGATTTACGTGGAGATGTGGCGCTATGGC
>JAOXYL010000010.1:3623744-3657773 GCA_028564955.1 Terapon puta
GTGTGTGTGTGTGTGTGTGTGTGTGTGTGTGTGTGTGTGTGTGTGTGTGATTTTTGGTAAAAGCTTCGACTCACGGGTCAGAGTATTTCGAATAGCCGAGCAGTTTAAGAGGTCGTCACTGGTGGGAGGCGATCATCCCCCGTTCGCAGCTCTTGCAAGTTTGCTCCGGGGGATTGTCGACCTCTGCGCCGGCACAAACTTATTGCTGGTGTAAATCACACTCCAGCCACACACCACTCCTGCCCTCTCGCCATGAATATTTAAACAAGTATACATACATACCGCGCCGCCTTACATCGTCGAGAATATTATTGCTCGCCTGGAGTAATGCTTGAATTATGCCTTTGTCTCGGGAAGTGCAACTTTGGGCGATTTTGTTTACATCTTCTGGATACGCAGACACATTCTGCACGTTGTGATGACATGGTGGATGAGAAAATATCCAAAAGAAATACCTGTTTCAAGCACTTAATGTTTTTTTTTTTTTTTTTTCTTTCTGAGGTTACCGGGGACACAGAACTGACGGGGTGTATCCACGCTAATGCATCTCTGCTCACAGACAGATGACACACCTCCAGACCTATCTGTTCATTTACCTCCACAATCAAGATTCACGGCTCTATTTTCCACTGCCCTGTTTGCCAGAGGTGCTCTGTTTTCCTCAGTGTTAAATGAATTAAATGGGCGGGCTGCCAAAAGCGCTGCTCATTCCACATACCAGATATAGCAGCGTGTCTGCGTCTCCGGTTATGTATAGACAGAAATTTGGAGAGCGTTCACACGTTGCCCGCGGCTGATTCAAAGTGATGGATTTCAGTGTCGGAGCTCAGCACCGCGACCTCTATTTTTACAGGTCAAGCTGTGTTAATGTCATGATAAGAAGAAAAAAAAAATTAATACTGGCTTTAAGTTATAATTAACAAACGCATTACTTTTAAATGCCAGTGCAGATTCGACACTCGGCTGCACAAAAAAAAAGTTGCTGAAGAATGTCACCGTGATGAGCACAGTTGCTCTGCTAAATGAGCTGCGGTAAGGCCCGCGCCTGAAAGCCGAGCCTCGGCTCTGCATGACTGGCTCTGTCAACGGCAGCATACGGAGGCCCGGCGCTGGCCAGGTGGCCCTTACATCTGGCCCATTAGCTCTCAGCCACTGCAATGACTCTCCACACCACTGAGAGCCTGTTGAAATAATATCATCAGGACCTGTAAGTGCTGAAGGCCGCCTTGCCCATTGCCTGCTCAGAATGGCGAGTCACGTAAACTCTCTGAATGTGACCTGTCAGCTCCGAGGCCACGTCCGATCCTGCATGGAAGATGCCGCAGACCTGCGAGGACTCGGCACTGCTGCGTTTGATCAGCCCTGTGTCAGTTCAATGTGGCGATAAAACGTGGATTTGATCAAATAAATGGTGCGCTGGACAGATTAGTCAACAGAAAAAATCTTTTAATTTGGACTTGATCAAGACAAAACACTGCTTCTAGCCTCTTAAATGTGAGGATTTGCAGATTTCCTGTTTTATGTTATTAAAAAAATTTTGGACTGTTAGCTCAGACCAAAAAGCAATTCTAATATGGCATTTTGGGTTCTGCTTAGAGGACTTTTAATGGATTAAAAGCCTAAACAATTAATCTGAAAAAAATTTAATAAATGAGAAAAAAAAAAAAGTTGTAGTCTCAAATTAAATAGTTTAAATCAGCATTTGGTGCCCTCGGACCAACTTAAAGCGGATCCAAAATTAAATTTACAGTTGATTTATATTTCTTTGTGTTGCATCTAGAAAATGAAATATCATTATGTTTGACTGGATCTTTTAAAGCTCTCACAAGCCAAATAAACCACACTTGTGAAAAGATTTGTTCAAAGTGCTCAGCAGCACAACGGTAAAGCTATGAAACGGTACGGTCGAAGCTGAACTACGACAGCCTCGACACACATCTTTATGGATTCTTAAAAAGATCAACAGCATGTGTAAAGCACTGCTTGCTTGGTTTAAATAATATATGTTTTTGTCTGGGACCTCGGCCAAGATGATCCAGAGACATGCCGCTCCCTCTTGAGAATTTTGTGTCCCTGTCAGGTCACGGTAGTTAACGTGAACAAAGCGGCCAGGTCTTTGGCCTTTACTTTGCGGTCTCCAGTCCCCTGACTCTCAGGGACAAACCCCCCCACCTCCAAAAGCATGCCTCTTGCCCTGAGCACTGCACCAAGTGACACATTCTATCCATCAACCCCTGTGCTGCAACATACGAAGCAAAAAAGTGCAGGGATGGCAAATTTTTCATGCATATGATATTCGGGCTACAGCACATCCGCCTACGTTAACCCAGGAGAGCGAAAGAGGAAGAGGGGGAGTGGTGGGGGGATGGGAGGGTGCTTTGAAGATGGATTACCAGATCACGTCACCAGAAAAGAGGCTGCAATGAGCAGGCAGCAATTTCAGGAGTGGGCCCTCAGCGCGAGTGGAGCGTGTGGGGAGAGGAATACAGATGCTTGTTGGGCACGAAGAGTTTATTTTCATGTCGACAGGAGAATACTGTGTATTAGTGCTGTCAAATAGTTTGGAAACAGAGCTAAAAACCACTCTCCCTTGTCATGAATAACACTAAAAACACACGTCATGGCCCTTAAGTTGAAGTTATGGAGCCATTGACGTATTCGGAGTGGCGAAAGCCGATTTTGGTTATAGCAATCGATTTTCTTACATCCAGGCTAAATTTGGCATGTTAAGAATCTTCACTTCAGCACTGTGTTTTATGAGTGTAATTCTATTGAGCGAAAAATTAAATGCATAATTCAGGGTTGAACAGGCTGCCCAATTCATTTTACAAAAGGAGACACAAGCCAAAGAAAAAGAAAATGGCAATCTGAGGGTTGTTCCATAATCTATCATGACCGATATGGCTGCAGTGAAGACGGTAGACTTGAAATGTTGCTTTATTTCTCTCGTGCTGGCAACTAGTCTGTAAAAAAAACAAGTATTTTTTCTTTGTTTTTTTTTTTCCAAAACTGCTTTTTTGTCCTTAAATGACAAGGGCTTGCTGATGAAGTTGCTCCTAAATAAAGAAGGACCAGCTTAATGAATGCCTGGGTCTCTCTCCTGCCAAAAACTGCATTACAGCGCTCCTAATGGTTTCCCTTGTCTGAATCAAGCTATCTGCGAACGTGCTCCCGGCAAGAGTGAATTAAAGCCCCAGAGGTGAATTGTGGGAGGGGACTGGAGGGTCTGAGGTTGGGGGGGTGGGAGGGATTGCAGACACATGACCCCGTTCACGTAGCAGGGGCAGCTGGTATTGCAAGTTCGCTGAACTGAATGACGATTCATCACAGCCGAGGCCTCACTCGGCTTTGCTTTTTCATCTCAAGGACAGCATGTGGGAGAAGACGCATCTAACAGCAGTATGATTACGCAACTTTTTTTTTTTTTGGCAGTGCACCTTCAGGTCCTGTGAAAAGTGCGTAAATGAACAACAAAGATGAATGGATGCAGAGATGCATAACCATGGCTTCCCTGTGCTGGGCATGAACAATGACGGCGTTTGCTTTCCACAGATGATTACATCAAGGCTGTGCCCGAGAATTCTGTCAGTCGATTCTGATGTGGCCGTTCGATTCCTGTTTTTTATTTTTTTTTCACAGACTGTCTGGCAATCAGAAAATCAATAGAGAATCAATTCCCTCCGCCTCTTTCCCAACCGTTAAGAGACTAACTCGCCTGGAGACCTTCTGTTGGTGGATGTAACTCAGATTTTACCCAGTGCAAACCCCACTATCGGGGTTCTGATCCCTGCTGCCCCGACTCCCCTGCTGGGTCAGCAAACTTTCTGTTGCTATGGTTACACGGGCTAGACTTGGCGCTGGCCACGACCCCACAGTGAAAATTGGAGTTCGGGCAGCTAAAGCCCATGTACAGTGTGTGAAATGGTGCTTCTGTCATTTTATGCAGGTCCTGGCTCCTTGACTTGAAGAACCTCCACTGACTGAAGGGCCTCCGACAGGTGAACTGACTCACAGACTTTTAGTTAGCACCTGAAAAAGCTTTAAAAATGCTTATTTACTGACCTCGGACTTTGTTCTCCTATTATCTGCAATCCCTCTATGCATGCTGCTAAGGAGTCCATCACTTTTATGGCTTTAATGTTGCTCAAATTAGAAGGGAGCACTCTTATCTAATACACAGACACAATGGGCCAAAGGGTGAATCCAGAAAGTGATTAAAACACCTCCGTTCAGCACATTAACAGTCAGGGTGCGACAGAATCTAACATTTTGAGTGTCCTTTGGAAAGCGGTCTGACCGAGACAAAGAGTACCGCACTGTTTGTTTTCTGGCCATCCGACTTTTGAGTCTTGGCGGTCAAGCACATAAAAAGGACAATAAGCAAACATCACTTGGGTGTCGTCTTCCATTACAGAGTCTAATTTTTGGAAGATCAGAGTACCGCAGCACATGAACGCACCATGGCTGTGATGACAGTGGGCCTCCAACCTTTTAACACCTGACCCTTTGACAAACACTGCAAACAAGGCTGAAAAAATGCTCAAAAAATGGAAAATTATATAATTTATCTACATTTCTATAACACACTTCTATAACACTCGAGTAGAGTTTATTTAGTGTCAAACAATAGTTGCAATCTACTCTCCACACTCTTGCTCTCCTGCTTTATTTCTATACATAATTTTGAGCCGCACTGAGGAAAGAAGAGTTAAACTGTGTGGGCACACTCCAAATTGGCGGATGTGGAAGATTTTAAATAACTTTGCGTGACCTTGGGTGCCGCTGTCTCTCCCTCCGGCTCTGATCTTATTCATGCTTCTCTGTACTTTCCTATTGTGCGATAACTGTCTGCGCCTTATATTGACATTTTTCCCCATTGATGGAGTTTGGATACGTGCCCTGCTCTTCATTGGCACAGACTTATTAAAGTTAAACTTCAATATATCTCATGGCTGCTTTATTTTATTCTATTTCTTTTTTTTTTTTTTTTTTTTTTTTTTTGGAGGAAGAGTTTGAGGTCTCGGGTGTCTGTCTGCGAGAGAAGCACGGCGGTGAGAAACCTTGAGAAACTTTATCAGGCTTTTTACATATAAATTATTTTTGGAAGGGCAGTGTTTTTATCATACCGAAGATGACAGGACACCGGGCGAGCTCGCTCGGCAGAGGAGGGAGACTGTGGCGAAAGGGTGATGATGTGAAGAGGGGGGAGGTGGGGGTGTATTTGGAGGCCATCTCTGCCAGAGCCCCGTGGTTTGTCATTTGAGTCAGACAACTGCTGCTAGCTCAGCAAGTCAACTATCCCCCCCACCCCCCCACAGCTCATTACGGCACACTGGACCGCTGTAGTTTGTCCAGTGAGTCAGACTCCTGTAGCTCACCCTTTAAGGTCGGCCCCATTGTTTAAAAAAATGTCACCTCAAAATACACTTGAGCGCTCCCGAGCTGCTGCGGCGACACAAAGAAGTGAATAAGTCTTTCTGTCGGACCGCTCCCTCCCTCCCTCTCCCACATACTGCATCTGTCGCCGAAGTTTTCTCTACATATTCAGACTTTTTTTTTTTAAGCCCCATGGGAGCGGCGAGCAGGTTTAGGACTCGTCGAAGTGCTGAAACGGCAGAGCGAGACAGTCGCGCTCCCTCGCTCGTTTCCAATGCAATGGACAAGAGCGGTATCTTTTTTTTCCTCTTCGGGTTGTTTTAACGGCTAAATCAAAAACTGCACCACCGTCACGTCCTTGAGTTCTGTGTTTGAAGCTGAACATGCACGTACACGTTTTTATCTCACGGGACCTTACGACGACGTCAAAAAGTGGTAATGGAGGCCTGCACAGGGCGGACAACAGATGTTGGTGATTTTTTTCTTTTTTCCTTCCTCCCTCTCTGAGACTGCATGCGCTCAACGTGTAGCATGCTGGACAGCCGACTGTTTGCGCACAAAAGCACTGCTATTAGATGCTGTGAGAATCTTTTATGCTGTTACATACATTATTTAATCAGAAATTGGTGTTGGTGAGGATTGGTGAGGTGGACTGCAGGAGATGGACACGTGCTGCAGAAAAGCCTGCAGATTGGGTTCAGAAAGCAGCAGGAGCAGACGCAGTGCTCTTTAAAACACAGCACTATCTTTGTTAAGTAAAAAAAAAAAAAATTCTGGTCTTCACATGATCCCGAATTCTAGCCACATATTCGATTTGTTTAAGACTCTCTCTGTGAAGCTCCGCATAGATGCAGCGTGGAGCCTCCTTCCATTTCTGCACAGCTGCAAACACTGAAAATCCCTTAAACAAAAGGAGAGCTTATCATAGTTTCAAATATCTATCACACTAATAGAAGAGGCTATTTTCTTTGAAAATGAAGTAGATGAGCAAGGCGTCTCAGACTTTGCATTGCTGGAAGGGTCAAGAATATTCAGTTTTGTGTTTAGAGGAGTCGTTTTAAAATCTAATATTGCAATAAAACTATACAAAGTCTGTTTATCTGTTGTGACAGGTGAGAAGCAGCCATATGATGTACAGACAAACTCACCGAGTGGAGGTGCATGGTTTCTTTAATTGAAGATTAATCTGGAGGCATCAACGCTCATTTCAGTTCATCCTCAATTAAAACGGAGTGGCTAAAACCTCAACTGTCTTTATTCATCGAGGGTGACATTGCATAATTCTCAGCGTCATTAACGCCCAGACTTCGCCAGAGATCTAATCAGCCAGAAGCTCTCTGCACCTATGTGGGCGTGCAGGGCCTTTAGAACACATCGCATCACGCTGCCCCCTCGAAAAGTGTCTTGACCCTGCTATTTTAGGGCCTCATTAAAAAAAAGTTTTGTCCACATTTATAAGTAGATAAAATGGAATGGAGAGTACTGTGCAAAAAAAAAAGTTAAGCCTGCAAAAAAACAGTCTTAAGTAGAAATGACTTTGTTGTTTTTGACTGAAGTGCCGAAGACATCTTCTGTCAACACCGAGTGGTTTGGGTGTCAATCACCAGCTTGGCCAGGAGAGGGAGCCTGCGAGACGCTCCGCCAGCCACAAACTTTAAATCAGAGTCAGCAAGCTAAAAATGTATTATTTAATATTTGCATCAAGTAGAAGTCAGTGCCTATCGTGGTTGTTTTTAATCAGCTGATTCTGCCTGATGGTCAACCAGATCACCCCCGAGAAAGTTTGAAAAAATCCACATGTCAAATTTCTGCTCGGTAAAAACTTTCACTTACTGATTTCAGTGATGTGAGTCTGTGTAGCTGCACTGATGAAACATATAGTTGCCTATTGTTCAGGAGCACTTTGATGTCATGCAGTCTCTTGTGTCAGATTCGCCCCCCCACCACCACCAAAAAAAAGCAGCTTGAAGCTTGTATATTTCACTTCCAACAGAACACATCCAATCAAGTTTGCTCTGCCTGTTTGTGTCTACATTATTTTGCCAAAACAACGGAGCAGTGGGGTGTCATGGTGATTAAGGAGACCGCCCTTCAACTGGAGGATGCTGTGCTCAGGCCCCTGTGTTGGCAAGCATCTGTCCGGTTGCTGCATGTCTCTGAGCCACCCCCGCCAACTCGAAGGGGGGGAGGCTGTTCTCTTTGCCACCTGGGGAGGATTTCCATCATGATCTCACAGACTTTGTGGAGATGAGCGTATATTTGGATTGCAGATTATGCGTAGCTCCGCGGCGTTTTGGGACACATTTTACGTCAGGAGAAACTGTTTTTGGCCACATTTCTTTTTCAGGGTACAAACAAGTTTTCCACCGACAGGTTTCACAAATCATCGCAGTCATATTCGGTTTGTTGGACCTCTCAGAAGGGCTAAAGGGGGCTCATACCACGTGAAAAAAGGTACCACAGAATTCTCCAGAAGATGACATGTGATGGCCTGCTCAGCCTGAATTTAGGTTGACATCTTCATTATGGTTACACGAAACTGAGAAATCCACAAAAACTCCACCTCCGCGACTCCCACACCCAGAATGAGAATTTCCAAAGGGGATAATATAAGCAACACATTTTTTCTAATTGAAAAATCCTGGATCGCTATAGCAACTGTATCTGCGGCATCGCCATGCCAAACAGTCCACCTGAGACAGCTTTGCCTACATAATTAGAAGCTCGCTTTGATTGTCGAAATCATAAAAAGGGATGAAAAATCACGCTGATCTGACAGCGAAAAGAGTGATGGTGGCTTGTTAATTCATAATCACCCTGAATTAATGATTCAGTGCGACTGAGAGGCACGGGGCATATGGAAAAGAGAGGGCTGCAGATGCTCCCCAGCGCCTGGGGGCTTCTAGGAATGGGAGCAACTCGGTGCCTCGTCGCACACAAACACGCCTGTATGCATGCCCATAAGCATAAACACACACACACTATCCCAACATGAAAACATCTCTGATAAGGAAATTTTCGGTTTTATTTGGCATTCAGACCACATCAGACAATGTTTTTTGCTTTTTTTTTCAGTTTAAATCTTAGTGGATTGGATGCTGACAGCCCCGGGGAACTTAAATAATGAAAGAGATATTTACTCCTCCCTGGACAGTAAATTGCAGAGGGAATGCTTGAAATAAGGTCCTTTCCTCTCCGTTCCTCTTTATTCCTTTCCTTTGTCTTGACATTACTAAACCTATCAGTTCCATTAATCTTTTTTTTTTTAAAAAAACAACCCTCGAATAGATTTTTGCCGATTTACCTGAAGTGCTTTCTGCTCGAGCTGCTCAGCCATTCACTCCATATCTCTAAACCAGATCGCGGCATAGCAAAAAAGACGCCGCAAGTGTAGACCGCAATTGAAATGAAAACTGCCTCCTCCAAGAATCCCCCTGACGCCTGGAGCGAAAAAGCAGAGGGTTTCTTTTTCTTTGACCAAAAGGATTATCTGGACAAGCCACAAAGAAATCTCCGCGGATTCATTTCTTGGTCCGAGAATATTGCTCATCCTATCTTCTGACATACAATATAGCCAAGGGATGCTGGAATAAGTGTCCAGACTGTGGCACTGTGAGCAGCATCTAACTGTCTGCTATCAATTTGTACAGCTGGCATAAAAAAAAGCAAGAGAAAAACCCTTTACCCCACGACAATAAAGCTTGGAATGGAAGCCTTGTTCGCATTTTTATTTATTTATTTATTTTATTTTTTTAAAAACTGAAAGATCGCAACCCGAAGAAATGGTACGCATTCTTTATTTTCCATTATTTATGCTCACAGAATCAGGTATGGCCTGGGATTTGGGAAGGACTGCTGGCAATTTTCACTTCTTTTGTTTTCTCCAGCATCAAAGGATGGACGCATCATTAGTACGCCGGCTCATCACAGAGAAAGTTCAGAAAATGCCTAGTGTTCAAAGCTACTGTTAAAAAAAAAGTGTGTGAGCAATGTTGTATAGTTTTTTTTAAGTTTGCTAGAGCTGTCAATCGGTACATATCCTACAGACCTATATGGTCCAGGTGGTAGCTCATATCATCGTGTTGCGGTACTTATGGAGTTGGTGGGTGGATCTTGAAGTATTGCTCCCCTCTGTATTTTATAGGATTACAAGACTTATTTGCCTACCCTTGGAACAGCCCCAACTGTCTGTCACTTAACATTATCAGTGCGCAAAATGAACGGGGACCCTGGACACGCAAGATAACATCCTCCACTTTACCGCTGTTTATACACAAGGCAGTGGTAAGGGTGTGCTTGAGGTCACGAGAATCACCACAGACAGCAACCTCGGGATCAACTCCAGTCTGCCGCTCTAATCTCCAGCAAGCTGCGGTTCGTGGGAAGAAAATTTAGCTACAAGTAGCTTCAGCTGATTAGGAAAGAGTACTGAATGAGGGAGTAGAGGGCAAAGATTTGTGAATGAGGCAATCTCCCTGATTGAACTTGGGCTAAGCTTCATTTAGCTGCTATTGAGACAGAATAATAGAGAGTCGACAGCGTGAATTCATGCTTAAACATGTAGTCGGAGCCCATGGGTATTTAGGGATAATTCAGTTTTAGTGACACATGCTTTTTTGACCACTTAAACCGAAACTCCTTTCGGCTTGACTAATGACAAAACTGCTCCAGAAGCGGCAGCAGCAGCAAAATGAATATGAGCAATTACTTGAGTCAACATGTGACTCAGCACGCGGCATTATGGCTGCATTGGTACAGTACTTGCAGCGTCATTTTGTGGACAAAGAGACCCCGGCTGGGAACACGTCAGAAGGGAAGCCTTCACTTTCAGACTCAGATGCTGTCTCCACTTTGGAGCCAGCTGCAGGGCTCATAACTGGTCATCTAAGTTCAGCTGTTAGGTGACGTCTTCTATGTTTTCAGCTCCTACAGACGTTCGCCCTGAAATGTCCGGATTTAGCAACTGCACTTGAAGGATGCTTCTCTGACTCAGCATGTTGCACTTAAGCTATCAGGAGAAGGAGCTGCCCCCTTTCACTTTCTACTCCTCCCTCAGCTGCTTTTACTCCCTGCTGACTTCGGCGTTACGACCCTGACATGCATGATACATGCATTCACACCCTCTGAACAAACCTTGCATTGTTTCAACATGGGAGCTTTATTCCGATGCAGTTACCTTCTGCAAGCCTTGTAGTCACAATTGGGCATTTTCGAGCTAAATTAGACTTTTTTTTTAGAATGTATGTATTTTTTACTGCTGAAGTTCTTTTTTTTCCCCCGAACTAGTAAAAGCAGAGGATTGATGTGAACACTTTTTCTGACTCAGCAGCTTGTGATTCTGTTTTATACGACGTGTCTTGAATGGAGCGACACCTTTCAATCAAAAGAAGATTCAAACGGCGTCTGCTATTCCTCGCAATCATAGTCAAATAAGCTAAATTAAACACCTCTGTGGTATATGGTATATATGAATGTAAACAACTCCAGGTACTTATGCCTCGCTTCTCATTTTCCCCTTGGAGACCAAATTCAGGAAACTCATCTCCGGCATCTTCTTACCTGACACGAAGGATCGGAGACTCCGACACGCTGCTGTGTTGATATTGGGATATTTAAATAAGTTTTTCTGGGCTAGGCCATCCGGACTAAAATAGGATGGCCTTCATCTTAATAGAATAAGGTCTCAGATGTTGGCAGAGAATATTAGCTCCTGCCTGTGATGCTCCAGTCTCGCAGGAAATGCCCTCCGCCCCTCAGCTTCTCTGTTTGATGATACTTTTCCCACCATACTGGAGTGTATATATTTGCAAAAATCCAACACCGCCACCATGGAGAAAGGCCTGAAATATGAACCAGTTGGTCTCTTATGTCTACAGTAATAATACTAATTTAAGAAGAACTATAAGTGAATTTCCAAATAGGAAAAAAAACAAGACCACTCAAGAAAGATTTTCAACATTTCCTTTAGAAAAGGTGGAGGAGGCTAAAATCTGATATGGCGTACGTGGCTCACATCCGGATCATGTCTTCTTTATGTGCTTTTAAACTGGGATGACAGTAATTGAGTGAAGTACAAACGAAAGCACACATGTCCATCATGCTCAACAAAAGATACAAATCTTGGGGTTAGTTTGCAATTGAGAGAGGTGGGAAGGCATAAGGAAGACTATGACATATCTAATTTTATTACAGGGTACACATATAATGCCTTTTCTTTATTACTATTGTTCAGGTCTATACAAAGTGACCCCAATAAACCGCATAAAGGTTATGAAAAAAAAGACAAATATTGGCTTGTAAAGTCTGTGTTGGTAACAACTTCTGCTTTCCTCTTTTATTCTTTCATGACTTTCTTTTTTGCTCCTCTTCTGGGAGGCAATAACATTTTAAGGTCACTTTATCGGACGTGGCAATAATAGGTGGCTCTACAATTCACATTATATTACAAACAGACACCCGCAACGCCAGATAAGCACCATCTTCCAAGAGCCAACTTCATACAGCTTGGACTTAGGCAGAAAAGCCACCTAACCCAAAACAGGCTGTGGGAATAACAGATAGGACTCTGTCAATCTGGGAGGTATTTGTATTTGGATTCATTCATAGATCCCTTTGAATTACTGAAGGGATATTATTATATTTCTTTAAAGAAACATCTCTCCGTACTACTTCTCAACTTCATCATTTGAACCTCTGAGTATTCAGTGTTGGACAGTCTCAGACACATCACCCACTTGAGCCTGCACCGCACTTAGGACTTCATATCACGTTAAGATGGCTGCGCGACGAAAACCTATCACCGACTTCTATCCCGCCCTCCTCTCTAAAAGGCTTTTGCTGTTGTGTAACATCCTAACGCCAAATCTTCTAAATAAATCATCTGCACAAAAAACACTCATGTCTCCCTCTGGCTCATTCATCGACCAGGCGGCGACTCGGCCAAAGGTCTGCGCAGGTTCACCTCCTAATCTGGCCAAAGGTTTGCCAATGAACGGTGTGCATCCATGAGTGGATGACCAGTTTGTGAGAGGCCGGCCTTGGCGGAGCATTCTCAGCCTGGTGCAGCCGCTCAGACGTTTAGCATTTATCCCTTTCTAGCGTTGTTGCTGTCATCAATGCATAATAGAGTTATCACTTTTACAGGGCACTTCAGTCCTTCTGTGCCATTTGTTCATTTTCATTTCTTTGGATTTTGATTAAATAAGAACTGTGCAGCTGCCGTATTGGTCTCCATTTCTGAAGCAGCTGATTGATAGCCACTCGTCCCAGCCCATTATTACAGAAGTGTGTGCCTCTGTAGGAAGTGGGGGAGGGGGGGTATCAAAATGCACTTAAGTGTTCCTTCAGAGAGGTAAACCCACAAGAGGTATGAGACCAAAGCCGCACCTCAGTGGTTGTTTGGCTTGTTTTCTCGCTGCTATCCCTGCTCGCCGCTGAACACAGATGGAGATTCATCTGTTGCCTGTTCCCTCTTGACTCGTTTTCCTTTTCTATTCCCATCGTCTTGCCTCCACCCCCCACCTCTCTCTCTCTCTCAAGAGCCTGTCTGCCAGCAGAAGCCCTGTACCTCACCGTGCGCTTATCAGACAGTTTATCCTTTTCCTGTGGGCGCCGTCCTCCATCTGTGGCTGTGACAGCCAATCGCCATGCCGAGGGTCCATTCCAAGCCGTGATTTAGACACCCAGCCTTGCCAGCGCCGCTCTATAACCCCCCCCTTCCTCCACCTCCACCAACCCCATTCTCCTCTCACATGTGAATTTTTCATACGCTCGGCCCTTACATTCTGCCCTCACGCATACGAGCTTAACCAATGCACAGAAACAAACAGTTATTAGTCATTCATTCCATTTGCCCTCACCTTTACTCTCCGAGGTCAACACAGTATATATGTCAGCAACATCCTCTAGCAGACAGGGGAGGTGAATATACTGTATTAAGTGCAAAGTGGTGGAATGATGGGAAGGGACTAATGAAGAGGCCCAGTGTTTACATTCCTCAGTGCTTAGGCTCACTTCCTTAATAGCCTGGCTGCAGTCGTACTGCTCAGCACTCGCAAACATCCTCAAGAGGTATCTTCGTTAATATTTTACTCAGTAGAGATAGTAAATAACAAGCACGGCATTTCCAGAGAGCGAGAGCAAACAGAACTTAGCAAGAGAGAGGGTGGAAGAGATGGAGGGAGAGGGAGAGGGAGAAGCTGTCTCCAGGGTGTCAGCCACAATAGCTTTCTCATTTTTAACTTGTCAAGTCGGCTTTATCTGTTTTATCACCAGTGGAACTCCAAATGCACCAAAAGGCTAAGGCAGCTTGACAGAGCAAATATGGCTATTACAGATTTGGATGGGCCAGCGAAAGGAGATACAAGAAAAATGCCTGTCGTGCATCAGCTTTTTCTCCATCTCTTCCAAAAGAAATGGGGGAAAAAAATACAAACAGCATATAAACAAAGGAGAAATCCTCATCCGAGCTACACCGGCGTCTTTGAAACCGTGCTAAATGGTGTTTGTTCGGCAAGCTACGAGGAAATAAAAGATAGTGGGCAAAAAAAAGTGGATTTAAAGTGCTTTCTATCTGTGACAAACAAATAGTAATAAATAAATAAAGTTAAAATGGAGCCAAGGTTGAAGTGCACCTCCCTTCCCAGCACAGCAGGTGAGCGAGAGATAAACATTTGTGCAAAGTCGGCTGGGTCTAGTCGAGCGGCTGCTACTCCTGGTTCATTTGCAGTTGCCAGCGATGTGTTAAATGGCCATCTGTGATGGGGTGAGAGCCCCTGTAATGACTTCCTGTCTGGGAAGGAAGACTGGCGTGTAGGGAGGGCTGGAACACACAGTCCGTTTGAAAACATGAAAGGTGGAGTTGGGAGCGGAAAAACAGTGGATGCTCAGGCTTCTTTGTTTTTTTTTATGTGATAAATGTCCAAGTTGTATGGCCAGTTGACACCAAACCTAAGTATTTTTTTTAAAAAGTTTCAAAGAGGGGTTTCTGATAAAAAAATCATTCTTTGCCATGACATCCTACCCAGAAACATTCATAATGGCGAGACGCATTTCATGTTCTGCTTCTATTATATGTTATTCTTCTATTATTATGTATAACATTAGCACTAAAGTGTCCATTTGTAGTTGGGTTTTAAACTACATACATACATACGTATAATAAATAAAATTAATGTATTGCCCATGATGGACTACAGTCATGAATACCTCCATCTATTACATATCAAATCCAAATATAAGAGATCTCAATCGCAGCGTTGAAAAGAATTTAACCTTAATTGCACCACGTTTTAATTAAGATCAAGTGTTCTGCCAGGTACACCTTGATCAGAAAATCATACACAAGCCTCTCATCCAAGTCTGTATTTCTTGGGGGAAATTATACACCACCCACCAACGAGCGTGGGCGATACTGCGCACTTAAAAAGCTGTATACATGTTAAAACATCTGAATATCTGCAGCAACGATCGGTAATGAGGACGGATGTGATGGTCCTTAAGGAGATTATGGTGCGATTTAAGTGGAGTTGTTTTTAGTTTGATCACTTTGGCTGAAGATCCTAGAAGAAGAAAGTTATCTTGAGGCGTTCTATACTTCACACGTGCACTTTAAGTGTCTGAACATGTTGTCTGGATGGGAATCTGTGGAACAAGAGCGCAGAGTGTGTGTGTAAAAAGTATCTCGATCCTGGGCTGCAATGGCAGTTTGACAATACTCTATTACGAAGAAAAAATCTGAATTGTAAATATTAAAATAGACCCTGTAAAAGGAAAAATACACACTGCACATTTAGCATTCATCAATGCATTTATAATGTTTTCATCCCGTTTTATTTCTGATCTTAAATCCAACCTGTATTCTGCTTTACTGACACCTGCTTCATTGTTAATTCCTTGCACACATGTACCTGAATAATCAATATCATTAAGAAAATTATATTGATTATTATAATAAAAAATACATTTTGTTATTTGATTATAGCAACTAACATTTGCTATGCTATCAAGACAAGATTTTAACTTAAAACTTAATTTGTACTATTTTATACTCATAAAACTAAACAAAAAACTGGGTTTTGTATACAAACTAACTATAGCTGTAGCAGGGTAAAATGTACACGAGTTCCCCGTGAAATGTGATAAGCACAGTAGCATGGAATAGAAAACTCGTGTCAAGTACACATACAAACAGTGCGGCACTTGAGGAACTATACTTATACTCAACATCAGTCCTATTCACTGATGTCAAAGCAGATCAAAGCTTTCACCGGAGCCACAGATGAACTTATTGTTGAGCAGTGATAAGATTAGATTATGATGTCCTCTTGTCCTTTTACTATGACGCATACAATATCCTTTGCATGCAGCATATTGTACAGCACTTATGTACATCCCACCAGCACCCAGAGGAAATTACACAGTTATACAACCACTTATGGGTAATCATATTCATATGTGAGATATCACAGTCATGAACAAACACAGCAGATGCTCAACTGTATTGCTGTTTGTGTGTCCATTCCAGCAAACCTCTAAAATGCGGAAGGTCTCCCCTTAGAGGGCATTTGCTGCTGCATAATTGCCCGTAATCATCTTTTCACCCAGCTTGCTGTGTAATTTTATAGCTTGACAGCTCTCTACTTTTGTGTTCTACTTTCAGCACCATCAGCACTTCTGTGTTCAGGTTCTGTGGCAGTAATTTAGCTTTCACTCCAGATCTTTCACGCCTATCAGTGTGACTCATGACCTAAATTTAAACAGGATAGGCGCTATGACTGACAAAGATGGGCAGCAAATGTGGACTCCGTCCGAGTGTGTTGTTTCAAGAGTCTGCAGAGTGCAATAAAGTTATTTGCAAACCAAGCTGGTTCGTCTTCATATCACTTTGTACTTTGGCAAGAATTGGCTGCAAAGCTCACACAGCTACGACTTGCTTAAATGAACTGTAATGGGAGCTGGATAACATAACACTGATACTGAGAATTTAGTTGACTTAGGTTTCCCTTGGAAAGACACAACGTGAGGACTGGTACGGGCCACGAGCACTTTTCAGAGTCCACCGCTGAATCAGGTCGTGCTAATGACGCAAGACCCTGAGATGGCGGCCTTCAGGGCCAGCTCGCCTCTCGTCATTTTTACCCCCCCGCCCTACCATTATGCTGTCCGCGCACATACACAGCACCCCCCAGAGAACAGTGAACCCGAGGTGATCACCTGTCGAGCTCCCACTATTAGAGCAATGTTCTGGGTAATATACTGCATTTCAGGGGGAGAGGGGAGCGGGAATTATGATGTGTTTTTGATGTGATGTCTAATATTGTTCTTTATTCATGCCCACAGTTAGTCTGAAAAGCACTCTGGGACAAATCTTTTCTCATTTAAAACACTAAACTCGACTTGACTTTATTTAAAAGGGCAATTAGGCAGCAACCGCTGTGGCTGAATTTTAAAAGCCAATGTGACGTGTAGTAATTTCCTCTGATGCTCTAAAGGCCTCGCGACTTCACCCTTGTCGCGCAAAGTCAAGCGTTTTCTGACAAGATTTTTTTTCAGCCACGTATCTTTGTGGCAATTATAAAAAAAAAAAAAAAAAAGGTATTGTTATGTTAAACTCCAGCGAGGCTCAAGCTATGAAATGCGGATTTAGGTCTCTCTCTGAATGGTTAACAAAGGCAGCGGGAAGCCTAAAGTGATTACATGATTTAAACCCCAAACGGTGGCGTCACAAATGCCAAGGCCATTTTCAGGACATTTTCTGCCCAGCCGTAACCAAATGACCATCATATACCACCAGCCAGCCACCAGCTGCTTGGAGTTCAGGCACTCAGAACGCACTGTCCAGCCCTTCCTCTTCACACGGTCGGATGCTAAATGATTTACAGCGGTGCCAGAAAAAGCAAAGTCACATTTTGTTCTCGATGTGACATAACGTCTTGACGTGCTGCTGTACTTAACATAACATAACAAAACAACATAGTTATGGTGCCTTCTCCATCTCCACCTTGTGCTACCCCACCCTGGAAATGAACAGCATTTTCCAAATGAGCACAATATAAACATTTGCGGCCAGCATTGCGCTAACCGCAAAATGAAATTACTTGTGCAAATGGAGAGGTGAGGCTTTTGAAGGTACTCTGTGGGGTTGCAGGGGAAGGCGCACAAACTTTGCTGAATGTCTTCCCGGTTGCAGATAAAGGTCAGAAGAAAACTAACAGTCCTTTAATTCATTCATGTGACTGTTCTGAATGGGCCACCGTGCATTTGCATTCTCATCTTATCATTTCGGCTCCGGGCATAAAACAAACGCCCCTCGCTGACCGTTCCCAGATAAGATATGAATGCATAAATAGAATGAAACTGCACAGGGCGAAGATAAACTCCTTGGGACAGCTGTTGTCACTGTTTCGCGCAGGGACATACTGACTCACGAGACAAGCGCAAGAATTAGAAATGTATTGACAGCCGCGCCCGCCAAGCGAAGCCAAAATACAGAAGCACCTTGTAAAAATATCAGCTTGTAATTAATAACTTCACGCATATTTAACATCCTCTTTATTCATGAGCACCTGCTTCCGCCGACCTGAGGGGCACGCAGAATCAACCTGCATTTTTAAACATTTGCAGTACAGGGACTAGACTGGGGAGCAAAACTGTTTTAGACTCATCAAAGACAACTTGACGTAATTCGCTTTGACAGTGCCATTACGTGGTCATTTATTCCATTTCTGCTGGATGATGTCCACTCTTGGTCAGCGATCGGAAACGTTTTAATATTCTTGGTGTCCAAGTCGCGTAAATATTGGAGTACTTGGGCGGGTAAAGCGCATTCGTCTAAATATTGGCCACTGGTGACCCTTTACATTAAAGACAGACATAATTCACTCATCTAGAATACTTCAACAAGTCCCACTGCATCTAGATTCAGCAGAAGAGACTGCTTAGTGAACAAAAGTGCAGACTGTGGGTTCAAATAGAGCTCCTGACCTCTGTTACATGTAATCCCTCATCCTATTCTCCCCCTTCTTGTCAGCTTCTCTCCACCACGCATGGGTGTTAAAGAGAGGAAATACCAGAAAAACAATTTAAAACACGCAGGCGGGGCTCCCCGTTAAAAAAACGACACATTATTGCGTATTTTGATTCCAGCTGGACTCGTTGTCAGGATTTGATGGAGCTCGCTCATTTCTCTTGACCTTTTGCCACCGAGCAAATTGCTTCGCTCTTGTGTAAGTGGGGGAAAGAAAAAAAAAAAAAGGCGACAGTTCTCAACCCAAAATACTGGGCTCACTCACTGGAAATATATTGTTAGAGAATGAATGGAATATTTTATCTATGCTAAAAACCCATTTGACACCAAAGACTCAAACAACTATGAAATAAAAATTGGCATGTTGGTAAAAAAAAAAAGAAAAAAAAAAGTGGTATAGTTTGTGGTAAGTGTTCCATCGTGGAGCTTTGAAGAGCAGTTGGCGGAAAGGCCTCTGATTACATTTGCATGCGAATTTTCAAAACGAGACGCCACACTGCAGTTCCAGGGGGACAAATCTGAAAATGATTATTTTAATGTGAAGTAGGAAGTCAAGATACTGTTGCTACCACAGTGATTGTGACTTGATTAGACGAATTTTGATGTTTTGGGGATAATGCTCATTGGCGGGCGTGGTATGAGTTAGATGAAAAGATTGATTCCACTCCCCACTCATGTCTGCGTGTTCAAAATTCAGTGTTGAGCTGAAGCCAGCAGCTAGCTTAGCACAAAGACTGGAAACGGGAAACAGCTAGCCTGGCTTCTTCTGCAGGCAAGAAAAAACACTTCAAAAACATACTTCAGAAAATACATAACTATTCCTTTACACATCAAATTTTTACACCCTGATAAGCATTGCATCGCTGGTTACAAACTTGGATTTGAGTGGAGTACTGCTGCTCATGCACGGAATGCAATGCACAATGGAAAGAAGGGGGCTCGTGGCTTTAAAGCCTTAAATATGAAGCATGGACAGCTCAGCTCGAAGAAAAGGTGAGAAAAAATGTAGCTTCCACAAGAGTTCATTCAGACTCAAAGAAAAGGTGAAGTGCATTGATTTGTCGTACGCAGCACAGCCGTATCACAAAGCCACGCCGTGGGAAAAAATTCTGCAAGATAAATGCAAATGAATGCTTGAGGGATCAGTATTCAGACTGCTTTAATTAAATTTCAACCTTTTATTTATTTTTTTGTTCTACTTATAAATAAAATCCCTTGAGAATTATATAGCCCCGCTGCTTTAAACCTCTTCAGAGAGCAGTCAACGTTCACCAGTGAAACCACACACTTGAAAACAGTGGCATTTTCTTCAAACGTGATAACTGTATTGGGGACGTCCACGCTGGCACTGGTTACTCTCTGGAAGAAACTCTCGGCTGTAAAACACTATTAAACTCAAAGAATGAAAGACTTTGAAAGCATCCCCAGCACTGTGGCAGTTGTTCTGTCCTTGCTGTTCTTATCCGTGTCCTTGGTGCCTGCTCAGGTCTTTGGATTTATCATTGTAATTCAGGCAACACGACATCGAAATGCTCTCCCTCCCGCCTTCTATTCAGCTCCGTTCGCCCAAGCTGCGGTGACAGATGTTTTGAATGTCAGTACAGATGTCTGTGAGAGGACTTCAACTGTGTGCGACTATTTTGGTCATGTACGAACACTCGGCGTTGGCGTTTGCTCGCTCTCAGTCACTTGTGGAGCTCCTCGTGGCTGAGCGGAGCTAGTTTCTCGTTCTCACAGCTAGTTAATTATCGTTGATTACGCTCACCTGCCGTCCCAGGTGTAAATCAGAGCCCTTTTTTTTTTACGTGGTTGAGGATGAATGAAAGGCGGCACAGCTGTGCATCCTGAGGTTCAAAATTAAGATTCAGCTACGTCAACCTCACGCTCTACCGAGAGGGAATTAGTCATTCCTTGGTAACACAATCCATCTGTGGTGTCCAGAGAAGGAGCTATTTAAGGATGAAGTGCAGCTTACTTACGTTCGTTCACTCTGCCTCATCTATTTCTGCAGCTTGCCATTTTCTACTTCTTTTTTTTTCTCCCCTTGCTCTCTTTTAATAACACAGTCGGACTCGCTGCCAGCTCAAGTGCTGCCTCCGTCAAAGTCCGCATTTCACAACTCAAAACTGTAAAAAATAATGGGTCGACAAAGCTGCTTCATCCCAAAGCCTCCTCCAAATCGGATCTTTCCTTTGGAGGCCCCTCAGTGCCTTCTAATCCACGATGACTTCACAGCGTGCCAAAGTAGCTCTCGACAAATCAACAAGCCCTCCACATCAAACAACAACGTGTGTTATCAGTAACTCTAAAAAGACACACGTGAGACCTGACATTCAAGATCAGCAGGATGACATCAATGAACTTGGCCGTCATGGGGCCGAACTTCATCTGACTTCTCGGTGGCAGGGTTGGAAATCTTTCCGAGTGAAGAGATTACACAACATTTGTTTAGTTATCTCTTGCTAAACTAGCTTATCTGGAAACAAGTTGCTGTCTCAGCCCACTCGCCTCAAGTCCTCCGAGGGATTAATACCCGTGTAGGCCTCAACATTCACAGGTCCGATCTGTACGTGTACCTTGTGGCTGCACTACATTATAATATGCCTCTTCTGTGATGATGCTGCGAAACATCGGTGCAAAGTAAGTACTCCTGAAAGCAGCTGCTGCACTTTGATCTTCACTATCTCCATGTCACAATAACTCCCATCCTTTTTGGGCAGATATCCATAAATGTACAAGACAGACTAAACCACTGAAGTGCCATGTTGTAATAATATCAAAGACTGGCAGGGTGAATATTTTCATTATCACTGGAGAGAAACCCACCAACATGCATCTCTGGTGTCTAATGTATAAAATCTATACATGATACAAAGATATACATAAGGCTTCAGCATAATTTCCTTGACTAATCCACCCAAGCAGCAAGATTTCTTTTATTACATGTAGCTTGGTAGCTGTGTCATCTATCTATATCTGTGGAGCTGCTGGGAGATAATGGGCAAATGAAATATTCTTCTCTCCCAGGCTGACCTGTGGTGACAGGATGTATTGGGGACGTCAGCTGTTTCTGATTTTGGATCTCTGTTTGGGGTTTTGACAGCGTGGAGGTAGAAACGCAGGATTCGCTGCTCTGCAAGGGAGCGAGAGCTATGCAGAGAGAGAGACTAAAACAAACAGGTAGGCCCGTCTTTGTAGCTGCTAGCTCTCTGATCTCGAAACAAAAACATCCAAGGCACACGGGAGCCGTTATGCGCTGACTGTTTTTTTTTTCCCCCTCATCTTTGCAGTCATGTCACAATAAAGGCGTTTTAACCCCCACACCTCTTCCCTCACATCTCTTTAGAAAGGGGTTGCGTGTCGACACCCTTTCGATTTTGCGTTCCCGATTTTGCTCAGGACTATCCGGTGGCCAACGAAGGGACACAGGAAATCCCCATCCCGCCGTGAGAAACATCTGCTTGAAAGGAGTAATCCGAGGCGAGAACCAGGCCGTGCATTTACAGCATATGTGCCTCCACTGCCGAACAGCAATTTGCGGTGGTAATTTTGTCATTATAGCCATAAAATGTCTATGATGTGGCTCCATTTCTTTCTCCAAGGGCACGGGTATGGAAGCTAATTCATGTTGATGCCTTAGACAAACACTCTGTGGTATTATCCCCCATTTCATTATTATTTTTGTTTAGCCAGAGAAACCAGAACGACTCTAGAGGGATTTGATGTAGGCCAGTACATGTGGGCTCAATTGTGTCTGAACCACCACCGTTGCACTAATTTACTCACAAATTTACTTATTAAAATTGAACACCATGTATCTGTGTGAGTGGGATGGCCACATTTCCATGTACCGAGTTGCTCTGGGTGTAATATTGCAGCGCTCCACACTTAATTGCATTAATTCTGGTTTTTAAAGGTTCAAATATCACGACTAGGTTCTAAAAGGTACAATATATTCCTACACAAACATGAGATATTACAGGAGCTCAATGTCCCTAAAGTGCAATAAAGTTACTACCCCCATGCGAGTAATAAAGCGATATTAGAGAAATCTCTTTATTTATGACAGAGAAATTGCACAGCAGAAGTGCGCATGTTAGCCAACAGCCTCTCACCTTATCTGCCTCCCATTCATTATCTTGAACCCTAAATAGCATTTCAAAAATTATTTAATATTCGCTTCACAGAGTGCCATGGCAACAGCTGTTTCTACAGTCCTATTAACGCTGCTCTTCCACTAAAGTCACCAGGCTGACTCCAGTGGCGGTCACAGTGGATTATGAGGGATGGTGCAGCGTGGGCTCCACCTAGTGGTATGAAAAGATCACTTAAGCAGACGAACTCGCAGAGCCAGCATGGACAAACGACCGATCCATTGATCGATTAATCCTATTATCTAGTGCAGCGGACCATCTTTAAGCAGCAGGAGTCTCCAATCAAGGCGCTTTGCACAAATCCACAGTCCACAAATCAACTGTCACAGGCGACTAATCAAGGTCTGCAACCCACAAATCAATCTCAGACAGACACCAGTGTATCTATAAAACTACAGTGGGCATGCAAATTATTTGGAGACTGGATTTAAGGAAAAAAAAGAGAATGTAATCAGTCTGAGATTCTGTTGCAGTCAGTCAGTGGCAGCTGTCATAAACACACACTTGTATTTATGATTTTAAGCATGGCATGCAGACAGCTGATGAAACATCAGCTTCAGGTTTAGGGGCATATTACACAGGCGCTATTCTTATTTGTCACACTTGCACTTGGGCAAGCATGAAATGTTGACTGATTATCTGACAGTTAATGCGAAGCACTGACAACTTAAGATGTACAAACACAACCTTTGTACAAGAGATGGTGCAGAGAAGATATCTGCTGTGAACAGAATGCAGATGAAAAGGGATTCCACATTCCTGTTTGATTATTAACACTGTAAAAGACAAGAGTCTTGCATGTATAAAGTACCCACTTTATTGAAATTAGGTCTATTTTATCAAAAATGTTCAAGTTTTCAGGACAAACAGTGCAATAAGTGACAGACAATTCTCTATGACAAGGACAGACGTATAAAACAACTATAGTCAAAATCAGCAAAGGCCACCATTTCAAGTATTGTGAACAGTAACAAGGACATATATAAACACAAACACAGAGACACACACACAGACCCTCGTGGCAACGATAAAGGCCATTTCATACTTTTAACATTTCAATGGTCAATGCAAGTTATTCAATACAAAGTTCTAAAAATATACCAAGACTTAAATTATATTGCTGCTAGCACCAACCCAATTCATTTCTCAGACTCAATGTTCCTTTAAAAAGAGAACATTTCTTTGTGTTAGGCTGTTGGGGAACATATGATTGTATGTTACATTAACCAACCATGAACATATTATGAGTTGTGCCATGCAACAAATGCTACACTCCTTGTAACAGTACTTTCCACTTTATGTAAAAATGCAATGTGATGGTTAAATAAGAGGTTTTATTGCATTTTCAATAATTTAGAAGGTGGTTTTAATTACCCTTTGTAGCCTGTATTGTCTGACACTAAGGGTTCAGTTGCTACCCAGTCCTTTGGAAGAATACTGTAGTAGGTTTTCCAAACAAACACTATTTCAAATGTTTCTGGCCCCACACCACACATAAATGATTTAGACCACAGAGGAAGCACACTTTTGAACACGGTGCAGCCAGCTCGTTACATAGTGTTTCTTGTGTTATTTTGCGTCCATGGAGGAGTCATCAGCACATCCCATAATCCTTTGCAACTCGTGTATACATGGCACGATTGATTGGCTGTGCAACTGAGCCATCTTCAGCCTAGAGAGAGAAGAGAGTCATCAGTAAGACAGGAGCACAATAACAAATTAGAAAACTTTTGAATACAATCACTCCCAGGCCTCGTATCTAACCAAAAGGCAGGATAGTTTACTTGGGCAGAGAGTAGCTGGCAAGTTGAACTCAGCTACCTCAGGCGACTATTATTTCATGCTGTACTCTAAAATCATACTTTAGCTGCTAAAATGATACATGAGTGTCAAGCATAATATATAACAGATAGTGTGCATCCCAATGTGAGCTGAACTAAACAACAACCAAACACCCATGAGGTGAGTTAAGTGGCTGGAGTACCAATATAGAGCTAAAAGGTGAGTGAACTTACATTCATCTGGGAGCAAGACAGGACTACAGCAGGATGTCAGCCTTACATTGGCTCAGCTGGATATTTAAGTCGCAACTGGTCCGTAACACATCAGCAAAGAGAGGGCAGTACGCGGGTACTTTATCAAGTATATTGCCATTTTCGGCGGGAGTTTGTTTTGCCCTTGAGTGGTCGAAAGTGCTTGACAGAGACTTGCGGTTACAATTTACAAAAACCTTGATTTGCTCAGGAACCTCAGTCGACCTACTTCGCTTAAGGGTCATGTTATTGTTCACATCAAGAACATTGCATTAGTGGCACAAAATTAATGGAACATGATGTGACTTTGTTGGTGTACAGATGCATCACTTAGTACGTGGTTCACTTTGTTAACGTTCCGATACGTGCATGAAGACAAAGCACTGAAATAAATTACACAACCAAACCATGTTTACATGAAATTTGTGTTGAGTGTGGCCTTAATCTGGGTATAATGGAGACATAATATGTAATAATTGCATACTGTTTAATGTGTTTGCTGTTCACAGGCCATTAAAAACTGTGATACCTTCTGAGCAGCTCGCGTCCTCTGTTGGGTTCAGGGTGGTAGTGCTGGAGAGCAGTGAGGCTGTGAGCTGCCAAAATGCTGTAACACTGTTCCCGGAGCGTGTTGTGGTTCGCTGTGTCCCACTGCGGCAACTCGCTGGTGTAGCGCCATGCCATCAGTGCGTGCTCCAATACGCCATCCCACTCTTTGTTCCTCAGAAGAGCTTGGCCCCACTCCTGACACGAAACCTGAGGGGGAGGACAAGGAGGTAACAGATTAGGATGACACAATGAAAACACTCAACTCACAGCGGAAACATATGGAGCAGGTTTTAGAACACTGGTGATGAAAATTTCTTTTACAGAAAGGAAAGGGGAAAAGAAAATGGAAAAAAGAGATGCAGGGGTGTGCTTGAGGAGCCAATGACCCCTTTTAAGAGTCTAAAATAAAATACAGCATATTCCTGGAAACGAAAAATGGAAGTGTCATCATTTATGAAAACTTGTCATACATGTACACTCACTTTGAACGCCACCAGGTGAGGGTAGGCCTTCCTGTAGCAGTGAGCGTCCCTGTTGGAGCCAAACCGTGAGTAAGGTATGGACCTGAAAACGTTTGTTTTCTTTAGCTGCAGGTCCTCCTGGAGATACTTCAAGTCTGATGCAAGGATCCTGGGCTCTTGGCTCTGAGGCACACAAACACATAATCCAGATTACATTGCATGTAGTGAGTAAATATAACAATCCTGCTTGAAAGGTAAACTCCTCCACCTTATCTTATTAATATTTTTGTGCCAAAAAGGGCAGAGTTGATACCTGTTCAACTAAGATGAGCGATCGGATGAGCTGTACAAGCTGCTGTTTGGAGAGAGGGGCGTGCTGGTCGTCCATCTTGTCACACTGTTCCTCCATCGCCCCGCTCCACACCCCGCTGATGGGCAAATCCACTGCAAAACAACACAGGACGTGATCAGGGTGACGACAAACCAATGGCACTTTAAACAACATTGAATGGAAACAGGAGGTTAAAGAGAAGTAACTGAAAAACCCACCAGCCTTCACACTCACACACCCTTTTCCGTTATCTTACACAACAGCTTCCTAACCCAGTCAGACTCACACACACGACCACACGTTGGTTCTGCAGGTAGACTTTTAAAAAGGTTGAATTTTCTACTTACACGACTGCACACGCTTGGTGTTCCTCCCCCGTGGAAGAGGAGATGGAGCCAAACGAGCGCTTAAAACCTCCAGGTAGGACCTCCTCATGCGAGCTGTGACAACAAATAAATATAAAAAAAATTAAAGTTTTCATCTAACTCTCTGCTTGTCAGTGGCTCGTGCTCATATTTATATTGTTTTATCTGCAGCGCGCGACATAAAGCGCTAAGTATAAACCTGCTGTGAAACTGCTTTCTATGCGAATTTAAAGCACATATAATTCAGTGAAGTTGTAACAGTTGTCTACCTTTAAGTTTACACTTTATAAAAATAATAATATCATATTTTCTGACTGTTACTACCGAGGGCGCGCGCTTGTGATAACATTAGCATGATAGCAAAGTGGCGCCTCCCGACACAAAGACGGTGCAGCAACCCCGAAAATAAATAAAATAAAATACAATAAATGTAATTTCTGTTAACTTACCTGCTATTTTGGGCTGCGGGGCGGGAATTTCCACCAAGGCCCGTCTCGGCTGACACACAGCTGCCATTTGTTGCGCGCAAACTGGTGTGTTTTTAAAGAGCTAACGAGCTGCTGTTAGCTGAACTTTAAACCCCACGGGGCGCCCGCACAACAACTTTTCCACGGCGGTAAGTTTCGGCTTCAGCTGATGAACTCTGCGGTCTGCGGCTCATTGAGCGGACTCAGCGCCGTTATGGGAGCTCCTTGTATCCACTGCGAGGGTTAACTTTGGCCGGGCGCTTCGAAAAAGTCGTTTCTGGGTTAAAAATACCGCTGTGAAGATGAGGAGAGACGACCTGCCTGTGCCCGCTGCGCCGCCGAGTACAATGATGAGGAGGCGCGCGCGCGACACGAGTTGCCGCGCGGGCGTGGTTTTCGCCCGCATGCGCCCACCCGATTGGTCTGCGTCACAGCACGTGCGGAACAGGCGCCCAATATGCTAATGAGGCCACCCCAGCCCCCAACAAGTCCCATAAGAGGCTTGGTGGGGGGAAAAAAAGGTCACATGGGTCACACACACACACACACACCCTAAAAAGTTTATTGAATCTATTATGTCCCCATCATGTAATTTAAATCAGACACCTGTTCATATATCTGAGGCATCAAGTGTAATCTTTATTTATTTTATATTATTTTCTTCTTTTTTCCACTACCCTAAAACAGGTAAAACTGAATGCAGCTTATATCGATAATTACTTGTTAGTGCAACACTGTCTTTTGTTTAGTTCATTTTTTGCATTATGTAAAATAATTCATCACACACACTGATTCAAAGATGTTTTGGCGCTTATGTCATGCAGGCAATGTGAATGCTCCTGATCTGTCCAATTTTCCAAAAACAAAAAATGTCCAAATGGATGTCCATGCTGCTTTCAGCTGGCATAGTGGAATTCTTGATTCTGAGATTATCTTGTGTTTTATTACGAACGGCCTCATAACCACATGTATATGAATATGAGAAGAGTTAAAGAGAGTGAGTCTAAGTAGGGACAAAATTCAGGACACACCAGGATCATTTGTTGTTTACAACCAATCAAAGCAAAAGAGACGTGAATATATCTGTAAAATACTTTTAATAGGTTGGTGGATGTTGAAAAAAAAATAAACAGGAATTTAATTTCTTGTCAAGATACAGAACTGCATCTTGATACATAGTGTGGAATAATAAATCATTCAAGCACATAACTTCTCCCAAAACAGATGATAATAAACACAAAGACGTAAAAATCATTAGATATAATTAATAACACAGTGGTCAATCTGAAATATTCTTTTATAAATTAAAATTCTAAACTGATAATATTAAAGTCTTATTATACTTTTATATATATATTTTTTTTTTTTTTTGAGGGGATAGTTTATTTACTATTTATTCTTCTTGTCTGAAAATAATCTATGTGGCAAGATATATAAAGCAGTGCTAAATGCAGTGCCATTAAAGTGTCTCTGTATTTTCAACATTTGTTGAAATGTTCCCATCATCTTTCCAAAAAAAAAACTGCATTGTAATGCAACAGGGTTGAAATCAGTTCACTTTAAAACAGTAATTTTCAACCTAATATTTATTGTGAGAATAAAATGATTAAAACACTTTTCTTATTGGAATGACGGTGATACATTTTTACTTACATTTCTAGAGGTAAATTCTTATAATCACAATTATAAATACCTGTAGTAAAACTGCACTTTATGAACTGATTGAACTGAAAGTTAATTCACTCCAGCCCTGTACAATATGAGAGCAAATTAAGCTGAATACTCAATGGCTTCTTGAAACTGCTACGGCAAATAATATAATTATAATATATTTATGTACATTATATACATTTTTTATATATAAGTTACATAATGCACAGGTAAAAGGGTATCTATTAGGTACATATCATATTACAAAGGTGAAAGTATGGCCTTGTAAATATACATTACAATATTGTAATTGTAAAAAGCAAGTGCAGTCGGATAGAACTGCCTTTCAGCATCTTACTCATTTTTCAGTGCGAGTTTATAGCTTCATTGTTAAGTCTCACTGCAACAGGTCATACACTTTATTGATTTTGATATGGAGACCATCAAGACCATGTATGAAAAATATATGACTCCTCCAGCAGACTCAGAAATAACAAGATGCTTAAAGACAGACTCCTTCTGACTGTGTAGGCCACACTATAAAGCATAAGGAGTAGCCTCTACTTGCTAAGCAGCGTTTTAAGGGAGCGGGTGAGTGCGTTAGCAATGGCCGACATGGTACTGGAGTGGCGGACCAGGGCTTTCACGCTGTGCTCCCCTGGTGCTCCCACAGTGGCAGTCTCAGCCGCTTTGAGCAAACAGATATAGTTCATAACAACCTCATCGACCTTTGCCACGACCTCTCTCTGCTGGTGCGAGGCTGAGGCTCCGAGCCCACGAACCAGACACATGCACGCTTCGCAGAGGCAGCACAGCACCTGGAAGCTACAAGTCACAGCCAGCAGCATCTCCTCGGGGGTACCGTGGGCCTGTGCCATCCTCCGGCACGCCCGGCCTAATTCTTTCGACTCGACAGACAGGAGCTGTTTGTACTGGGATACATCCTGCAGAGGCATCTGGGCTCCGCGATCGCAACGTCCTACGCTGGATCTCACCAGCGCAATGAGCTCACTGGCGTCCCGGCGGACGTCAGTGAAGCCAGACGGGTAGCTGTACATGCGATCCTTGAGTGCGTTGATTCGTGCGAGACGGTCACTAAAGCTCATGTTATTGAGGACCTCCCCATACAGCTGCTCCCCCGCTGCATCAACTGCTGAGCCACAGGGCAATATGGCTGTTGCGTCATTATTCATATCCTTCCCACCACGGCTACGCCTGGGCCTCTCCCATTCAATCTCATCCTCTTCGCCCTCACTCTTGCGCTTAAAGAAACAATAGCTAAAAGGCCCATTGCATCTCCAGGGACTGGTGTCCAGTTTTTGAGAGCTCTTCATGTGTTTGCCGTCTTTCTGCAGAGGAAATGCCACGGACGCCCTCCTGCTATCTACTCTACTGCCCGAAGACCAGCACGTGGTGTGGGAGGATACAGAGCCTTGGGAGTAGCTCTTGGAGAGCCGCTTCCTCGTTGGCCTTCGCTGGACTTTGGTCTCACCTTGCTGGGGCACAGATGGTGACAGGGGCTGCTGGCTCCGGCTGCGGGTGGGTTTATCAAACAGGACTTCCACGCTGCCAGAACTGGCAGTCACGTTGCTTGAGCTGCGTTTGAGCTCCCGGCCCCGCTGCAGGTTATTGCAGAAGGGGTCCGTCTGTGACAGGGTCGGGGCAACAGCCTGAATGTGGTTCTGACTCTGCCGAGACAGGGTGGAATGGATGGAATCCTGTGTGCATCCTGAGTTGCTGGAGCTAACATTGGCTTGCGCGGAAAGAGTCAATGGAGGAGGAGGGGGCGGTGGGGGAGGTGGTGGAGGAGGTGGAGATTGCGGGTTGGGACCTGGAGACGTAATGCAAGCCCTAGAGCCAGTGGACGCCTGCCTGATAAAAGCTGAAGGGTGGTCTCCCCTTCCGAGTGAGATGGTGTTGAGGTCTGCTCGCTGACCACTTACACTGGGGGCAGCAGAGAAACAAAGAGAATCGTTAGGACGTGGATGAGGAGACTGACGAACTGCATGCTTTGCCCTCGGGTCTGATCTGAACCAGTCCTCTGTGCTGCCACTAGGTTGGCTTCTTGACCGAGACGGGGGGCGGTTAGTAGCACCCCCGCCCTCACGGCTTCCACCTGTTAGGAGTCCCCCATCACGGCTGATACAGCCCTCTCTCTTATACAGCGCCAGGAAGTGCTCTGGGTCCATACCACTCCTCTCTAGTTCACTTTCCAAGCCAGAAAAGGAGCTTCTCCTCTCAGCAGTAGCTGGCCTGAAATCTAGACTGTCATTCAGTCTCTGAGCATGCATGTCAGGACTTCTCTTGAGTTTAGCAGGAAGTGTGGCCGAATGGTATGACTGTGGATTTTTATTTGCCAGCTGCATGGTGGCTGAGTTAGGGTTCACTAAATTTGGGCTGAGGAATGGGGATGATATGGAGGAAGGCATACACGGGCAGCGGGCAATAGTGTTTCCCCTGTTCTTAACCATTTCAACAAGCTGAGGGTTGCTAGTGATAAAGCGCCTGGTGTCCTTTTTCACTGCCCCTCCCATGCCTGCACTGTGCAGCTTCCCTCCCTGATGCATCTGGCTGACTGTTAGATAGTTAATCAGTTGTCTGTAGGCCTCACTGCCTTCCTTCTGGTTCAGCCCTTTCAAACAGGCCTGTTGTTTAGCATGCAGATCATTGTGGGGCCTCTTGCTTCCAGTACCTGTGGTCTCTTTATGCTTTGACGGCGTGGCTGAGGAGGGGCGTCCTGGTTCAGCCCCGGCGGTCGGAGGGTGAATGTTGGGCAGCATTTTCCGGAGGAGGGCGGGGTCAGCATGAGGGTGGAGGTCTTTTCCCTGAGTGCTCTGCCCAGGGATGCCACGAGGGGCTCCAGCTTTGTTATCGTCATAGTTCAGCACCCTGAGCAATGAGGAGGAGGAACTGGAAAGTGGGTGCCTTTGCAAATGGTGGTGTTTCGCTTCGACCGCGCCGGGGCCGAGTGGGGAGTCGGTCGGGGTGGCACAGGCACTACTGTTCGTGCTGCCACCAGCATCCAGTGATGAGCACAGAGAGCCCTGGAGTGAACTGTGGGCTTCTCCTTGCAAATTTGAAATCCTTTTTGCTAGATGGTACTCACACAACCGTGCTACACTCTGCTGTCTAGAAATAGGCTGATGTTCACTTTGTGCGTCTGACCCCTGGTCGGACCCCACTGATCTGGATTTTTTGGTCGGGGACAGCAGGGATGCTACAACTAGATGTTCATCTTGCTCAACAGCCGCAGCTCCATTACCCGCACCACAGTCCCCCAAGTTGACAACATCCAACAGGCGATCAGAGGTAGAGGAAGGAGGGCGGGGAATTCTGTGATGGTCACAGGGAAGGCTGTTCATCCCGAGGCCCTCGGCTGCAGAGTTTTCTGCCAAAAAAGAATTCTGCCGTCTCTGACTTTCCCCTCGTTCACAGAATGAAGTGCGCTGGTCCAACTCAAGGCGACTGCGGCTCCCACTGCTCTCACCTCGATGCATGTCCCTTGTGCTGAAGGTGTTGTATTTCCCACTGGAGTCTGCAGACTTTTTGTGATGCTTGCCTCCTGGTGTGGTGGAACTTGGGCGCTGGAGAGTGGATGAGAAGCTGGTCTGGGACCTCACCTCTAAACTGTCTGGGCCTGACGATGTGACGTCCAATTGGGGGCTCCGTCTCGGAGGAACTGCCGGGGGCTGAAGGTGCCGCGTTGGACTGCGGGGTTTCTTCTGAATCGTTCCTACTGTGCTGGGTGAGACGGGGAATTCCGTTTTCTCCTCAAGTAAAGGCTGGTAACCTTCCCTTGTGGCCACAAGAAGACGCATGTGGCTCTCACTGAGCCTGTGAGTAGCAGCCAGTTCGGAGATTTCAGTCATCTCCGAGGAGTTGGTCTCGTTGCCAGAATCTGAGGAAGACTCTGGGCTAAAGCCTCGAGATGTGTAAACACCTAGAAAGCAAGAGGTACAAAGTCAAATATGGGTCACTGAATTAAAAGTTAACTGCTGTGTGCTGTATTAATTACACAGAGTGTGTGCTGACATTGGGAAGGAACATTATGCAAATATGTCCTTTTCTGATATCATGGATGTGTTTTGGGAGTTTACTCATTTGAAAGGGCAAAGGTTACAGGGAATTAAATATTAAATCGAATCGAATTTTTAACTTTCTCTGATAAAAGGAACATTGCATTAGTATTCAACAGACCTGGATTATTACTGTTTGGTGGTGGTGGGGGAGGTCTCTGTTCAGAGACAGAAAGAGCTTCGAGGGCCTGTAGAGTATTCATAACCGAATTCTCCAGCCTTCTCTCCCCTCCCCTGCTCCCTTCCCCCTCCCCATGTGTCGGGATGGCATCAATTAACGACACCGGGATGTCGTCATTGTCACGCGTGCTGAGTGGCCTTCCCTCAGGAACTGTATCCTCATCTGAGCTGTCCCGAAAGCCTGGCGGCGGAGCAGCGATCGCCAGGTTGAGCGTCTGCAGCAGTGCGTCTTCTTCGTCGTCATCGACACCGTCATCCCCCTCTGGAGGGGGCAGCGACGTCAGGTCTATGATGTCATCAGTAGAACCGGAAAGCGTGAGGAAGGTGGCTTGTCCAGCTGCCGTGGCCAAACCTCCTCCTTGGTTGCCGCAGTTTTCACCACCACCTCCTCTGTCGTCACCCACCGGCGTCCCCCCAGTGGAGTCTTCTTCACAGGAGGCATCGTCGTCATCCTCTGCGTCGTCCGTCGTGTCACGATAAAACAGATCCCTCAGCAGCGGCTCCTCGCCACCCTCCTCACTTATGATGTTGCTATAGACGTGCGTCAGACCGCTGAACTGAAATGGCACCCTGTCCTGCCCCCGAAAGTCTGTGTTGTTGTGCAAGTAAGGCGGCCTGTGCTCGGGTACCTCGGGACTCTCCAGCAGTCTTTCATAGCCCAAGTTCTTGGGTTTGTTCAAGGGTGGGTCGCCTCCAAAAATAAATGACACTTTGGCGCTTCGGGGTGAGTCTTGAGGTTTGTGTCTGGTAGCGGGTGGAAGAGGAGGCGGCAACGGACTTCTCCGTCCTCCAAGATCCCTCTCTGGATTTTGAGGTTCATGGAAGTAGGGAGAGATGCTGTTTTCTCTCTGCCCATTGTCTGAATACTCAGAGTCCCTGTTGTACATATCTCCCTGTCCGGCAGAAGGCTCCTCATTGTCTCCCAAAGATGTGCTGTAGGGCCACTCCAGGACACGGTCCTGACCTGCAGACAGCAGCAATGCAAAGTCATATTACTTTATATTTTTTTCTTTCTATGTTAAGATTTAAAAGGGACCATCTCCTCTTCACCATACTTTTGAGTGCTCCACTTCATGATTTCTGAGATTTTACGCTGCACTGCAGAGCATCAATTTTTAAGCCATTTAAGCCAGTCTTCGGTCTTTTTCAACATGCCATAATGTTTTTTATACAGGGTGTTCTGCCAGGACAAAGATCTACAGTTTTCTTGATCCAGGTAAACCGTACTGGAAAAAAAACTATTTTCACCAGAATTACTTTTTTCTGTAATGTGTCAGATTCATTCTCACTAACAAACAGTCCTTTTAAATAGCATCATTCAGAAAAATGACCCATTGCCATTGTAGTGCATTATACCCCA
>JAOXYL010000010.1:3716070-3728440 GCA_028564955.1 Terapon puta
AATTTCATCGCATACATTTTCATAGATGTCCTGCATACTCCATCGTATTTTTAAAGAAAACGTGTCATATAATCAAGGATTTTTGCAAAAATCACAAAATGATAACACAGTAAATGTAGCATTTACTCAACATTTTATCACTTTGTAAAGGTAATGTGAGATGCAGTAATTACACATGCAGTGTAAACAAGTTCACCCTAGTTTGGTGTCCACCACCTCAACTAGTGGCAAACTTGGCCTGATTTCCATTTGGTGCCATGAAAGTATTACAATTTCCAACAATTTCTTATGACGATTCTCTTAATTCTCTGCTGGGTTTGTCACTGTGCAACATCTTTCACATTACACATCATTAATGAATCAAGTAATGTTCTGTCAGGTTGGTTTTTAAGCACACCTAATTGCAAATCAAGGCAGAAGGCAGAGCGGGAAACAGTAGAAAACGACCTGAACCCAATGTAACATCCCCTGTGGACCCCATAGCTCATTAAATACCTAATATTTAATGTTGAATGCCTCAATTGAAATATTGTTACAAAAAGTGATTAGTATTTACTTCTGCCTGTCTCCGTTGTGTGTGGGTTTTAGTGGCGACAATCCTACAGACTGGACTGCAGAGGCTCACACTAAAGCCCGACTTTAAATCCACACGTTTTTTTTTTTTTTTTTTCTTAAATGTCAGAACCACAAAGCTTGAAAGAAGTAGAAAACGCAGTTACCACAGTGAGATAAGTGGGAGGGCCCCGATCACAGTGCCTCCACCCGACTGTGAAAATGTCTGTCTGCCACACACCGCGCTCGCCTGCAAAGATAGAGGCAAGCCCCCCTCCAAAAAAAAAAAAAATCTCGAGGAGACCAAGCCATTTACAGCCTCTGCTCGGGTGAAATGAGGCACTAAGTGCACTGGAACACGGAGGCACACTGCGATAGTTGATTACCTGCGCTGTGCCATAACTAGGTAAAACAGAATAGATGCAGCATTTCGAGAAGATAACCACCCCAATAAAGAAGTAGAAAATGAGTGAATTCATGAAACGGCAAAGATACAAGATGACAAGTGGCATCTAAATGAGTGCAGAACTTACTCAAGCATAAGCCAAAATGTGAATGTATGCATCCGTACAGACATGCGTACTCCCCCCACAGACAGTATAGCTGCACAGGCATCCCTAAAGCTTATCATTACATCATGTACGGCGCGCAGGATGAGATGGGGAAGTAAGCGCCGTGTCTTATCTTACCTCATGACTCAGTGTGGCATCATGCTGCGACTCTCTGCCCGACTGTGTCCTAATCCTCGGGCTGCCACCGGCAGAGGGGGCAGGCTCCGCCAAGAGACGACAAGCCGGCAAAAATGACTTTGCGTTAGGGTCAGAAGGGGGGGGCGGGAGAGGTGATGGGGTGACGAATGGGGCGAGAGATGGAGTGGGGCGGCTGAGATACCGGAGCGCGGTGGAGGAAAAGAAAATGAGAAGAAAGAGCAATGATGGGAGTTGGAGAGAGATGGGGTACTGGGGGCAGAGGGTCCAGAGAAGAGTGGCGACGGGGGTCAGGTGATTGAGCGGCAAGTAGAGCGTCCCTCAGTCTCTTTATCTGCTGTCTGTCCCTTTTCTTTAAGTCTCTGTCACCCTGTCCCTCTGTGGTATGATCCTCCTAAGGCTGTCTCTCTCTTTTTCCCCCCTCACCCCCTCCCTCCCTCTCTCTCCCTCTCTTCACATCTGGAGAGATGTGATCTTTAGTTTGGTTCTGAAAAATACAACAACAACAAGAAAAAATAGCAATGACAGAAATGGGCATTTATGTTCACAAATGCTAATTGTGGGATTATTTCCGTCATTATTCTCATGTGAGGTGTCCCGTCTTGTTCCAGATGGTCCAATCATCGCTAAGCTTCCCTAATTGCAGCAGCCAATGGGATTTAAGCGCACTGACCGCTGTAACCTTTTTAGACTTTAAATACAGCAGGAGAACATTAACTGTTTCCCTGCACATGACTGAGTCAGAGAGGGCCGAGAAAGAAAAACGAGACCCGGAGAAACTGCAGAGGGTTGCTAACAATTTAGCTAGAACTTTGGAGATGTCATTAAAAAAATGGGAAAACATGAAAGTGCTGTGTTTCCATCAACTGGGTTATTGTGAATAAACAGGTGCTCCTGAACAATTGAATATTTAGGTAAATACTACCCTGCATAATCATTTTTTTGTTTACTGAAAAACTTCAAAACAGTCAAAACTCTGGAAAATACAAAATAACCAAAAAATGAATAAAAATGACAAATGTAGCAAAAATTATACAAATTTTAAAAAATCATGTATATAAATTGATATTCATTTACTTTTTCAATTTTTATTTGTCAGAGGGTTCAATAAAAACTCCTATTTCTATTCCTGTGACTATTTCATGGTTCAGGCTTCACTGAGTTAAGCAATTATTAGAAAAATGACTGGCAGCAGAGGGAAACGGAGGACTTAGCTGATTAAAAATGTAGTTGGAAACAAACAAACCGAATTTGAAAAAAAAAAAACAGTCTGCGAGTTTCAGGGCACTGGTTCGTGGTGTTAACGTTTACTGATGAACATCCGTTAGCCCAAAAACACTACAGTTAGTTAAGAAGCAGTTCTAGTATATTACTTGTAAAACTAAAAATTTGACTTTTTGAAAAATATTTTTGGTTGTGCAATTTCAAAAAACAATACACAACATGGTTATTAATGACTTTTACAGGTATTTCTGAACTGTAGGAAGGAAGGCTATCTGTTCCCTTCTATGTCCAGTCTTGCTTGCTAAGCTAGGCTAATCACCTCCTGACTCAAGCTAACCCTAACCCTAACTCTTGGCAAGAAAGTGTCTCCTAAGATGTCATGTTTGTTACAAAATAAAATAAAGATTTACTTTGTTTGGATTTTTCTAAATATTATACACCATTGTAGTATTGTCAACAAGATCTACATTGCCATTTATTTTTCTTCACACCAGAATGTGAAAATGTTGAACAGCACAAAGATGCCTGGCTGGCATTTACCATTTCTATTCAGACATTGCACTTTAGAGATGGATGCAGAGCTGCTAACAAAGACAGAAAAAAGGAGCGAAATGCATTTATATTCCACAGCTGAGTGTGGACTATTCCTCAACCTTAGTTTAATCAGTCTTCATGTAAAGATACTGAAATACTCTGCAGGGAGTTTAAAGACATGGCGGGAGTGTCAGCCGGTGAGTGTGCTCAGACTTTTGTCTATCTGTGGAAGGGTAATTACATATATATATAGCAGAGCATGGAGGAGTGATGGAGGGCGGGAAAGAAAGTTAAGAGAAAAAGAAGGGCTTGATGAACAACACCCCTGGTTTTCCCCACTTGCCGGAGACAGAGATTCTCAGAAGAATTCGAGGAGGAGAGGTGATTTATGGTCCCTATCTAAACTAATGCCGGGCTTGTTTTATCCGCTCTCACAGTCCTGCTACTGGGAATGAGACTCCCATTACAGAACCACTCATGATTAAAACCAGATGAAACAGATAATCGTCGCCACTGTGGGCTGAAAGCTAAGTCTCAGCGAGAGGCGCCTGCATTCACGTACTGTTGGTAGAGATCTTTTATCCTCATCTCTGCCATCCTTTCTGGAGAGGTTATGCAGGGAAATTCTCAGCCGGGAGAACAATCGCCGCTTTCACTGAGCAAAACGATCAGATACCTTTATCAAAATGTCAATGGAGTGCCATCACAAGCTCAAAAAATGGCATATATTGATATTTTCTGGGCTTAATGAAAACATATTGATCAGACCTTGTGTTTGCACATCTGTGTAATACATGACATAGAAATGACACAAGAGAATAGATTGAGTTTTGATGAAAATGTGGGAACTAATGTACCCCGTGATGTATTCTGACAGTGACTGAAATGCGACGAGAAGCCTGAACGACTTATGGTGATTACAAGTCAAACCGCGGAAGCATATTTAAAACCAGCTGCATTGTGGAAGATGGAAAAAGCTTACCGTCGCCTTGATTGAATATGAGTCGAACACACACAATCATGCATGCGTTTTATCACCAGTCACATGTCAATGACGGGGAAGCGCGCCTCGTTTTCAAGGTCACTCTGACATGCAGCGATGATCACTTCTTTTTGTTCCCCTTTATGGCCACTCTAGAGATGGTAATACCCATCAGTTGGTCAGTCCACAACTTCTGTCCAGACTGAAATATCTGATCGTTGGATTACCTTGAAATTTGGTACTTTGGTGGTCCATAGAGGATGAGTCCTACTGACTTTGGTGACCCCTTTACTTTCTGGTTATTGTGTCCAAATGCAATACTTGCAAAACTAAAATAGGTCATAAATTAGCAAATGTTAGCATGCTAAGTCATTAATATAACTACGGGAAGGTTGTTACCGGTACCTGCTAAAGATCAAAATGTCAGCAAACTAAATTCTTTTTTTACCCTTTTATCTTTGACTGTAGGCTCATAAAAATGACACTTGACTATTTGCAAGGTGACTCATTTTGCACATTAAAATGGAAAAAAAGTGGCCAAGTTCCTCTTTCTCACCAGTAAATTGCACATGAAAGTGTTTCTGTCACTTATTTTCACCTCATCCCTGATGAATATTCTGGTTATTACAGCAAAGTACTTACTCGTCGTTTCCAAGAAAAGAAGTCTCCCTCCATGCCACCTTCCTGATTTGCACGTCAGAGCGAACCTTGACTGAAGAGGACTTCTTCGGGTGCAGGTCCTCCAACGGTTTGTAGCCGACGGGAGCTGCCACAGGAGTCGAGACTTGGTCGGAGCTGATTGATGTGAGGTCAGTGCTGAGGTCAAATGATGTCCAAGAAGAGTCAGAGGAGATAGAGGGGCTGGTGTCCACCTTCTCCTCTAGCAATCCCTCTCTTATGTCCATGATGCATGAAAATGGAGAGAACGGGATCATGGGGAGGGGTAAAGAGAAACTGGAGAATGAAGACGAGTGGCGGAGGCTTGGACGAATGTCAAAAGATGTCTCGATAGAGCAAAAGCTCGGAGAGGATGAAGAGACAAGCCGAAAATACTTTCAGATGAGATAAATGAATCTGAAGGGATACGTCTGCCCACTCAGACCGGTCACTCTGTTCCCTTCTGTCTCAAAGCATTGAAGAGTGCGAGGAGAGGAGCAGAAAGACAAAAGACCAATCACAGGAAACATTAAACAAAAGAGAAGGCGATATGGACGTGAGGGGCAGGGAAAGAAAACCACTCAGGGACTAAAGAAGAAGCAAGACAAAGAGACCAGAGAGTGGGATGGGGAGATAGGACCGAGCCATCGCAGACGTTGGGAACGGGTTGAACACAAACAAAAGAAGAGGCGGAATCAGGTGAGAGGTGCGGGCAGCAGCACTTACGAGGTGATAGCTCACATCTCATTACATCCCATTTTTCCCCCCAAACAATTGAATCATGTGGTAAGTGGATAGAGATGGCGCGGGGCAGGAAATCGATGTGAGATGCATGGAGAGGCCTGAACTGGTGGCTTCTGCGGCTACATGATAGCAGCAGGCGAGAGAGTGCCGTCTTGGGTTGCAGTGATAAGCGGTTCATTACAAGAAGTCTGACCCAGTCTAAATACAATTAGGGCTCACCACTAAAACCCATTAGGATCCTGATGGGAGGGGGGGTCCGGTTAGCCAGTCTCCCATAGGTATACTGGGAATGGACTAAGAGACAGTAAAGATAAAGTATACAGGTGTAAAAGGAGGATGTGCACACATCAAATTTCCATCAAATCAATTTCAGGGTACTGAAGCGTGCACCCATAGGTCAACTGCACCAGGGGCTCAGCTAATAAATCACTCGTGATACACGTACACTTGTTCAATATTACAAAGCCTGGCTTGTAACATCTTTATCATCCACATATATCGCAGCTTTCAAAGCTTCAGAACAGAAATGAGTGTGTTTTTCTCTATCTGATCTCCAAACTACAATAACTGCATTACATAAAACAATGGCAAATCTACCACATTATAATGCACATTTACTAATAGCAGTCCAATGACAAATGGAGGGAAATGATGTAACATCATGCAGGATATTTTGGGAAGTGGCTTTGTCCCTTTTACAGTTCGATGAGGAGGTCGATGCTACCCCCATTCCTGGGCATTAACTATGAGGTGTGATCCAAGAGTCAATTAGCCTAGCTTAGCATAAATATCATGCCAAGCAGCACCACTATAGTCATTTCATCAGACACGTTCAGTCTAATTTCCTTAATGCATACACAAACAGAAATATAAAAACAGACATCTGCGGATGTCCGAATTATGGGCTGATTAATGTACAAATTTGCAGTCGTCTATAAAAGTGCTAGTAGGTATATTTTTTATCTTTCAGATTAAACCAAGCTAGTGGTTTCCTGGTGCGTTTAGTCTTTCTGCTGAGACTAACTAATCAACTTCTAGCTCGAGTTCTAAAAGCGCAACTGTGAAACTTCAAACTGCTCTTAACAGTGAGCTGAAACTTCTGCTGAGCCTATCAACACGCTGGGAGTTTCAGGACAACCAGTTCCAACAGGATCTGGTTGAGAACATATTAAACCTTTCCCCTCTGCCAAAAACCTGTCCATCTCTGCTGAGACCAACAAGCACTGCAAGACTCTCGTCCATCCTCAGCAGACTGAAGAGCACAGATTAGATCAAAATTTTAACTTGTTCACCAAGGTTGGCCAGGATAGAAGTCACACCACATCAACAGTACACCCGTCTAATCACTTTGGCTTTAATACTTAAATATATTTTTTATTTAAAAAGAAGAAAAAAAAAGTCAGCTTTGATTTAACTGTGTCAAAGTATCATCAAGTTTCCTTATATATGAGTGTCACTGGTTCAAAGACAAACGGCAGGAGTCAAGATATAAAGGTGGCAACGGCATTTTAATCAGCTGTAGTCCGGGGATATGGGAGGTGAAGGGAGCGGATAAAACCCTCCAGCCCACATTCAACTTTTAACATAGCGATGCTTTGTGAGGCATTACCTGATTCAATTTCCATTTGAATAGCCCCAGCTTACAGTGAAAAGTACAACGGTGGTCAGAGGCATTGGAAATAGCGGGCATCCATCAAGACGGTAAAATTAAAACATCGTCAAACCATGCTGCCCCAGTGCAATTTTACCAGAGTCAATGAGCTTTACAAAATCTTTATTTAAACTCTATGGAGAAAACAGGGCTACAAAAGGAAAGAGACATGGCTGAAAATTAACAAAACAGATTAGTCCAACAGGGTATGCAAATAACACCGGATTCTTCGATACAATGTGTTTTACTTACAAGAGTGTTACAATACAGTAATTTACTGTATAGATGAATGTTTTTGTTCAAGAAACAGCTGAGACAAACAGGAAGAGAGTGATCCAGTGGTGTGCTTAGAAAATAAATAACATGCTGATCAACAGGTGTTTTTGTATTTACATTTTCACAATGTCTGGACGAGTAACTTGTTGCATGTACAAAGAATTCTTCACATTTGTTTGTTTCGCAAATGGCATCTGTCTTTATGCTGACAATCAAAAATGTATTTGAAATCTGTAAGTTCAGAACAGCCAGACATCTTTAATATCTGCTAGTACTAACAGCCACAGGTCTTTAACTGTAAATTAGGATTACTTGTTCAAGGTTTTCAAGACTTTCAAGACAACACTGATTGGTGCGTTTAAATGACAGAGCTCCACTGTGTCCTGTTCCTTCTTTTACAGATGCGTCCAAGTGGTAGAATAACAAGCAAAAAAAACATTGGGGGGGAGCTGCTAGCATTTATCAGACACACAAAGGACATCACTAGCAAGACAAATGCAAGAAATAGCAAACGTGTCTCATAGACACTCTTTGGGCATTGCCCGTCCAAAAGAAGTGTCAAATCCACAACATTCCCAGCTGAAGGTCTGTTTTTTCAAAAAGTCCGTAAATAACAAATGCTCAGCAAAAGCAGTGAAGCATCTCCAGGTAAGGAGAATAAGTCCTAAAGTATCTTTCGGGAAAACGTATCCGAACAGAATCGCTGGCATGAAGGACTTGCAGGAAGTCGCTACATAAAGAGGGGCCAAGCTACGAGACCAGCAAATAATGTCCTAAAGAGCATCCAAAATGACGTACTGGGCGGGCAGATTGATCCGCGTCCCTTTCCTTCCTACGAACAGGCCACAGTACTCTACAATGTAGAATGTGTCAGCTTCTGCAGCCGAGTGATTCAAGACTGTTTTGTTTTGGCCTCTAATATCGGAGGCTCGGGAACTTTATCTGTAGCAGGGCTTACAAAGAGAAAAAAAAGGTAGCGCATGCCGACTCGACGTGCCTCGAGGCAGTACACTGAAGCGAAGCAGCGCGACGCTGTGGGGCATTCCCACAGACAGAGCTGAGGGTTAGCGGAGTGGCAGAAGCAGCTGGTTCCACAAAGCAGGAAAACTAATGTTAGGCCAGAGGAGGCGACGAGTTGGTCCAATTAAACAATGCGGCTGAGACGGCGGCTGTTCATTCGTCCGTACGTGAGCCCAGACAGGTCAGGTGAGGGCGGAGACAAGAGGCAGGGCGATGAAACGCGACGGCCACTGTCTCCTTCAGTAAATTGGCCGTGGCTGTTTCATGTTGTAGTGGGCCTCTGATGCTGACACATATGCAGACTCAGGGAAAAAATCCTCGTGGAACTCTGCCAGAAACCTACGAGAGAGTGGGGAGGGAGGGAGGGAGCGGGAAAAGAGAGTGCAGGAGGGAGAAATTTAGTGAGATGTTTTGACTCAATGTTCGACTGCCGCCTCTGTTCACATGAAATATTCAACAGAAGCCGTTTTTGTCACGTGACGAACGGCGCGGACATGACAGCGTTACATGAAGCGAAATGCAAAGAGACTCAAATGTCACACCGCAGTTCACTTCCACTTCTGGTTTTCCTAGATATCCCTGGCTCATTCCAGATAAATCCTAGACCCCTTGCCCTCCGCCTGGGGTATATATGTCAGAGACAAAGCCCCCTCATCCGCCCCTATACGGCCACCAGAGAACCAATCGCTGTGACAGAGAGACACAGAACATGGGAACGACCGACCGGCAGTCAGAGAGGGAAAGAGTGAAAAAAATTCCCCCCCTCCCATCTAATCAGTAGCGGGGAAAACTAATCCGGAATCTTCTTAGTATCCGCTACTCGGCCAAATCCTCTAAATCTTGCCATCTCATCTTAGCTCCACCGGCCTTCCTAATCTCAATGCAAACAAATTATCCTCATCAGAGGAGAACTCTTTGACAACGAATAACAAACAAGGCAACCTGATGGGACAATAAAAGGAACATACGAACGTCCCACAGTGAGGGACACACGTAAAGCAGATTCAGTTTATATAAATCAGGTTTATTTAAGCCTAAATTTTGACTTCAAACAATAAAACTGGTTGGTTAAAGATATTCACTGAAAGGCACTTAGCAGGTTTCAATACATATTTATTAATTGGACAATATTTTTTTGTCTCTTTGGTGCCAGGCCTGTGTTAATCTTTATTGCTGTTAGATTAGTAATAACACAAGGCAAGCCGCTTTAGGCATACACATTGTAAATCAGCATAACGTGTGCGCACACATGTGAGCACGCACACACACACTCGCACTTAATCATAATCATTCTTGCGGAGAAAGGGAGAGTGAGAGATCAACTGTGGCCAAATCCCAGAATGCATTGCACGTCAGTCCCTGCGACATCAATCAGTTTCTGCCCGCTCTGCACAATCTGCCACGAGGCTGATTTCAGGGTAAAAAAAAAAAAAAAAGGCATGAAGGCTTTCCCAAAAGACACCAGGATCAGTTTGTGTCCAGCGTCCTGCAGAGTCTCCAACAAGCTGAAAATAGTAATTAGTTACTGAGAACAAAAAGCAAAAAGCTTTCTGTGTTGAATATTATCAATCCTGTCATCACAGACCTACAGGGGAGGCTCACACTGCAAAAGTAATTTACTTTTAAGCACTTCACTCTTTTTTTAATCCAAGTTACTGTCTGTGCTGGTACGCAGAATAATGTTCTGTGAAAAGAGATGCACCAGTGATTTGCGGTGCAATGCCACTGGAGCAAATTAAAAAGACTTTGGACCAGTGCTTCTGCTACTGATGACACTGCACGAGCTGCTCTGCCAAGACGAACTGCTACTGTTGCTGAAAAGAACAGAGGTCTTGGTGTTTTCTTTTTTGCTTTTTTCCTTTTTAAAAGAGCCCCTCTGTCCCATCATGAGGAGAAAAAAAAATCCAGCGAATGCGATGCATCACATATGTGGTTGGATGCTGTAATCCTTTCACACTGCACGCCGCTCTCTTCCACGAACAGACATGGATGCCAGCTGCAGCTATTTTCAGATCGCCTCGTGATTCTGTGGCACAAGCGCCGGGCTCCTGTTTGTATATTTTGATGTATTTTTGGTTGAGAGGTGGAAATAGAGGTAATTTCTGGCACTCACACTCAGGTTTGTCCCCGTGCCCACTCCCAGGGGTGGGTTTGTGTGTGTTGCTCTGCAGCACTGCTCGGTGGCAGAAGGCGGTACTGCGTGTGTTTGATTAGAGAATGAGAGGACCTAAATCCCCCAGGTTTGGGACCGGCTGAACTGAAGATCGCTCGGGAGGATTTAAAGATTAGACTCCCGCGCTTGTGTAACGCCCACTCATCTCCCTCCCTCTAACACATGCTCTTTCTCACTCCATCTCTCCTTCCCCTCCATGTTCTCATTTACTTACTCTTTCTTGCCTTTTTGTTTTGGTGTTTCTGGGTTATTTTGGTGCAGTGATCATTTCCTGTCAATCACTATTTTTTCTGTCTTTCCATGAATTGTATTTTCCTCCCTCTTTTAATCTCTTCCTTTCTCAAGAAGACTTTATTTCACATATCAGGGGGCATGTGCATAAGGCATAAGATGTTTTAGTCAAGGGTGTTCTGGAGACTGTATTGATAACTTTCAGATTCCACCTCTCTCTCCTTGTGAAATGAGAAGTGCTTGTGGCTCGACACTGGCCGTTACTATTGAGCTTTGACGCTTAGCTGGGTCAAACCTTGGTTAATGAGCCGTGCAGGTTATTAGCAAGTTGCATTTTAAGTCTAAGCACTTCCTATCTAATGTCCCGTTAATTGAATGAAGCACCTCATCTTTTTAAAGATTTATCCTCAGAGGGAATTGCACATTTCACACGGGTTCTCTCCACCTGACAGCACAATCCATTTTTTAAGGGGGGGGCGGCGGTGCCTTCCAATATTATGCCTGGATGTTTTAGTGAAGAAGCTGTAAGCCTTCAGGCCTAAGCGAGACAAATATTAGTACTCTCCCATCAGCACAGTGTGAATTGAAATCTGTATTCTTTCTCCCATTTCAATTAAAAAGTTTCTGTCCCTCTGCTGCTTTGTAAAGCACTTCCTGTGATTCATTTTATGTGTAAAGGCGATACTTTTGAGATACATTTGGTCTGAGCACAATAATCGGTTACCTGAGAAAGAGTTCCAAATGCTTGACGAGGGCTCGGAGATTTCTCTCAGGGATCTGCATCTTTCCCAGGATCTCAGGAAGCTTCACTGGAGAGAAAAAGCAAGACGGTGAGTATGTGAATAGAAAGAAGTAAAAGAAAAGAGACAAGAGAAATTTCCCCCTCCAACCACTGAAATCGGGTAAGACAGGTGAAGCAGTCAGAGCGAAATGAGACACCCACCAAAAAGCCGCAAAAGGTGCTGTGCTCCGTACAGGTAGGAGGGTGGAGGGGGCTGATCGTTCATGGGGTAGTTATCAGGAGTCAGCTTCCAACTTAGGACCTGCTTAACAGAATAAAATAAAAGGCCTTCAACACACCTGACAGCCAAATATAAAAGATTTTTATTATTTATGGTCAATGTCAACGTGGTAATACCATGGGCCTGTATGAATGAATTAAACATGTGCAAAAGAAATGTTTCACACACATTTGAACTATTTCTATTCATTCAGCTTGTGAAAAAAAAATCTCTCTGCAGTAAGAGAGGCCATTTATGTAACTTGCTTTGTGTCCTTAAGCCAGACATTGTTTCCTATCCAGCTAATAGCATGTTCATCACACAAGCAATTTCATCACCTCATTAAGCTCATTGTTTCTCCGGCTCTCCAGGCCATAGAAGGGCCCACTCCGCTCCTTGCTTGGCGTCAAGGGCAACGGGGAAGATGAGCCACTGTGCACTGGGGTTTCTGGAACAGAGGAAAACAAGACTGGTAATGATGGAAGCAACAAGAGTTGTCTAACAAAGTTAGCGTTCTTCAGTACTTCAGATGAATGTGGGCCGAAGAGGAATAGCACCATCTACTGGGCTAAACTGGCTATTACAAATCACAAAGACGTCCACTGGAGAGAATTTACA
>JAOXYL010000010.1:3793909-3805779 GCA_028564955.1 Terapon puta
TGTGTGTGTGTGTGTGTGTGTGTGTGTGGGTTACATAAGCCCTGTTAACGCTGCGAGGCTGCAGAGCAAATCTGTTGTGTCACAGTGTTAGTGGTCATGTTGTTCATGAACCACAGCCTTCCACTTGTGGTTGTGGAGTACATTTTGCCTTCTCTCCCTCTGTTTTCCTTCGCCTCCTTTCCACACACACACACACACACACACTGCCTGAACAGCTGGACTGTTTTTTCTCCTCCGTTGGCTCACGCTTGTGTATAATGGAATTCTGTATAATGGAATATGCAGCCTGAGATGGCCCAGGATGACTTCATTTCTCTTTCACCCAAATTTGCATCAGAAACAAATCCCAAGTTAATTACGAGGGTTTTGCTTCACCAGATTCTCGTACAAACTTTGGTCCAACTTAGAGTACGTCTCTCTTGTCCTCGTGCCAAAGCAAACTCCGCTCAGCCTCTCGTCATAGTTTCAAATTAGGGGATACGGCACAAAGCATCAGAGGCCTGCGACATAACATGCTAAGCTATACGTGTGCCGGGCAGCTGCTAAAAAACGACGTGCACGGAGAACATGACATCGCTTGCGGGCGAGAGTCATCAAAGTCGTGTTATTTTGGTCAAAGGCACTAGAATTAGTGGTCTGTCGTAGCCATATTTTCTTTCCGCCAACTGTCTCCCTGTGATGTCTTATTTTGGAAAACAGATGGAGCGCTGTGAGGAGTTTTAACTGACGCAGTAAAAACGTGTTGTGAGGCGGACTCCGGCAGAGGGAATAAAGACTTTAATTGGAGATGCGTTTGATGTTCCTGTTGAAAGTTTGCAGAATCTAAGAGCTATTTTTGTTGCTCGCAGAACTTTCTTTTCCTCTTCCTCTTTTTTTTCAGGTCTGCTTTCATCTATAGAATAAAGTTTTAGTTTAGCTTTTTAATCCCCTCTTTTTTTTCCTCTTCCTTTCCCTTTTGATTTTCTTCCTCTTCCACCTCTCTTTCCTCCTCCCCTGTTCCAGAGTGCGTTCCCCAGGCCTTCAGTATTCCGCTCTCCCAGGTCATCGCCAACGACCGAACGCACAGGCAGCGTCAGGACGGCTACCGCCAGGACCCCCCGCAGCGCGAGGAGCACAAGGACTCGTCGGACCTCGTCTCGTCCATTTTACAGGTCTCTCAGTCCATCTGTCAGTCACGTGCCTCCCCCTGAAAGTCTTTTTTATTGAAGGATTTTCTCGGGGCAAATGTGATTAACTTAACTTGCACAGAATGAGATGAATTATCTCACTTTTGGAAAATGTGTCCCGCAGTTCGCCACCAAGCGGCCGTCCAATAAGGAGCTATCCAGCAGCAACTCCTCTTTGAGCTCCACGTCGGAGACGGCCAATGAGTCGACATCGCCCAACACGCCTGAGGCTGCGCCCCGAGCACGCAGGAGGGTGAGGCATAACAATATCATTAACCTGAACCTTGAGTTTTTCTTTTGTTTGGTTAAGTCTGTATGAACGAGCCGCTCGATTGACCCTCCAGGGCGGCATGTCTGTGGACTCCATCACGGACCTGGACGACAACCAGTCCCGCCTGCTCGAGGCCCTGCAGCTCTCCCTGCCGGCCGAGACGCCGAGCAAGAAGGAGAAGCACCGGGACAAGCGCCTGAGCCTGAACCCCATCTACCGCCAGGTGCCCCGGGTGGTCGACAGCTGCTGTCAGCACATCGAGAAGTATGGTGAGCGACTCCTTTACCCACTGAGGCCGCCGTTTAAAGTCTGCTGTTATTATCCATCCTCCAGGTGCTACAGGCAGCTATTCCTCCTTCAGTTGTGTGTGTTTTTTTCCCTTCGTTGCCTCGCAGGTTTGCAGACCGTGGGGATCTTTCGAGTGGGGAGCTCCAAGAAGAGGGTCCGACAGGTGAGCGAGCATCCCCTCGTGCCCCGCGCTTCATCCCACAGCCGATCAAAGGCCGATTTTTGCGGAAAGCGGAGCACCTTTTTCTTTTGTCGAAAATGCCGTTCGCGCGTCCTTTCCCACCCGCGGCTGTCAGCAGCAACAAACAAAACCTCCCCTCTAAGAATAGATTGCGCGATAACAGCAACAAAATGCCGTCCGGGGTGCCAGAGCTCCCTTCCCCTGATGTAAACAGAGCCCAACGCACAACAGAGCCGGTCCTGATGCTGCCTTTCATATACAAGCAAACATATTCTTACCAGCAACACACACACACAAGTGCAATAAGCTTTTCTACCTCCTCCTACACCTCTTGTGATCTGTTACTTTTGAGTCCAGTGAGCACGCAGCAACAGAAATCGTGACTCAGGGATCAGCCTCGTGGGTCAAACAGTGTGGGAAGCATCATTTTAAAATATCTTCCGTCGCATGTTTTTTTTTTCTATAGTGTTGACTTCCACTTCACAGGAAACGAGAGACACTCATCGGTCATTGAGGAGATGATCCATTCACTAACAGGCGTGATTTAAAAAAAAATTTTTTTTTAACCTTCAGGTAGGCAGCCCAAGGTTGCCTCGTGGGGAATTAGACTCTAAGAAATGGCGACATTTTAATGAAATCTAACACAGACGTTCATGTAAACAGACCTGCTGTGTCGCACAGCACAGGCCGCACAAACACGGCATATATTCACCAAAGCGATCATGAGATGAGGTGCGTCAGGACTCTCAGGTGACACTGATTATTTGGCCACATTGTACATTCAGTTTTTAGTAATTAGGCGGAGCGGCACATTGAGTCACAATCAAGGGATTTGTTCCTAAGAAAGACCTACAATGCAAGTAATAGATCTGAGGTGCCGGACACCACGAGTCCTCTTTTACAGCTCCAAAGAAGGTACATAATGTTGCTTTATTGGCTTTTATGGCTTTTCGTCATTTCGCAAATTAACGTCTTTCTGAACAGGCGACTTGTTTTTTAAATAACAACACCACCTGGGACGCCGACTCCAGCTGGCGTTAGGAAACGTTGCATGATAAAATCTTGCAAATCGTGGCTATGAAAGGTAGTGTTTTGCAAAGATCTGTATACCAACACTCGGTCTAGTTAGTGTCTTGATGAGACAACGGTCATCAGATAAGTAAGTTGTGACGTTTTGATTTAAATGTCTCTTGGTTGCACATCGATCTGCCTCGCTCTGCCGATGAAATACAGGACTGTTTCCTAAAGATTCCCACGAGTGTCACTGCAGAGCGTGCGAACTCACAGAGCAGCATTCAAAGAACAGGAGGCGAATATGGGGGGAATTAAAGAGAGCAAATTACTTGTTAAAAATGTAAGCGTTTACACACTCTGATTTAGCTCCAGTACACGTAACAATAATAAGAACGTGTTAATGGACCACTCTACGCTTTTGTATATAACACCTTGTCTTTATTATAAACCCACTGAATTAAATTGTTTGCATACGCATCTGTATATCATGCGCGACTACTGTAAATATCAAGTTCTCCGCTGGTCTTTTGTTGATACAGTTCAGTGTCAACATTTATGCATTCGCCGCCATTGTTGAATTCCGACATTGCGGCGGGATATAAGCCTGATTTACTGCGAATGTAAAACTGAAAGGTGAATATGCTGTGCTGCTGACCTACGTGCATCCATCATCGTGGCTGACATTAGGCTTTCTCGTTCTCTGGAAGGCATCCAGAGGTCAGATAGTAGAGATTAAGACGCGTACTGGCCAAACTGGTTTGAGCGCCGAGTCTGCCAGGTCACTCTGGGGGCCAACAGGAAGTGAGAGTGCACGGGCGTGTGTGCGCGCTACCTAAAATATAATGCCCATTGTTGTGTGCGGAGGATGTTTCTGAATCCCCCTCTTCCTCTCTTTCCACTCTCTTTTTTTTTCCCCCCCTTCAGCTGCGCGAGGAGTTCGACCGCGGCGTCGACGTCCAGCTGGACGAGGAGCACAGCGTCCACGACGTGGCCGCCCTGCTGAAGGAGTTCCTCAGGGACATGCCCGACCCGCTCCTCACCAAAGAGCTCTACACGGCCTTCATTAACACCACGTGTAAGCTTTATCTTTCCTTATGCCCCCACCCCCTTGATCCTCCTGATTCTTCCGCTGGTCGCTCTTTTCATTTTTCTTCATTTTCACCCTGTCCATCGTAACTCACCCCCCACCCCGCCGCCCTTGCAGTGTTGGATCCAGATGAGCAGCAGACCGTCACGCAGCTTCTGGTCTACCTGCTCCCAGCGTGCAACAGCGACACCCTCCACCGCCTCCTCGAGTTTCTCTCCACCGTGACCGATCACGCCCAGGACCGGCAGGACAAAGTCGGACAGGAGGTGAGCGCCGGGAAGTGCGATTTGAATAAATCCGTGAATCAAATATCAAATGGTGAAAAAAAAACGATAGGAAACACAAACATGTGAAATCCTCCAAATGGAGTTGCTTTTAGCCTCATGCAAACATGCACAAACAGCTCCTGGTGCTGCTAATTGGAGTTTTGTTTGCCTCGCGTTTCCACTTCATTGGGAGGAAATGACCAAAGACGAGATAGGAATCGGTTTGCATGGCTGGTATCTGTCCGTGCCCTGTGAGGCCTGAAATGGCACGAGCAGGCCCGTTTAAAAGGAGAATCTGATCAATCGTGACATCGTTCCACACGTGCCATTGTGGCCTGCATAGTTTTGATGTTATTCTACTTCCAGGCCACGCCTGCCTGTGTCAGGAGTTTGCATGTGTGTGAATCTCACCACTGGAGTCTGTGTGTTGTTTGAGCGTGTGCGTACGTGCGAGAGAGGAGCAGAGAGTGTGTTTTTGGCATGTTTCGTGCGCAGATGGAAACGTGTCTCGTTGTGTGTGTGTGTGTTTTTTCTTCCCCCCCTTCGCGACTCCATGGCTCCCGTATCTGTATCTGAGATCGTGACAGGAAGCCGGAGCGTTTCACACGCGGCCCGAGAGCCACACATCAATCGCGGCCGCTCGGGACTGGGAGTGGAAAGGGAGGAACTCTGGGAAAGAATCAGAAAAAAATAGAATTATCACTAAAAAAAAAAAAAAGCGTCTGACTTGTAACTTTAGACGCTAATTGCGTCACAGGATGTGCCCAACCCGAACCGAAGCAGATTCAGCCGTCACACACTCCAACACTTTTAGCGCTAACAAGCCCCATGTGCCAGCATTTATCCATCTTTTGCTCTAAGTGGCACAAACAGAGTCATGTCTGAGTGTGTGACAAAAGATGCAGAACATTGGAGGTGAGAAAAAAATGAAAAAATGGATGGAGATGTAAGTGGGAGGCGGGAACAGAGGAAACGTCTCCAAAGAATTTAACTGCAGCAAAGCGCGGTGATGTCACTCCCGCAGGGTGAGATAGAAGTTTTTCTTCCTTCCTGTTATCTCCAGCAAGGCACCAGCATCGGCCTTTTGATGCAAACAATTTTATAGAACAGTAGAAGTACTTTTCTGCAAGATCTTGGAGCTCATCACATGCAAAACTGAGTCTAAAATGAGTGAAAATTATAGGTAGAAATTTTTCTCCAGGGCTCCAATTTTTTGTAATAAGGTCCTTGTGACGAGACTGCTGCCAGTGCGTGCACACACACACACACACACACACATTCACGGCCCACACACTTTTCTTATTCTCTGTTCTCTCCTCCGTCAGCTGACTTCATTCTGATTGATGCCACCCATCCTTTTATACAATGCTAGCAACATGGCTCTATTGATGTCTGTCTGTCTGTCTGTCCACCTCTTTGGCCCAGATCAAAATATCTTCATATTCAATTACCAAAGACAATCATAGTTCAGTTCCCTCTGATTTGATAATCATCTGACTTTTCATGTACTCCCTGGATTGGGACTATTTATTTTACGGCTTAGCCCAAACTGCAAAAGTCAGAGAGGCCGTTGCTAAAGGTTGATATTTGTGGTTGTTTTCGGGTGAAATATCTCACAAGAAACCAGATGGATGTCCAAAAAAAGGATTCAGACATTAGACTAAATTGCAGTTTGTCCAAAAATCAGTGAAACCAATGAAACCAGCCTCAAAATACATACAGCAAACACTAGATATGACATTTGGTAATAATGATAATGAATGTTAGCATGTTAGCATGGTCACTTTTCAGCATGCAAACATTTACCCAGATGATGTAATGGTCCCATGCATTTTCCTATTTTCCTCATGTGTTTTTTAAAGTGAATTCAATTAGGACAACACATCAAATTAACTTTATTTTTTAAAGATTTATTAGGAAAATTCTGGTGGTTTAGAATCAAGATGATCAGTGAACACAATACGTATTTTAGTGTCTGAATCCAAACCGTTTTCCCAAATGCAGATCACGGGGAACAAGATGACGTCCTTGAACCTGGCCACCATCTTCGGCCCCAACCTGCTCCACAAGCAGAAGAACTCGGACAAGGAGTTCAGCGTCCAGAGCTCAGCCAGGGCCGAGGAGAGCACGGCCGTCATCGCCGTGCTGCAGAGGATGATCGCCAGCTACCAGACCCTCTTCATGGTCAGCCTCGCATCACTTCCTCCACTCGCAACTACGCTAAAGCACACACATGCACGCTCTCACATTCCTGCGTGGGCTTAAGGGAAAACAATCCCTCCAGGCTTAGCAGACAATGGTTGTGTCTTAGTCAATGAAAACGGGGCTCTGCTTATATTGGTGGAGAGAAAGAAGGGATATATAAAGAGACAATAAAGGAGGAAAGTGGGGAAATAAAGAGATGACAGATGCGCGAGGAGTGTTCTCGGTCAAAATCATACCCCAATTCCTTTGAGTGAACATAGGAGTAAAGCCTTGCCAGTCAGATGACAATAACACCGGGAACTTTTTCACCCAGACACTTGAAGCTGTTCTTTCCAAAATAAAAGGCAGAAGAGCCAAGCATGAAATCCTTCATTTGGCATCAGAAGAGGTCAAGACTCTGCACGGATTACCGCCTCGTCAGTTGCTTTTGTTCCTTTCGGCTTCTGGGATTCTCAAACAGTGTAGACAGGCAGTTCAGGTCATTTCGGGTCCGAAACCTTAAACCGTAATGTTTTGTAATCTGCCTCTGCCGTTCCCCAGAGGCTTACATTCCTGCAGTAAGCCAATGAAGACCTATTAATCGCATATAGTGAATTGGGACTGACTTGCTCAGTCTTGGTGAGTAAAAACAGATTTGTAGGCAGCTCAAGTTCTGTGACTGACATCTGAAAGTTGTTTCGTAACCTGCTTACGGTCGGAATCCGGCCACTCTGACTTTCAAAGCATTTTGGGGGTGGGAGTCATTCGGAGACAGTGGGCGTTTAGACATCCGCAACTTTGATGAGCATAGAATTAGGTAATTACCTGAAAATCAGATTAAGAAATGCGGTGGAAATGAAGGAAACAAGGCGAAGCGAGGCAGACAAACCACTGTCTCGTTGCTCCTTCCTGTTTTATCTCATCTTCGGCCCTCGATCAAGCAGGAAATCGTATAATTCCTGCTTACAAAGATCTAAAGAGTGAGGATTTTCAATAAAAACATAGCTTTTTCTTTATGAATTTAGCTCAAATTGTGCTTTTTGTGAACAATTAACATCATTTAGGTGCCTCCTGATCTGCAAAATGAGGTTTTGATGAGTCTTTTGGAGACTGATCCAGACGTGGTGGACTACCTTCTGAGGAGAAAGGCATCACAGTGAGTCCTGCACATGTGAACGAAGCGAGGCGCTCACTCTGTCCTCGCCCCGTTTCATCCCTGTTTTCATCTGTCGTCAAACGCAGGAGCCCCGACCTGTTGCAGACAGAGGAGCCCTTCGCCCTGACCGAGCGCCGCTCCTCCAGCGACTCCAACAAGGCGTCCAGCGGCGAGGTGTCCCCGTACGACAACAACTCCCCGGTGCTGAGCGAGCGGAGGGGAGATCCAGGAAGCCCCGGTGGAGAGCAGCTCTTTCGCGTCCCGGAAACTTACCGGCAGGTTCCCGGCTGGAGAGGAGAGCCTGGAGCTGACACGTGGGGTACCAAAGGTGAGCCGTATCGTATAGAAACAGAAATATAACGTCTCTCTGATAACTGAAGTATGAAGTTTGTTGGTGGGGAGGTATCTGACCTCTCTTTTGCCTCCTTCAGACTCCATATCAGAGGAGCACGCTAACATTTGGGGGACGTGGCACAGCACTCTGAAACCAGCGCTCAAGGACCAACCCTACACAGGTGAACTGTTTGCAGTCAGTCCAGGCCTCTGCTCACTTTCTTCCTGATGGTTAATTATTCAGATTAGTAAGTGCTTGGTAGTCGGCATAAAAAAACCTGAGGGACATTCAGAATAGAGGATCAAAACCTAAGAAAAAAATCTCTAGTTTCTGTCATTTTCCTACCTGGTTATCATTCCTGCTGTTTTTTTATTCATATGCACTCATCAAATTGGCACCTTCTTTACACCCGTGATGGCAGGTGAACACATTCAACTGATTAAACAGGAAGGACCCAAAAATCATTAATACTTTGATACAAGGACCCACTCGTGATGTAGATGATCTCTTGTTATTCATGTAGCTATAATTGGTTCCACTCATGTAGTTGATGTTCTGTTTCCAGGTTCCCATGGCAACATGTCAGAGGGAAGCTCCCGCAGCTCGCAGGAAGGTCTCGACGGACTCCACGGCGACGGCAGGCAGCAGGTGACGCTACAGCGGACCCAGGCGGCGCCCGGCTCCGCCGAGTGCAGACCCCACCCTCCGGTCACGAGGGTGTGCACCAGCCCCCACGTGGAGACGGGACGGCCGCGCCCGCAGCTCGGCGTCAACGCTTCTTTGACGCCGCACCTCAACAGCACGCAGGGCCCGCACCGACCCTCCAGACCCCAAGGCGGGGCGAACACTGGCGAGGGCGGCCCCGTGGCGGTGAACGACGGCCGCTGCCCGCCCCCTTATAACGCCCACCACCGGCTGGCCAGTTCGCAGAGCTCGCCCCAGCTCGCGACGGCTCAGCAGCCCCCTCTGCAGCACGGGAGGCCGAGCGCAGCGCAGAGTAACTCGGAGGCCCAAATGGCGCCGCACACCCCGGAGTGGCAGGACTGGCAGAGGGACCGGTGGCAGATCTGGCAGCTGCTGTCCTCGGACAGTGCCGACACACTGCCGGAAACGCTGGTGTGATCTCATCCCTCCAGTGACAATCCCCCCTTATCACCCGTCATGCGTTCTCGCCGCTCGCCTTTCAGCCATTCCACCGTGGATTTCATCCTTCCCATGAACCTTCCCCCGCTTCTCCTGCATCCGCGCTCCATGGCGTTGTTGTTTACGTGCTCAGCTGCTGCCTTATACAGACTTTTACATCCAAGAGCCACTAGTATTTCCTCTTTCGTATGGATGTTAAAAAGTTGCTTCTGTTCCTGGCCCATACATTTTGTCCATTAAAAAAAAAAAAAAAAAAAAGCCCACCAGAAATACCTCAAAAATCCTTTCACAATTCTTCAGAATGTTACCATTTTGTATACAGAGTGAGTATATATATCTCAATGAAGAACAATAGGAAAACATTTGTCTATTTACTTTGTTATATTTTTTTTGATTTTTTAAAACTATTTCACCACACAGACACTAAGACGTACGCATTAGTAATCGCTGCTAAATGTAGATTTTTTTTTTTTTTTTAATAAGGTGCGTACCGGTAATGTAGTTCAGCCACATCTGTCTAAAAACATCAAATGGTGAAAGACTTTTTAAGTTCAGATTATGTGTATATACAAACATACATAAACAATATATATGTAAATTGACATGTAAAGTATATAATTTGCCAATCTACTAAAAGTAAGTCAGCCCTTTAACTGGCAGTCTAAATGGTGTTTGTTAGACTGCTGTTTTTTTTTTTGTCTCTAATATTGAATGTAAAGTACTTCACTTATGGCAAAATGCTTTGGCCTAATTATAATGCACTCGGCTGTAAGTTTGCTTATATGTTCTCTTGCCACCTGCGGCGCTGCAGGGACAATGTGCCAAAGTCTCTCTCTGTTTTTTTTTTTTTTTCTTTTTACTTCAGGATATTTATCGTACAGCTGCGCTCAATTCATCCGGTTCATTTGTACAAAAAAAAAGCATTTCAGCATCAAAGTATACGAGAGAGGAGGCTCTTTATAAGGATGTTATGAGGATTATATTTCACACTCATAAAACTTTCGACTCTCAAACAAAGAAAGATCATGAAAGATGAAACCTTTATAGCCCAGTGAAAATGCATATTCCAAAGTGTACAAAGGTACTACAATATAACAAAAAGTGTGAAAAAATTAGAGCCAAGGTTCAGTTTAGATATCAGACACATGCTAAACAGTATTTTCTTTTTAGTCTTCTTCTAAGCACATTGAAACTACTCTCTCCTCCCCAAAATGTTTAGAATACTGATAATAATTGAATCTGGTCACATCAGAACAAAATATTTCGTTTCCCATGTTCAAAGTTCACTGTAAACACTGGTATGAATGTCTATTAAATGTGTGCATTTAGCTGAGATGACCTGACTGAAGAAATGTCAAAATGAGCTCTTCGATCACCGACCACGGCTCCAGACAGCCACCACAGTATGATGGCATTTATGCATTGACGTGAGTGACCCTCCGACTGAACCATTTTATTATACCTCTCATGCTCGACTGAATATTCCAACCGGGCGCAGGCTCATTTTTCTGGGAATAAGAACAAGAATAAAAAAAGATTGTGTACAATTGTGCAGCGGTCCAACTGAGGTGCTGGAATAAGAAGTTTGTGCTTTTGTATTTTCTCACTTCAGTTCAGTTTTTGCGACTGATCCAGGTGGGGAACAAAACCTTTTTGCAGCACGCCCACAACCAACCACACTGTCTAATTCCTCTAAGTCCTGTCAAGTGGGTATTTGCTGGCAAATATTTCACATTTTCTCAAGTTACGGTGTAATATTTGCATTATTCAGCATTAAAATTGGAGACGCATTATGTATAATCAACGTTTTCTTTTACTTTTTACCTGTAATGTGACTCTGAGGAGTCTTCGGGAGAGAGCCTCGCAAACTGTGATCCTGTTTAGAGCAATGGCGCCATCTGTCGTCAGGCCGCGCGTAGCAAACCTCCAGTTTCCAAGGGGTCCGTCAGCTTGTGATTATAAGCACCTTTTTGTGACAGTGTGCGAATCGGTGTGAGGAAATAAACGTGCCATGGGTGTCGCTCCTAAAAGCTGTTTCTCCACGCATTGCTCGAGGTTCATAGGTTCATATTTTGTTACGTTTTTTTTGTATTACTTTGTTTTTCTGTCGTGTGTTGTAATATATGAATACAATATAACAGTTTTTATTTGAGGGGAAAACGAGGAGGAACAAAAAAAAGAAAAGAAGAAAATAATCCTAATTGTCCAAGCCGTGTTTCCCCCCAAACCAAGGTCGTGTTTGTCTTGTGGACTTCACTATGAAACTAAGAGAAACTTAGTGTTATGGTGTTTCTTGCTGATATTTTTCGGTGGGGTTTACTGGGTCCAAGTTGTAATGGAATGTCTGGTAATTTGCTTTTTGTACCGCGTGTCATCATCAATATGCTACGATGGAATTAAATATGATAAAGATTACTCCTGCTGTTGACGTCAGTGCTTTGGATGAATGTTTTGTCCCTGCTTGGGAAGATGAAGAAGGGGGGGCAGCGTGCCTTGACACATGATTACACATGGTTACATAACAAACAAAATATGTCAATGTGCATGTCGCTGCACTATGTCATAATACATTAAGTTAAATCAGAATATACTGCTTATGTAGTACATAATGTTATGACATACCATGTTCCATTAAGGTCTTCATATGCAATATGATACAAAATGTACAAAATGCATTATGTCATCGTATTCCATTGGATTCTATGTTATTGTGTGGCATTTGTGGAGGTAAATTTGTTGTAATGATAATGTTCATATCGTAGTATAGTGTAGTTCATATA
>JAOXYL010000010.1:3896643-3912076 GCA_028564955.1 Terapon puta
CCTTATTGATCCATGCTTGCAAACGGCAACACAGAGGTGCCATCTTTCATAGAGGCATAAGTACTGACTGAAGACTTGTGCAGAGGAGTTTCACACAGGTGCATCAGAGGTCTGATAATTATGCAGATAACTTCTACAAGATGTGAAAAAGTGGTTTCCTTTTGTTTGACACAGCTAATCCAGCAGAGAGTCGGGGCCTCTCAACGAGATCCGTGTTAACCGTTTTCAAAAGGGGTGTGAAATACGTGCGAAGCCAATGAAAGAGCGTCGCCACATTTGCGAGAGGCACTTTCTGCTCCGCTAAGAAGGTGGCGATGAAGATCAAGAGGATGCCAGTTTCCTCGAGCGTGTCTTAGAAATCGAGAGAAAGCTGGAACGCCGGCTCCGAGTGCAAAAAAGAAAAAAAAAGCCCCCCAATCGGATGACATTATCCCCACGCCTTTGAAGCCCCGCGCTCCGCGTCTTTAACGCCGGTGACCCCGATGACACGGGTTACTTCCCCTTCAAGTGCATCAACCAGGGATGGATCGGAGGAAGGAGCTCATTAGGGCTGAAACTTAACTGCGAGGGCGTGTGTGAAGGAGAGGGAGGTGAGGATCAGAGGGAGGCAGGACGCGAGCGGAGAGACAGCACGAATTTGGAGAGTCTCTGCAAAGGGAGGACGTGTGAGATTAGGTGTATTTCTGAGCAGGAGATGGGAGGAGGGAGGGAAGGTGAGGTGTGTGGGGGGGTGGATGTGCATTTGTATATGGATGTGCAAATATGCCTGCCTGCCTGCGTGCATGCGCGTTCGTGGCGGTATTTGTTCTTGCCCGAGTGCATTTGCACAGAGGAGAACGGATATGACAGGCATGTCTGTTGTCTCCCCAGAATAATTGCTTATGGATTACCTGAGGTGGGTCCCACTGGAGATGCTTAGAAATGACACTCCCAGGTGACTCCCTGAATCATGTTCATATCCGGTCTGAGCGAGAGTTTGATTTAGCTTTGCCTGGTGTGTGCGTACGCCCTTGCGAACACCCCCCCTCCCTCCCAGCCCCCCCCCTCCCTCGCAAGCGGTAGTAAGATGAAGGAGACAACGTATCCCCCTCGGATCTGCAGACTCGCGCAGAAGTGAATCCGACGACGTCACAGCTGTTTATCGCACACAAAGCACAACCAAATCTATCATCAGTGACTCGGCTGGATTTCGTGGTGACAGTCGACAGGCTTATTACGGAGACATTTCAGCTCCAATTATGTTGGCGCACAGTATATTCGGGTTGTTTGTGTGCTCCGGTAAAACACTTAGGTGCCTTTCCAACTGATTCTACATAATCCACAATCCAGACTAGACTAGACTGGGGCATCGTGACGTTGTGGGTGGATGAACAAGGGCCCTGGAAGGTAGCTGCGATAACAGACATCTGTTGCCTCGTGACTGTTGTGCCGGGCGGGAACGAGGACTTCAAGGCTCCGCGACAACAAGCCGGAGAATGACTGTTTACCTGGCTGTTAGTGTAAACCCTCGCCGCGTCCGCCTCCTGAAAGCAAATGTTTCCGCTCGCCTGACAAATATGCACAGCCGAGCCATTACATGTTCCATTAAACTTCACAAAAGCCAAACAGCGGCCACTGTTTGCGCCGGGACGGTCGCTGAAACGCAGAAAAGTGCCAGAATTAACTCCGCGTGCCAAGAAACGTTCTCGCAAGCGGGTACCTGAGCTCGGACTCATCATCGCAGCGGATAAGACGTGGATACACAATTTATCAAATTGCCACTCAAGGAAGTTTGAAGCCTCCAGCTGTCGCACAGAAAAGCACTCGTGAACTGATATTTCAACACAAAATGAATAAAATACTGTCTAACAGTTGTTTTAGCCAATGGTGCTGATTCAAATTGGTGTCTGGCAGAAGTACAGAGACAAAGAATGCAACATCATCCATTATATGTGAACTGTACATACTGGTCATTTCTCTGTTTGATCATAGTACTGTTCTTCGCTTTGGGGCTTGCTGAGCTGTACACTACAGAGAAACAAAAATTTGCCAAATTCTCTCTTTAGGCTATGATTTTCTTTTTTTTCTTTTGTTTTTTTTCACCCCTTCAGGCTACTTTTTCCTCCACCTGCTGATGTTGGCTTTGGGCACACAATGAATCCTTTATGATACAATCCCCTCAAGCCAGTGTAAACCAGCCCATACGGGGACGTATGGATATTAGCATATCACACTGCTCAAATTCAGCCCATGTCTAACTGTGCCAGCTGTTTTTTTTGTTATCACAGGTGTCATTTGTGGTAGGGACAGGACAGGAGGGAAGGAAAAAAAGAAAAGGGAAAAACTCTTTTTTTTTTTTTAAAAAGAAGGTTGCTGCAATTTTCTCAGTTTGCAATAAGCTTACTTTCTGATTCCTAGCAAATTAGAAGGTCATTCTACTCATTCAAATAAAACATTTTTGCAATAATGACAAAGAAAATAATATAATGCAACTTGGTATGGAAGCAGAGAATGGAGGTCTTTGTGCAGGATCGTTTATTGGTTTGATAGTGAAATACGTCCTCTTGGAAGTATCGCCTTTATAATTGACTGGATTCAAAGAAATGCCCCTTGAAATGTGAGGTGAGACGGGGACGTGAATGACAATGCATCAAGTTCACCCATTAAACACCATCATTTGTTTGAATATACTGTACTGTGGAGGACTTTCTTGGCAAACTGTAACCATTAAAAAAAATCTGGGAGAAAGAGGATTCTGCAACAAATGGAGGGTGATAAATGTTCCGCAACAAATGTTTTTTATTGTCACATAAAAGCCAAGGCAGTTTGGCAGAAGTCCCTTCATTGGGGCTACTTGAAAGAGAGAAAATTGTTCTTAAATACCTTTACAAGGCAGACACATCGCTCAAACATGACCTTGGAGACCTTAAAGCGACCAGGTAAAGGTCACATGACTCAAACTGAGACGTCCACTTCTTTATCCAACCTGCGGCCAAATTATCAAGGTCACATGACCCTCAGATAATCTGACAAGAGGACTTATGATTGCATAAGCCAAGACCGCTTTCTTGTTGTCACAGATAAAGAAATAAAAAAAAAGGAGATAAATGGCCGCCACCTCCAAATGCACGCTGCATTATCTGCTCATATTTTATGCTGCCTGTAATCAAAGATAAAACCAGGGAATCGCAGCTGATGCTCAGACTGACGGATGCCTTCAGAGCCGAGGAGGCTGTCTGCGAGTGGGCTGTTTGATAGAGTTTCAGTCTCACTGGGACCCTGTGAGCAGTGAAAGGTATAGGTAACATTCAATTACATACCTCTCTACACACAGTACGTATTGAACCGTGGTGGGCCTGAAGTAGATGAGGGGTGACAGGGATAAGCTCAAAACTCAGTGGTCCTTGTATTTTTCACTAGCACAGACTCACAGTGTGGCTGTGTGGTTAAGGCGCCGGTCTATGTCAGCGGTATGGGCTTTGGGAACACTAATGTTATATGAATGAGGAATAAAACCTCAAAATTGCCCACCTTGCTGGCGTTTAGAGAATACAAATGTGACATTTCGGTTTGTTAACGCGCACTTCTTGCAATGAGGATAGGTCATCGTATGGATGCCTTATCTTACGAGAGACCCCTTCGGAACGTCTTAAGCGGCCCGCGGAGCACAGTAACATCAGATCCAGGATTACCTCTACGCAGAGTCGTGTTCTTAATTATCGATCGACACGCAGGGCTACCACCTTCAACGTCTTGTCGGACCCTGATATCAAACTCTAAATCTTTATTTTACTTCAGTGTGGTGTGGAAATTCTTGCACATTTGAGGTGAGGTGACAGAAATGACCATGAGGCATTGTTCTAACCAAATATAGATGTATATAATGGTCCTATATTTGATGGGTGATTAAAAAATATATAGTAATCACTGGATGAATGAATGTTTTTTTTTTATTTTATGTTGAAGCTCATGTTTGAGGTCTCATTTGAGATGTGTGAGTGATAGAACTGTTTAAACGGTCACCTGGGAGTGTCATTTCTAACAACAGATGTAGAACATAGACTGTATCTGACAGCGCTTTATGACCCTGGAGTTTCAAAAAAAGACGACGTGCTTCAATTACATGTCATCAGTTCAAAATCATGCAATCATGCAGTACTGATAATTGAGTGACAGGAAAGGTCACAAGGTGCGAAGGTGACAACGCAATGTTAAGTAAGGCGTTTGTGCTACTAAACAAGAGGCGTGGCCTCCAGGACCCGGAGGAGTCCTTTTTGAATCTTACATTAACCCTGATGTTCTGTCGATGGCTTCAGTTGGCAATTATGAGAGGAAAAAGGGCAGAAATGCAAAATACGTCCTCTTGGAAGTGAGGATGAGACAATGTGGGTCAGTTAGTGAAGCTGTGAGGGTGCAGTTCATGCAGTCGGCCAGCAGAGAGTGATACACACACTATAATGGAGCCTCTCCAGACTGCGGCTTTGGGAGGAGGTGTGGGGGGGGACTGAAAGCTACTCTGTAACCCTCTGGAACGGAGCGAAGCTGAAACTGTGTGTGCATTTGTACGTGTGTGTGTGTGTGCAGCCGTACATGTGCGTATCTGTCACAGCACTAAGCTTCAACCCTCTCCAGCACGCCGAGAGCTGGAAGCCGCCGCCTGACATTCACAAACAATGGCCACGCAAGACAATGCAAACAAGATGCCTGGGATCATTTCCCTGTCCCCGTGTGCAACAGCTTGCAAAAGCTCTTGCTTCCCCCACCCACTCCTTTCCAGCTCCCAACATAAGACGTCGCCCAAGGTGTGGATTTATGTAACCGCGCAGATTCCTTCCCCCAACCATCCCCGAATCAAATCACCCCACATTCGGAGCACCTTTATATATCTCGGCTCCAAATCAGACACGTCAACGCCGGAGATTGTAAGAGCGGACGTGGGCCTTTTTTTGGGGGGGGGGAAGCCCGCAGTTTCTCTGAGGTGATTTGAAGCAGAGTGCGGTTTGCAGCGCAGTGTAAACATCCTCGGGGTGTTGTTTGAGTCAAACATCCATTTGGCTTAGTAATTTTATGGGTCAACTGCACACCAGAGGAAGGGCATAAATACTCTGGCAACACCTTGAATAGTAATGCTCCCTGGGCATCTCTCTGACGGGTTAGTGTGCGTGCATGTGTTCACGTGGGCGCTTACGTGTTTGGCAAACAATCTGCCAAATGAACGTCTGAAGTACGGTTTCAGTCGGGCGAGCCTCAGTGCGCTCGGAGGTAAAATAGAGCACGGCGGGAGGCGATGGAAGAATTTGGAGGAGGAGTCGCTGCTCAGAGCGAGGTGGACAACGGCGCGCTCAAGGTTAGAGGCCTCGCAGCTCGCTCCCACAAAGCCGAGAGGGAATCTGTGCCGACAGCACAACAGTCGGCCGGTCGAGTTTGAATAATTGCTCCCAGCTATAATTAGATTTGCTGCCTCTCTGAAACATGACAAAGCAAAAAAAAAAAAAAATCTGGTCGCTTTCAACCATTATTTTAATGCAGGTGAGGGTATTTAAACTTTTAAAGCATGGACTTTAAAAAAAAAAAAAGGCGCTGCTGCTGCTGCGCGATACGCCCACAGCGAGCGAAATCTCCGACGGTTTAAACAAACTGATGGGGGGGAGAAAAAAAAGAAAAAAGTCCTTTCAACAAAATAACACCTACACGGCACTTACACGTCTTTAAATAGCTGTGGTTAACAGTTAGAGCGGCATTCCTCCTGTAATCGCCTTGTTCACGTTGCTCACACGCTGCCATGTTTACTCTGATGCCTTCTGGTTTCGCGCCACATTCAAAGCAAAATATGTCGGGTTTTTTTTTTTTTTTTTTCCTCTCTTCACCCCCCCCCCCCACGCGTCATCTTTTGTGTCCAGGAGCTTACAGTCAATCAGAGCAGCAACATCTCACTGCGCGTTCTTGGTGGAGATGCCTTCAAAGCTTGGGGTTGATGCCTTAAACTGCAACGTTTCTGTTCGAATCCGGTAGATTATGGACTACAAAGATATTCCGAACATATTTTTTTTCAGTTCAGAATCAGGAGAATAAGATCTTTCCGCCGAACAACAGTTGGCAGTAGAGATGTAGCCGCTCATGTTCACGGCGCCGCCAACAGAAATGCCTGATGACAGCGCCGGGGTACCCGATTGACCCTGCGTGTTCCCGCCGTCTCGGATCTGACGGCGAACTCACATTAGCGTGCACCTGCCTCCATTAAAGGGAGAGGGGGGGGTGGGCAATGAAATATGTAAAGAAACAAAACATCCGTCGCGTGCAATCGGAAGTTCCGAGCAGGAAGAAGCCTCCCAGCTCGCGGAGAGAAGAAGAGGAGGAAAAAAAAGCATCTGACATCCGCATGAATCTAACATAAGTCCCCGCGCTGAAGTTCGGCTCACATCTCATTGTACACTTTGTCATTTATTTATCGTTTTCGCCCTGAAAAATTGAAATGCTGAACTCAAAGCAAGCATTAGGTTCTCCTCTAGGTGTGTACATCTGAGCGTGTATGTCTGCCCATCCTTGGAGACGTTACTATGGGGATGAATGCTGTGGAAGTAATGCGGACTGAAGGCACATTTCAATCTGGTGAGTCAGTGTGTTTTGAGGCAGAAGCGATGCCCTTATATGCCATGCTCTGTATAGTAATGGAATTATTGCCCCGATGGATTGTAGCTCGGGGCGTATAGCTGGCAGCAGCGTGGAAGTGCATTTCAAGGTAGAGATTTGGGGATTTTAGGAGCATTTGAGGCTGAGAAGTGGAGGGAATAGTCATCTGTGTAATGATGGTAATATTATTACTGGGGAGAACGAGGCTAAATTGCATCGGGGGCCGACTGGAAGTGAAACTCGAGCCCGAGAATCAGGGTAGATTTTGAAGTGCAACGACAAATTGGAGTCAATTAAAAGTCATTTCAAGCTATTTGGAAACTTTGCAGATTCTAAATAAGCTGAAATGAGATGAATTATTATTACAATTATTACCATAATGAGCTGCTAGTTCCGCCCACAGTTTAAAGGTAGTGCTGGCTGCATTTATGAGGAAAGAAGCTTCCACTTTACTTGGGAGTGGAAGTGTGCTCATATGTAAATATCCGCATAGAAATGCATGTTGAAATATGTTTCAGGCTGTTTCTCCTCTGATAATGGCTTTCTTTGGGTGTTTTTCCTTATCCGGATCGGGGTTCTAAGGGCCGAGGTCTTCGCATGTGCAGATTGTAAAGCCCCCTCGAGGCGGCCGCGCGATTACGATATCGGGCCGCAGAAATAAAAGCGCCGTTTTCTGTGCGAGAACGTGCCGAACGCGCGTCGCTGCTCTCCGGCTCCTCCTCTCCCGGCATGTCTGGAGATCTGTCTCCTGCGGATCGCCAAAGCTCTGGGTGAGGTACTTCAAAGCGCTAAGAGAAGTAGTCAGGCCGAGAGCGAAACAGGGGGGGAATCAGCTCCTCCGCTCCAGTCAACCCGGCGAATGGGAAGGCGCAGCTCGTGAGCCCTGATACATCCCACTCGACAGAAAAAAAAAAAAAAAAAACATTCAGCCCCGCGTTGATCTCTCGCAGCTTGTAAAACCTTCCAGAGTTACCTACCTTTAGAATACCCATGAAGCTTGATAAGCAGAGAATATGACAATTTAGGGAAATAAAAGAGAGAAAAAAAAGCCCTTTCATTCCAAAAACATGGCCTAACTTTGGGTTTATTCACCACCTCCCCTCCCGCCTCGCTGCCTTTGAAGAGAGGCAGCTAGCCGCTGGTCTTGGTTATTCTCCAAACACAGGCTGCTGTGAGTTTGGAAGCCTTAGAACTTAAGTTTTGGAATCCACTTCTTGTTGGGATAGATCATCTATCCGGCTTTTTGTATCTCCCCTGATAGGTTTGCTTTTTTTTCCCCCCTAAAACTTGACTTAGAAGAATGTTGAAAAAGTGGAAAAAAAAAAAAAATCAAGCCTTTCCCCCCCCAAAAGAATACTGCTGGAACGGGGAAGGAGGTAGTAAAAACGTAGGCTTTAAAAAAGTGCTGAGCATGTTTCCAAAGCACCAACACCTCAAGAGCTTTATGACATGTGAATTAAATCTCTAATAATGATGGTGACTCATCGCTCTGTACAGCAGCATTAAAAAAAAAATACATGAAACATAAAATGAGCTAACTTGTTGCCAAAGATATAGTAACAAGGGTGCTGAAAAACCTGTGTTTGCATAAATTGCCCATCAGCTGACATTATTGGGCTTTGTGCAGTAATATGATTGGCTTCCTCGCGTCACATCACAAGAGAACAAGCGCCACTCGGCACCCTTTGATGACACTGTGGACCCAAACATGAATACAAGCCATGCAGATCCAAATTGGAGGTCCAATTTTTTTCTTCGGCTCAGGGGGAAAAAAAAAAAGAAAAAAAAATGGAGCAGGTGGATAATCACCAGCTACAAAAGCTAGCTTTCATTCTCTCTAATGATGAAATCTATGTGGAAGCCATTAGCCTGCTATTCTACTGAAACTCCATCAAAAATCCTGTCAGAGGCACCCGAATATTATGATTTCAATTACTGTGGTTAGATGGGTTGAACATTGTAATAACGCCGAATCTGTGTGTCTGTGTGTGTGTGTGTGGTTGTGTGTGTGTGTGGGTGGGTGGGTGCACAATGAGTAGGATGTACTTTCAACTTTCACTTACAGTCACTAAACTGTATAGTATCTAACCAGTGGCCACGCTAATAGGGCTAAAACACAGTGCAGCCACACCCCTTAAATGTAATATAAAATTGGCTTCCTTTTTTCTGACGCTCATTTCCAAATCTAATTTTAGTTTCTATACTATACATAAGAGCTTGTCTGCATTTAGTTTAGCAAAATGTGAACATCAGCACGCTAACATGCATTCAAACGCAGTGTTAATATGCAGTTATAACCTCTGCCATGTTCACCGTCTTAGCTTACTATGCAGATTTGCCGTATTTACTGCTGAAAGTGCAACAGCATTATCTGGGAACCATGACTGTTTGTGTAAAATCTTGCAGACGCTGCTATTTTACGAGGTAAACGGAGCCTCCCGGTGATGCCGGCTCAAAAGTCTGCACCAAATTTCAAGGCAGTCGGCATCCGACGGTAGACGGCTGCTCGGGGAAAGTAGTCCTTCACATGATTATGAAATCCTGGATAAAATTTAAAAGCAAAAATGACTAACATAAAGAGAAAAAAAATACAGTTTCACTATAAACGCACAAACTTCTAATGTTATTGATAGTTTAGTGTTATAGTTGGTCAAGACTATCAACCATTTGCTCATTCATTTCTGCATTTTTTTAAATATTATTTTAAATCTGTAAGAAGATTTCCTTTTTTACGGGACTGTCTCAATTGTCGCAGCCTCCCCCCCTCCACTCCGCAGTGTTGGGAGATGGGTTAGGTTAAGTTAGGTAGGAAGGGGGGGTTTGAACAGGATCCCTTCCGATTGAGACTTTGCCGTGTTATTTTCAATCAGACTCCCCTGATGCAGTTGCCAGCCCTTCACATTAACCCTCCCTCCCTGTTCTCCTGACCCTTCCATCCCTCCATCCCTCCAGCCCCCCCCCACCACCACCAACCCACTCTCAACCCCAGCTTGCCTCCAAGGGATCAATTGTACAACAAATTCAATGAATTCTTTGGCAGGGCCTGTATTTCCTCTGAGAGCACCGGTTGCTCTTGAGCTTTGAGTGAAAAGACGATGGGAAAGGAGCGATGGGGAGAAGCGAAGGAGAGAGAAGGGGGGTGGGGGGGGTAGAGGGAGGGCGGGAGGGGTAGGGATACAGAGATGGGAGAGGGAGGTAAAGAGCACCTTTGAGACCGCTGCATATTTAGCGCCGGGCTTTTGACGAGGCTTGGCAAAGAGAGAGGTGCTGCGTCGCGGCGTCTAAATGAAAGGCGCCAGACGGAAATGAAAGGGGGCAAAGGATAAGATCAGGAAACACAATGAGGAGCTGTCTTGTAAACACGCCTCGATGCCAAAAACAGATAATAAAAAAAGAACAGGCTGATGAAGCAGTACTTTTATTTCGCCTGACAGAGAGGTGTGTCCAGGTCATTATCTTTTGGGGCGGTTTTAGGAAGGGCTCCGAGCATTACGCTGACACCGACATTATTTGTTTGAGAAGCCTAAATAGCTCTTTGCAGTTTTGTATTTATTTATTTATTTATTTTTTTGCAATATTCCCTCCCGTCCGCCACCTCCATCTCCTTTCACAATCTTCCACGGTAAAAAAAAACGGAGAGAAAAGACCTCGCAACACACAATCGGAGGGAGCCGGAGTACTTGATATTCAGCGCTGTGCTGTGTGAATTAAAAGATTCCTCTGAGCCACACACACACACATACACACACACACACACACAATCTCAGCTAATAACATTCATAATGCATATGAGAAGAATATGTAAGCAAAGATTTAGCATTATTATTGATTTTATTCATACATTCTGTAAAAGGCCATCACAACCGTTAATTAGCTTTAGTTGGCCTTATACATTATGGATGTTTTCCGATATGGAACAAAAGGCGAGATAGCGTTTCAAAAATACACCTCAAAATGCTTAACAGTGGTGCGGAGGGTAATTATAGATGCGCGCGTGTGAACTCGCCACTTTTGAAATTATGATAGGGATGAACTTTCTCCCCCCCCCCCCGAGGGACTACCCAAATGGCAGGGCACAGGAACTGGACGAGGCAAATCGCGCCTACCAAAGGACGCTCCGGCTCTCTAATGAGTAGAGGGATCGCTGTAACCCTTTCGCACAAAGGAACGAGACCGCAGATCAAATGCGTGACTTTAGAAGATCGTTCTAATTGCATCTAGTTAATATGCAGCGGGCTCCTATCTAAACACATTATATTCAGGCTGCAGTGTATTAAATCTGAGTTGGTCTTGTGTGAACAAACAATAGTTGAAGATATGAGGACTTCAGACTGTTGGAAGAATCCTTTTTTTTTTTTTTTTTTATTCAAAGACTGACTTTCAGGACAGTAGATTTATTTAGGGCTTTATTAACCGATATGTTGCCGTGGTAACGCTGTGGGCTCGCTTCTGGCGGGGCGGCCTTTGAAAACCCCAAAAAAACAGCAGATGAATGGAGCCGCGTCTTATCTCCCCTCGTGCCGCGCGCTCGCAAAAAAGCCCTCCATCGCTGCAGACAAGATCGGCGTCGGCCGACACACAGAAATGTGTTTGCGGTCACGGGCGGACGACTCCGACTTCGATGCGAACGCCGCGTCGTTGGGAGTAACGCGGTGAAAGACGGTTTCGAAACAGGCCGGCGCGCCATCTTCGGCATGTTAATGTTCCCTCTGTGTGCACGGAAACCTTTCTGATGGTGGCTCCAGTGTACGCCCTCCACCTTATCTCGATTTCCTCTTTGATAAACGAAAAACGACGGCGGTATAGATCCTGGAAAAAAACTCAAGTGTGGGTTCACAGCGTGAATGCTCCAAAGCCAAACTGGTTAATTTGTGGGATCAATACACACTACAGGTATTGTTCTATTGAACAAAGTTTAGTTAAGCTAATTCCTGTCCTCAGATCCCTTAAGTTTTCCCACTTTCCTCGCACAAAGTTAATTTTCTTTACACCTACTGTCATCCCTCTGAACCCATGAATGCGAAACCCTGCGGCTGCACTTTTAAGAAGTGGCTGTCATCCGCAGTGGGGGAAAGAAACTGTTAAGAGATAACATTTGTTTAAGGGATGTCGAACAATAGATGACACATTACTGCAGTTTAAGTGCCCAAGATGAAAACAAAACTATAAATTTGTCGGAGGCAGAGAAAAGACCTTACAAGCTCGGAAAACAAAGTTTTAGTACCGAGGACCGGAAAAAAAAAAGCAAGTCACCGGGCCTATTTGCAATTTCAGAGACGACTCAACACGACTTTTTGAGACAAACCCGGCGACGATCCTCCGTCTACCTCCGGCTGCTCCGCCGGGTCGTCTGGCGGCATAAAAGACGAGCCTCGCCTTTCAACCGTCGCGGCGTCGCATTGTGACAGATGGCTCTGTCGGCGTGGCGACGGAAACTTTTGTGGCGATGCGAAGATTAGAAGACGGTCAGCGCGCGAGCCGGCGGAGTCCGCCGCCCACGCGGGGTTTGAGTGACGTCTAGCCGGAGAACATTTACAGGTACGGGATGCGTCTCCTTCTGCTTTACATCCGGCAATAATTAGAGGAGTACCGCTGCCGGCACTTCGGGAGGGGGATAAAAAAACATTCACAAAATAATGTTGCTGTCCAGAAAAGAGACGAAAAAATGTCCCAGTTACTCTGAATAATCTGCAGAACTCGCTGTTGACAGTTGCAGCTAAAGAGCTAATAAGGAGGGAAAAAAAAGTGAAAACCTGATCCAGGACTGAAATTACCTTTTTAATCAAAGGAAGAAAACAAAAAGATGAAGAAAAAAAAAATCTGTAAAAATAAAACGCGGTCTTTGATACAAATCCAGGAAATGGCTGATGCGCGGTTGTTTGTGAATCGCCCTTTCTCCCCTCTAGTTTGTTAAGACTCTTAAAAGAAAATTGTGTGCCGAGATCAAAAGGTACAAGTTTGCCGTCATCAAAAGGAACCGTCTCTGTAGCACGAAGGGGTGGGGGTGGGGGGGGTTCAGAGTAGTTCGCGCTGTATCTTATTATTAATTTTTAAAAGCATAGCGTGCTGCTTGCTATACATGTATACATGTAAAAGAAAGGCATGGAAACACCCTGGGCTGCTCTACGGAGACACTTTCTCAGAACACAGAGGGGCTCTTATGAAATGTTTAGTTATGTATTTCTCCAGCTCCTGTAAACTTATAAAAAGGCAGGTTTTTATTTGATTCTCTTCCATAGGAATCGAGTTACGCTTCTTAAAAAAGCAGCTGATTAAAGGAAACCGTCCGGGGAAACGGTAGGTCGGCGCGTGCAGAGATGTTACAGAATTGGTTAAACTGATTTGCAGACTCTCTGTGATGCGTCGGGAAAAAAGAGAGAGAGAGAGAGAGAGGAAAAAAAAAAAAAGAAAACAGACATCAGTTTTGCTCCGCGTGCAGAAAGTGGATCAGCAGAGAAACTAGTTCTGAGAGTGCTGACGCCACGCCGAAGCCACGCGGCGGTGACAAATGAAGCGGCCCACGCTCAGCCGGACAGCTGGGCGTGATACATGGACCTCATTGTGCGCTACAGGCAGCCACATTCATTGCCGATTTAATGGCGTGTTTAATTAGCTTTTAATCATATTTTGATTCAGCCCCTTTCACTTCTGCGGAGCAAACCCGGATTTCTCCTCTCCCCCCGAGTTCATTAGCGCCGAGACGGATGCGCCGTCGCTTCCGCCGACGCTCCTCGGACCTCAGGTAAAAATTGAACCTTTCGCGAGGACGGCGCGAAAAAGCAGCGGCGGAGCGCATCATCGGGCCGGGGGGGGGGTCGAGCCGTCGGTGACTCTGAACCGGGCTGCCTCGGATCTGCATCACGTCCGCCCCGTGCACCGGCACCTTCCTGGACTTCCAGGTAGGTGCCGGACCACCGTGCATTTTTAATTTGCTTTGTCTCCAGGATGTATAATGCGGCCAAGGTGTCGAAATGAGATAAACGTCATGCTCCGGAGGTAATTACAAATTCTCTGTCCAAGTCTAGGTCATTCCTCCAAACTCTCACAGAGGAAGGGGGGGAAAAAAACAAAAAAAAAAATATAAATAAAACGTCTTTTTTTTTTTTTTTTTCCTTACTTCTGCTCAGCCTGTCCTTTTGTGAGAGTGGTTGTTAACTCCCCAAAGTCACTTTTCCTGTCTGTCTTAAGAACGGAGTTAGCGGAATCGTTTCCGCCTCATTTCCTAGGCAACCTCTGAAACCGACTCCCGTGTCAGGCCAACCTGTGCTGACAACCCCCTGCTGGAGCACGCACACACACACACACACACACGCACACACTCACACGCACACACACACAGTGCCCACATGCAGTCTGAAATCCAGCATGATGTCTTGGATCTTCTCTCGCTCGCTCTCTCCTCAAATCTTGATTGACTAGCTACTACTTGCAGCCCGCCAACCCTCCAGGGTCATTTGCGCTGCGGAAAAGACGAGAAGAGATGGCGGGAAGAGACGGATCAGAGGGAGAAGAGCCCGATGAGGGGAATGAACGGCAGAGGTGAAAGAAAAGAGGAGGCCAGGCTCATCGCGAGCTGTCAAAAGCCCACGCCTCGTGCGGCTGAAAGCCCCATCNNNNCCCCCTCCCCGGTTCCCTTTTTTATTTTAGGCAGCTCCCTCTGAGGGTTTGCCATTAATTTATTTCTGCGGAGCAAAGTCGGATTACAGCTAGGGAAAAAAAAAAAAAAAAAAAAACGAAAATTTGTCAACCTTGGAGTGAGGGCCACGCAGACGACGCTTCATATGGAGATTATGGTGGAAGATTTCAAGGACAGATGTACTTATTTTGTTTGTTGTGTGGGAGAAAACGGTTAAATTACCATTGGATATCAGCCTCCCTGCATTAATTAGTTCTCTGCGCTCTTGAGAGGGAAACCTGAAGGCACGTTAACGTCCGGGACTCGAAAACAACCGGGTCCGACGTCTCCGCGCGTCTTCGCTGCGGTCCGCGGGTCGTTCCGAATGTTCTCGGGGGGCGAAGAAGCGCGGGCTGTGTTTGGGCCGTTCAAGGACGTCCAGGAAGTCGGCACCCTCAAGCCGCTCCGGCCTCATCTCGGCCGTGCGCCCGAGGACACGGCTGCGCTGAAAAGTTCATCTTCGTCCCAATCTCGAGCTGTCTGCAGGCTGAAAAGGCTCCCTTCAAAGATCCCCCCAGATCTGGCTAAGTTTAATGGTGGCCAGATCACTGTTAGCAGCTTCAAGAGACTGAAAAAAAAAAAAAAGATCCATAATGAAGTGGAGTAGGGATGACTAAATTATGGGTCGGGGGGTTTGCATTATTACACTTCGGCAGGAGCAACAAAGGTTGCGTCCGCTCTCACTCGGCGATTTAATGCACCGCCCCGCGAACACAAAGTAAAGCTAATGAAAGACTGCACGGTTAAGAGTGAAGGAGTCCTTTGATCTTTCAAGCAATATTAAGGAAGGCGGCTGTATATTCGTGAATATATAACCTACAAAGGTTTGGTCCACAGAAGCTAAATTAATACTTAATACATAATTAATAGTTTGAACCTGGCAGTGTGATAGGCACCAACAGATTGACACGTGTTACGTTTGTTTTTTTTTTTTCTCAGATGTAGAAGAAGGCTTTCAAGACCCTGTTTACACCGGGCGTTAAAAGGAGGGGTCCACCAATTTAATGTTACGCATTTAACATGACCCTCTCAGCAGAAAGCACTGAAGTAAATCCAGAACAACTGTTAAAAAGTTGTCAAAATAAGGTGCCTACATTACCCACAATGCAACCAACTCACTACACTCCACTCGCCCGTGGCTCGCTTTCA
>JAOXYL010000010.1:3969182-3979419 GCA_028564955.1 Terapon puta
TCACGTCCTATAAGCCTACTTTATTTCTAACGCCGTGGGACCATCTGAGGCTACTTTGGAAGTCTCTCTCTTTACTTTCACTTTGTCACTGCCAGGGTCAGAGAAATCATGAAATAGCACAGAGGCTCCCAGTGGGGCACTTTGTTTTCTGTGACACAGAGAAAGTCATTTGTCATCACACAGCTAAAGAGTTATCCTGTAAAAATAGAATCAAATATATCTTCACCTCACCCACTCTTTCGGAGGCAGTCATCCTGTTTGCTGTTTCATTTTTTTTTTTTTTTGCCTCCCCTTCCTCGCGCCCTCTCTCATATCTTACATTTTCTCTCTTCCTGTCCTCCTCCTCGCCCCCCCCTCCTCCTCCTCCTTCCTCCTCTCTCTCACCTCCCGCCTAATTTGGTGCATGATCTGATATTTTGATGTAATTAGCTTAAAAATGACTCAAGAGCTGGATTGCACTTAAAAGCAATTTTGCGCGTTTGTGCTTAATTTATTTCTGCCTGTGAGGATGGGCGAGGCACAACAAGTAGTTCCACTTGAAAGGAGCTGAAGTGCGCGCGGAAGAAAGCCTGGTTCAATGCTGCGCACTGTTTACCTGCCTCGCCCTGCGGGACACCAGCATCGTCAGTCTCACAAGAATCCAGTCTTTTCCAGTTTAAAGAGGAAAAAAAAAAGGGTTTCTGGCAGTTAACACTTTGCACATACATTCATTTGTAAAGCAAATGTCAATCATCCACGCTTTCTTGGCAGCTTGTGTCCAGTGGTTGAACTCGAGGTGCACTTTTCAGCCTTTTTTTTTTTTTTTTGGCTAGGATTATTTTGCATTTCAGAAAACATAAACAGCATCTCGGAGGAGAGGAGGATTTAGAGAGTCAAACATCCCACTGAGAATCTCAATGCATATCTAAGTTAGCCTAATGTGTACCACTGTGCCATTTATCAGGTAATAACTTGAGACCTACATTATCTAGTTAGTGACACCTGATGTACAGACACCTGATGTTAATATACATCTTGATTCTTCCTGCATTGTGGTCAAATATCAATATGCAAATCCCTTTGGCAGGCAGACTTGGACAAAAAAGGGCCGTGAATTATGCTGAAAGTAATTGTGGGCTTGGTGTGTTCAGGAGTCCCACGCAGTTCCGTGAATTATGGGAGCACGAGGTCTCCAAGAGTGCCCGACATCCATCTATAGGAAGAGGAAGCCATTTATTGCGTTACGCTCAGATGGGGGATTTTTTCAGCGACGCCGGAGACGCGCAAAGCCCCTGCGGCCCGGGTTGAAATCGCAGGTGTTAGCTGTAAAAGTCGCCGTCAGTGTCTATGAAATGTGTGATCACGTTGCCTATCCTCCCGTGATTAGTTTTTTTAGTGCGCCTAATGATTGCCTAATTGCTTAAAAGCTCTAGGACGCCAAAACAAATCTTTATATGGAAAAAAAAAGAAAAAAAAAGAGGAGAAGTTGGGTGATGTAAATCGTGAGCGCAGAGAGCCAAATAGCTGCTGCAGAGTCTGTCACAGTGCAAATTCACGGTTGCTGAGACCTGCGTGTGATTATAGTCTTACATCTATAATTTCACCTATTAGAAGGACTTACTGCTGTTAAGCTTATAATTTTCCTTTTAAGATTTACATTTTGGAAGGATTTCAGGAGGGATGAAGGAAGTTGTTCGTGCATTTACTCGTTTGCAACTTCTCCTTTTCAAAAAGTTATTTATTTGTTTATTTAAATAAATAAATAAATAAAGGTTTCTTGGAAAAGATTTATCTTTACTTGTGCAGTTTCTCTGGAGAAAACAAAGGAAGTACATTTAAACTGCAGTATGTTATATGTTTCAAATATTTATATGCGTAGTTGGACTTTTGCCTTTACAGTATTGGGAGGAAATAGGAAAATATAAGAAATGCAACATATAATTATTGGAATTGAAGGCAAATGGGTGATTAAAACAATTATATTAACACAAATTTTTATCTTTTAAAAAATTGATCACCTCAGTGTAGCCAGGCTGCACAGCTGAGGCTGTTCTGCATGTGCATGTGTGTACGATAACATTTTGTCCTGTTGTGAAACACGGAAGTCATGCCTTTCACTCATCAGTGCGGCACGTCACATCTCCGTGATTGCGGTGAATGAAATGAGAATTTTCAGCGTAATTACTCCCAGTGATAGAGCAATAATGAAGCCGTGAATTGCAGCGGCGTGCGGCGCACACAGGACGCGGGACTCCCACAGACGGATACAGGTGCAAAAATCTATGACGGGAGCGAGCGCGGGACCCTCGTCACAGATTAGTTTGTATAGATTAAGCCACTTGAATCTATGGAGTCAGATGAGTTGCTATCGACTGAGCGCTCATTTAAAACCTTGACACAAACAAAACTCTCCCCCTCTTTTAATGACTGCATTTTCCTTCCGGCTCCACATGGATAAAGACTATAGAAACACTGCATTTAGTTATGCCAAATCTATACATAATTGATAATCTTAGCTTGAATTATTTATTCTTATCAGGATATAAATACTGCATGGCCCACATGAATAATGAATCACTATCAAATTCAATTCTGTGTTGCTCTGGACTATTGTAAGCACTTGGCCATGGGTAATTGCATATTGACTGGGGGTTAAGCCAAATGTTTGTCAAACTGTGAATAAGACAGAATGACTGCTGAGCTTTCGCCTGACAAGGGACGGTTCTCTATGTGTTGTCTGCATTCCAGCACCAGCTTGTGCAAAATATTTAAAAATTGACCCTTTTCAAGTCCAACTTTTTCATCGTTTGTGATTCACAGGCTGGCGTTCACGTTAGCGCTACTGCATTACGGGCGCCCGAGTGGTTGTGAACGGAGGGCCGGTGCGGGTAACGCTTATGAAGATCTCAGCGGGGAATTAAGTCGGGCTCACTCATGTACCACAGCTGAGGTGCCCTTCAGCAAGGTGTTTAACCTCCTGCTGCCTCACCAGAGGTGTGGAGGCGTGGCCGTGTGTCATTAAATGAACACAAAGTATTGCAAAAATATAATTAAAAACGTATCGAGCACACCTCTGGCTTCAAAAGTACCAAGAGAGATAAAACAAAATCACAAAATGTAAAACAATCTGACAGCTCGGGATAAGTAACTTGTTATAACTTTGAAGTGCATATTCTACTGTCAGTCCAATCACTTCACCGTCGAAATCTCACAGTGTTTTAATGGTTCCCTTCTCTCTAATGTATTAAAGATCAAGAACTACCCAGCTCCGTTCCATTTAATGTTTTGAAAGATAAATGTCAGCGGAAAAACGGTGGGAATAACATCATTTGGAGGGTTGTGTTATAGCTGAAAGCAGGGCAGAGCGGGGCCTCCGTCCGTCCATCTGTGCTCTCGCGACCAATACCGCGACGGCCATTACCGAATTTGAAACTCAAAAACGTTGCATAATGGCTCAAAAAAAAAAAAAAAAAAAAAAAAGCTGTGCTGCGCGGTCCAAGCGGGGCAAAGAAAAAGCAGGGCACGGCGGAAATAGTGACATTATTGGATGGATGCGGCTACATCTGTGCACCTGCGCTCGGGTGATTTAAAATGGATTTGTATTTAGGATGCTTTCCAGTTAATCTCAGTTAGACATTCATATTTGCTCAAGGGGCCCAAACAATAATAGTAAAAAAAAAAACCCAACATGATTAACTCAATAGATAGCATGGCGGGTTTGGACTCGGATCTCTGTACCAAATCTGCATCATAAAGCTGAAGCTACAGCGGATAACATGTACAGATTAACTTTTAATAAAAATGAATCGCTGCATTTCGGGGCATGAATATCCGAGGTGGTGATTCAAGTGGGACTCGGCGGTGTAAAACGACTGATCAGTGAGGAGAGGTCTCGACGGTGCGCGCTTCTGTCAGTCACTCCCGGCCAATTAAACTGGGGTTTGGAGTGAGAGGCAGCGGGGGCCACACCATTCCTTATGTTTGTTAATTGTCATGGGAGTAGATCTAGTCTGCAATTCCCCACACCACAAGAATTCAAATTGCCATATTTCACGTGGCATATACAATATGAAATGAATGGTAATGTAGCATAGTAAATACTATGCTGCAAGGCTCCATGAATAGATGTCATATGCTGTGCAAATTATAAATCCTCTTGAGACAAATTTGAGATTTGAGGCGCCTGGCAATATAAATAAAATTAACTTGACTATATATACATACATATATATAGAAGTGTTGGTAATGCACATTTACATTTGGAGGTCCTACTTCCACCTTTGCTTAAGTAAGTCTAAGAGCCGCTTTGATTGCTCTACTGGTTGAGGGAGAACAAGCACGTTTGAGAGGCTTCCAGGCTTCCATCTTTGGAGAGCGTTGCAGCAGATTTCTGCGTAGCACACAGCGGAAAGGGTAATCATTTCAGATTAATTTATTTTTAGCTGAGTTCATTTATAGGAAAGGTGTGGTGGGAAAATGACCTCCCCTACTATGTTCTTTTCCTCTTTAATCCCACCTCAGAAAATAATGTATTTGACCTTTGTTATCGTAGCTTATGACTCATATTCAATAGTGTACTCAAGTTGGGGTCTTTGGTATTAGCAGCTGCTACTTTGGTAGGCTGACAGCCAAAATGTAGAATTAATTTCCCTCACCTCGACCAGGTTGTGCACAAAGCCAGACTCTGGGAAACTGATAAAAAGGCAGAACCTGGCGCTGGGTGCGTCTCTCTGGGAAGTTACTATGTTTGGTGGATGCTATAGGGCAAAGCTTGCTCAGCCAAGCTGCAGATATTGCACTCATTTTCAGGGGGTGGGATGCCATTTACAGCCACGTCTGCCTGCCAGTGGTGAAGACAGCTAAGATAAGGGGAAAATGTTCAAGTGGCAGGGCAGGCAAAGGCAGGGCTTCGCAGCTTTGATTTCAAATTCTGTCGCGTCCGTGATCCCGATGAAATATTTCCCCCTCAGGCGCCCAATACACACGAGGCTGATCACACCACCGACAGAGTCAAGGGCTAACTCAACATTTTTTATGTCAAGCAGCCGATGTATATTTTTTTTCTGAAGTGGAGCAGTGCCACTTCCTTCCTCCTCTGCTTAGTCCAGTCAGTTATGATATAACACAGGTCAGGCAGGCAGCTGACTGCTGTTTGGGCGTGTGCAGGGATAATGATAAAATGCTCAAAATGTCAAAGATGTGGGCTTTAGTATCTGTTCCAAACCTTTACAATCCTGCACTGACAATCATGGTGTACTTTATGCATTGGCCAGTCCTTTATATCGGATGATTATGCTTTCACAGATTTCTTTTTTTTTTTACAGCATTGGTTATATGATAATGCTCCTGTTTTAAATATGTTTAACTTTTTTACATTGCCCATTTCAGTCTCTCCATTTTGTTTTCCCCAACCTCATCATCGGGCTATTATTGTCCATCTTCGCCCTCTTAGAGTACTTCCAATTAAAAATAGTCAATTCCTTTGATTGTACCCCACAGTAAATTGCACAAATGGTAATAAAGATATTTTATGAGGCCGTATTTTACTTGAATAGCTTTTTCTGATCGGGCTCTGATTTTATGTGGGCCTGGTTAGCCGAATTACCACGGCAGCCTTTGTGTGCAAATTTGCCTGCTGCTGGGAAAAGATGGATGTTAATGTGAGAGAGGGAATGGCTGCTTATAACAACAACTGGTTATTTGGACAATAGATCAGATGTTTCAGCTGCTGCTGAGTGGAATTTTATGAAACTTTGAAATGATGTGGCTCACCTTTTGAGTTTTGGCAGTTCACATTATGCTGATTCGGGGAGTCAAAACTGTGGTGCGTGCTGTCGAGTAGCTCCGCGGGGTTGCAGCATTTATGTGGACTCAGTCAGAAGAACTAAAAAATCTAACCTAAGAATAGAATATGTGGTATGTTTCAAAATTCTGTTACTTTATTCACATACAGAATATTAAAACTAATAGAGATATTGCATCTTTAATAGTTAACACATACTATAACCAAGCTATGGTATGTGGGGGGTGGCATGATACAGCCAGCACTGTATTGCTTCAGGCATTTTATTCATGTTGAAAAGCCTGAACGATTAACATACTCTACATTCTATCAAATCCTAACTAATCACAATTTAACGCACTCTTAAATTTATTTAAAAACGTAATGAATTTAAATGTGAATATACAGTGTATGAATTTATATTTGAGTAAACTCTGTGATGATTAATTATTATGTATGCCCAATTACGTCAATAACTTAGTGGGAACATTGGTTTTAAATGATCCCCTGACGTGATTTCCAAATAACTTTTTTTTTCCTTCCTGTATTTCTACTTGTTCTCCATTTTTGAATGATTAAAAAGGTACATATTGACATTTGGATTCACGAGGCAGTGGACGAAGTAAAAAGTTAGTCGTAATTTACCTTCAGGCGAATAAAAAATCATATTTCCAGTCCACTTTTTTGGTTTAAACGCAGGTTATCCTTTAAGGGGAATTGAATAATTTCCTCCACAGGTTTTAAAGAGCTCATACACTTTATTTAACTCAAGTAACACAACTTAAAGTCACTCAAAGCTTAAGCTCCATAACTCCTTTGATAAGGTTTCACTCTTTTGGCTCCATAACGGTAATGATGATTTTCAGTCTGCTTGGAAAATACCTGTGAGAAACTGTAATAAAAAGAAAGACTTATTTAATATAAATCCCACTCTATGAACACTGGGTGGATTTTCACATTTCTCACAGACCGTAGGAAAAAAAACCCTTCATCTTCCATTTTCCAGTTCCTTTGTGTCAACCAGCAAACATCACCAAACTAGGCCTCAGTACTCTGACTGAGTTTGAGGTGTAAAGACACACCACTGCACCCAAGGGTGTAGGAATGACTTCAATATTGGTAGGGGGGAGGACACATATTGGAAACCATATAGATCCATTAGTGGTTTAAAATGCGCCTGCCTCCTACACCTTTGACAACACCTCAGAGAAGATGAGCTGAGGATGTTTTTTATGGTTATGTTAGGGCACTGATGAAGGTTCGGGAAAGATCCTGGTGTATCTGTGAAATGATGATGCAGTGTGTTCGCCATCCCCCTCCATATAATTAGACTTCCCATCAAAACTTGGAACGGACATAAAAAAGCAAATTAACTGTTCCTTGTCCAACCATTCCTATCTATCCATCTGTCTATCTAGACGAGAGGTCAAATATCTGAGGTTCCCTTACAGATTTTTCATTTGAACACTGCATGCACTGTTTGTATGTTTGAGTGGCTACAAATGTTATATGCAACAAAACTGAAATGTACTCTTTAAATAGCTGTCAAATGTGAAGGGCCGCTCAGACCATTTAGGATGTTAGACTCGATGCTCCTTTTGTATCTGAAGCAGGCAGGTTCAAGCAGGAAGTGTCAAGCACTTGACACAATGTCTGTAATCTGGAACCAAGCATTAGATTTCAGAATTGTGCTGAGACCCTCCTTGGTGATGTGAAGCAGTTTCCTGGAGCAGCGTGGGGTTACCCACTGTCATGAATGGCATTGAGCAGAAAGTGGGTCGGGATCACGCCTCTGCTGTCTACATCAACAGACTTAAACTTGCAAAGTTGTCTCGCAGCGATGGAAAGTCTCGCCCTCGAGAGCCAGTTCGCCTTTATCGGTTTGCCAGTAACCCCCGAGAGTCTACAAGCAGAGCCAGGAGCAGCAGAGCTTACTGACAGAGCACCACAAGATTGGCTTACAGGTGAAGAAAAAAAAAAAAACATGTCTGCAGCAAGAAACTCCATGAAGACTCTAATGGTCTTCGTCCGAACTGGCAGCTCCACCTCACAGTAGGTTTGTGGAGGCATCTGGCCTGCCGAATACTGTGACATCTCTGCTTGTGGCGGGTCATTTTTAACCGCTGAGCACTGTCCACATTGCACATAAGGAACTACGAGAGAAAGACAGTGCTGCCTAGTGCTGAAAGCATCCAGGAGTCCACTGTGAAGTACATGGATAAGATGAGGACTGACCAGAAGTAGGAGGACACTGGACTGTACAGGCCAGCGTTCTCAGTTGGAGAGACCAGACAATTGGTGGAGAAAGCCTAAAACAGAAATGAACCAGGCAGCGACGCTTCCCTGTTTTGAACGCCATTATGGGCGAATGTTCAGAGAGACTTCCAGTGCATGTGATTTGCGGTAATAAGGAACAGGCAAAAGGACCGCTCCACATCAGGAGGGACCCTCAGCCTCGAGCCCGCTTCATATTGAGAGTGACATGACAGAGCAAGCGAAAGCAGCAGATATTATTGATGCATATGATGCCAGGGCAAGGCTTTGGATGCTACTACACCGAGGTAGGTCTAATTTAATTGTGAAACAACATCCAAACTCTGCCCCTTATCAGCAGCAGATGTGATAATTAGCCTTCCCTATCACAAACCTCATCTGCTACCTATACAGTTTGATCTGTGTTTTCCTTTTAAATTCACTATCCAGATGGTATCCTGTAATATTTGGAATAGCATCATATAGTATTCTGTATATGGTTGATGCAAATCAGCACTGATGGTGGGGTTTGTGCAGGATTTAAACAATCTCTCTGCATCCTCAGCATGAACAGAACAGTAAAGTTCAAATGCAAATTGAGTTATCAACCGGCAGCGGCGCTTTATGTGTTGTCGTGACGACCCTGCTCCAGCGCTTTCATCCAACGACTGCAGTACCTTTATGTTGTCTTATCGAGTCTGCTATCTCGTCGTTTTACCATACGCTGCATGTAATTTCATATATTTGATGCGAGCGTGCCCGCTGTTATAGTCATGGAAAGGTTGGCTCAAAGTGCTCCCAGTGTTCCCGTTTCGCCGTGGACGTTTAAATGAACAGCGCCTTGCTCACAGACCTTTCAGTGGTAGTGTCACTCAAATTTCTCAGTCATATCTCTTTAAAAGGCACTCAAAATGTCCAATTATGGCTTGTCTTGCACCGTGTTTGCACTTGGTTTGCATTCAGCCTGGACCTCTGTTATTATGCTCAACTATGCAGAAAGATAAGGAAGCAAATCTCGTCCCATAGGAGCAAAGATTATGCATTACAATGCCTATTTCTAACAGCGGGCCACTCAAAACAGCACTGTGGTGCGTCACCTGCGTCCTGCCAAACCACAAAGATGCATGGAGTTAGAGCACTGGGTCTGACAAACACATGCAAGTTTATCTCATGTATTTTGCACACTTCCAGCCTGTTGTCAAGGGACAGAGCAGGTTGTGCACACCCAAAAGGTGTTACTATCAGAGTTTCACACAAGGTATACATATTAATGCCCAATGCGCGGAGAGGGAAAAAAAATGGGCGAATATCTAAAATATGCTGATCTCAAGTTCTAGGATTCAGCCGAGGGAAGGGCACTTATGCATAATTCAGGGAGCCGCAGCTACACTGACAATGAACGTTTATGTAAACCCAAAGTGAGATAATATGGCAAGAAAAAAAAAAAGCAAAAAAAAAAAAAAAAAAAGCAAATGCTAATTCACCTCACTAACAACATGAAGATGATCATTTGCATACTGAACCACTGTATCAAAAGGTTAGAGTGGGAAAGAAGTGGAATTAAATGGAAACGCTCTCTTGATAGGAAGATAAACTTTGTGGAGAGAGCAAAGCGGCGTGTCATTCCCCCAGTGAGGAAAGGTCACCGAAGAAAGAGTTCTGAATAGGCATAATTAACTCGGCAAAGGATTTTTTTTTTTTTTGAAAACCGTTCATTTCGATTTTGTGTCTTTTGTGTAATCATTTCAACGCGAGGGGCTGACAATAGCTTTCATGTTTACCAGTATGTTCGGCTGAAACCTGCCAAAACAACTTGCTCTCGGTGCGCTTGAGGCCAGAGTTGGTATCTCGCTGTAACGGAGCGACTCCACTTTGACATTTACGCGTGGCTTTACTTTGACGAGTTACGGAGGTGCGTGTGGCAGGAGGAAAAGTATACTGCTGTCGAGTGTGATGGCACAGCGTGTTCCTGTAACAGGTGGCGAAGGTATGGAAGCAAAAAAAAAAAAAAATAACACAACAAAATCAGGGGGCTTAACACCAACGGCTGTGACACCAAGAGTGTGAAAACATGAGGACCAAAGGAAGGAAAACAAAAAAAGACAGTGAGGTCTACATGTGCTATGACACAAACGACATAATGTTGAACACCTGCATGGACAGATGGATGATCACAGGGACGGTCATGTGACCTACAGGTGAGACATCTACACTGTAAAAAAT
>JAOXYL010000010.1:3996951-4009779 GCA_028564955.1 Terapon puta
GTACCGTCGGTGGAACATGAGTTCCAACAAAGGAGAAACAAGCGTACAACTGAAGAGTAAATACAGGTGAGCTCTGATTTTAAAAGGCTCACAATACTATACAGTGTTTTCTGTCTGATCTCACGTGGAGCCTTGAGGATTAGCATCCTCCAAAAGGCATGTTATAAAAGATACAGGAGCACCTTCGGGCTAGCAGGCTGCTAACTTTTTCTATGTCTGACACACACACACACACACAAAAAGAAACATAATGAACTTTGATCAGCCCTTCATTTTGTTATCTTATAATCAGCTCCCACCAGCTCCATTTCAGAGGCCATTTTTAGCAGTTTCTCCAGGTTTGATTTGCTTCGGGGTGGAGCTAGTCGGAGTTCAATTGAAAGCCCCTCCCACAAAACAATAAATGAGTGATACATCATTGCATGATTAACATTTCTTAATATTTATCATACTGTATGTATCAAATCAATTAATTGTGGGTATGTCAGTGAAATCAGGCAAAAGTCTGCTGAGCGGAGTCCTGAACTGCTTTTAAAAAAGGGGAAAAATCCAGATCAAGACAAAATCAACTTCTTCCATCTAAAGTAATGCTCCCAAAAGCTCCCTTCCTTGAAAACTAAATATTAAATAATGCGGTCTCATTTTTGTAGTTTCAGCCAAAATTGTAGCTCTTATGATGGCGATGTCAATCACCCTGGTCCCGACTGAAGTAACTACACAACTGTGGGATGAGTTATTATCACATTTAAACGTCAAAATAGGTCAAGAGGTTAAACCTGCTGACCATGGCCATCCCCTGACCTTTCATATGTTTCCAACAGTAATTGATTGTAATTGTAATCTGGATCTTAAATACGACAAGAAAGCAGGACAGACTTTGCACTTTCCATTTGCCCCACCTTCCTGCACGGAGGGGCCCAAACTCTTATCAGTTTCCCCTGCAACAAAAACCACCCAGCATCACTGAAGACGGCCCGCACACGCCATTTCTTAAAACATGCACGCTATTCCATTATGCTAATCGGCATTCTATTATGCTAATCCCATTTCTCGAATTTTGTTGTAGTTGAACCAACGAGATAAGTGGGCAGACGTGATTGCATTAGAGAGCAATTTATTACTTTTTTAACTGTAATGAAAAAGTTTTTTAATAAGAGACCTGCACGTTCCTCCGCTCCCCCCTCAAACTGCACAACACTTTCTCTATTATGCGTGTCTGCAGGAGGAATGAGAGGCTTCAGAGTTTTTTTTTTTTTCTTTCTGTGTAGTTCTATACAGTCTGGCTAAAGTGTCCTCTGAAATCAATAAGCGAGCGGCTGAGTTATTTGGAGGACGTGGGTACAGAGGGAAGAAAACGTCTAACCCGGAGCTCTGAAAAAAGCCGCGGCGCCCTATTGTGAGCCACAGGCGCGCCCGTTGATGAAAACTTCAACTTTGCCTTCAATGAAGCCTTTTCACTTTTAAATAGTTTACTGTAGCTTCCAACTTCACGGTGCTTGAGGTACAAACATTCGCCAAGACAAGCCCATCTTCCCTAATACCCTTTTTTTCCTTCTCTCTTTCCCTCTCAGGCTCTTCTGCTTTTCTATTTTTCTCCCCTTTCTACTTTATTTTGCCTGTTTTCTCGCACTTGTAGCTCGCCGCTTACGCGCAAGAGTAAGTGCCTCGCCAAAGCCGTGCCCGTGGCTTGTTGGATTAACGTTATTGTGCTAAACAAGACAGGAAACCACATCTTCCTCTTTATTTTTACGCCTCTGTTATTTTGCGCCGCGAGTTTATGATCCTTTGCGCTTGTAATCCCCGAAAAAAAAAAAAAGAAGTTTTCCGTTATGATCTGAAATACACCTTCTGAAGAGAATTCACGGTACAAAGCACTCCGGCGCTCTGAAACGGGTCACTTACACACAAAACGTTCAAGAGCTTAAAATCAAAGGAACTATTTTGATCCCTTTTTGTTTCCTGGAATTGAAAGCTGCGGCTGATTGGAGGCTGATTTCTTCAAGTCACAGCTCCTTTGATTTCGCCTTCAGAAGCAAATATCTCCTTTGTTTTGGCCAATTCCAGAAGACGCTCACGTGCCTGTAAAAATCCCCCCCCCCCACCCCCCGCCTCTGTCAAAGCATCTCTTTCTCTTTATGGCCGGGTCCTTTAGCGATGAAAAAGCACTTCCTCATATGCAAACTCATGTCATGATTTATGTGAAATCTCGCTTTATGGCGCATCTGAAATGCTGATGGTAACCGCCGCAGAGTTTCCCCGGGGGGATAAAATCTGCTGTTAATGCGACGCGCTCCCATTTATTTCCGCAAATGTATAACTCCGAGTGTGCACAAGGAGGGTCTTTGATTTAGAGTGTGTGGTCGCAAAACGTAAATAAAAAAAAAAAAAGAAAATGCGGTGATGACAGCAAGCATCTTTCAGATATCTGCCCTAAATCTGTTCCTTTTTAAAGCCCGGGCGAAAAAGAAAAAAAAAACAAAAAACGCAGATATAGCCGTGTTTGCTGAGTGCCATCAGAGATTGTTTTGCACCGGGGGAGGTCACTCTGACACACACTCTCTGTCTTTCCCTCTCGGACTTTTTGTCACACACACACACGCGTGCAGCCAAATGCCAGCACGGGTTGTTGGTCAATAAGTTATGACATCCGTGTTGTCAGCGTTCGCAGAAGGGCCTGTCAGAAGCGCCGCCTCGACGACGCCGGATGAGGTCACGTGACTCGCCGAGTTGCGGCCGATTTGTCATTCTTGAAGTGTGGCAGGGTCAGAGGAGGAAGAGGGGGGGTGTTGGATCTGTTGTGTGTGTGTGTGTGTGTTTGTTTTTTTTGCAGCGAATACTGTACATTTCATGTCTCTTCACGCAAACATGAGTTTCCTGTCAGGAGCGGAGAAAAAAAAAAAAAAAAAGACAGTCCGACTGGAGCGAAAAGAAACAACATTTACACACATTTCGCCTCGCTGCACGCCTTTACGTTTACTTGCACGAGCGCCGTATGCAATCCATAAATACCCCGACATGGAAGTTTAATATGTAAGTCCAATATTTCGTGCCAGTTGGACATGACTTCATCTGCAGGCGACGGCGGGAGTGAGAGAGAGACAAACGTTAAAGACTGCAGCTCTCGTCTTAAGTGCACTCCACCTCTGAGCAGCGAGGCCAGGTTCTGGGAATTAAGCCAAGCTGATGCGGGCGCGGGAAAATGTGACCGTTGTCTCACGTGAATGATGTACAGTACAGCGAGAGATCCCCCCCCCCCACACCCCCCTCCCGACTCATATCGTCATGGCAACGCTTCTGAAGTCTGGCCTGGTGTTTGAATACAACTTGCATGTAGGTCAGAGGCCTTGGGATCCTTTTTTTTTTTTTTTTTACTGTACTTCCAAGTGGTGCAAATCAGGATTCAGGGGAAATAAAATGTGATACCATGCAGTTTTTTTGTTTTTTTTTTTAACTTTTCACACTCATTAGACCATCAGATCTGTGTCACACACGAGGGGACAACTGGGGCAACTTCAGCCACGCCGCTGCTTCTGATCTTGACGCAGGCAGGTGAAAGAGGCTTGTATTCGGCCAGGCTTTCTCACATCTTACACGCCGCCGCTGCTACGAGGTTTTTAAATTTTGCCTCCCGTCTGAATAATTCTGGATTGCGCTCGAGCTATTGTTAGCAACTGGCCCTTCTCGTATTCTCATGTCTTTGAGGAAGGAATTATTCTCTGAAATTGGCGGCGAGAAAGCAAGACAAGACTCCTTTTTAAGCGCCACACCGAGGCTGCCGCTTCAAAGCCGCGTGTTTTAAGGCGCGCGCGGGCGAAACTTCTCTTTCTTCTTTGCCGATCTCCACAAACCGCGCCGAGCGTCCTGTTACATTATCCCTCTGTGATATTGCTCCGTTTCCCCTTTCCATCTCCCGGCTGACTTGTAGCCTTTTTGATTATACTAGTGAGAAAATTGCAATAAATGCAGAGGGCCTCGTCCAGGTAGAGGCAACCCCCCCCACCCCCCTCACACCACCACCACCCACCCACCCACTGCCTCTTTCAGGTAATTTATTTTTCTTTGCATACAAAATGTGCGACTCCAAGTGAAATATCTGTCGCTTCTCAGCTTGCCCAAGTCTGGGTTATATTTCATTCTGGTGGGATATTTTATACATAATAATTAGAATTTACAAGGGTTTTCAGACTCTAATTCTTTCGACAAGACAGTGGGGAGCGGAGCTTAATTTTATAATGACTGCGACTGAAATGGATGCAAAGCTGACTATGAAATGTCAAAACAGCGACTATGGTGGAAAATCAACACTTTAACCCCTGTTACATAAATCCGGGTTGTTACATAAATCCGGGCCGCGCGACACAGCTAATATGACACCTTGGCTTCCTCCATTTTGGATTCACTCTGTTCCCCCAAAAGGTCAGCACTGTCAGGACGGTTTATAATAGTTCGGCAAAAGTATGCGCTTATTTCTTCTCTGCGTCTGAATCATCCCGGGACGTGTTCACGTTGAAAAAAACATGATGCATTGTTGCAACATTTCCAGGAAGTAGCCCCTTTTAAGTGGGGTGAAATGGAAAGAAAAGGTGTTACGTTGTTTCCTTTGAGCTGCCACAGACGTATAATGAAGTGGTTTTTGGAGCCCACCTGATAACCTCACGTTGCAGCTTTCCTGTCGTTTTAACTCGGAGCTGCAAGGTCTTTAAACGGAAGCAAGAACACGATCTCAAATGGCCACAGCAAACATTTTTGAAAATTCACAAATGAATGGGTATAAAGAGATGGATGCTGATGCGCGATAGCCGGCGGTGACTCATACTTGGAAAGCCCGGTGTGGCTAAATGAAGCGAGGGCAAAGTGCAGTCTGGAGCTTGAATTCATTTGCAACTTTTTTTTTTTTTTTTTTAATTCGCGAGCACCGTTTGTGGGCAGAGGCGCGCGAACGTCCGGCGGAATTTGCAGAACGGATCGGCGCGGACTTCTCAAACTTTGCCCGCAGCAGAAGTTTGCAGAGCTGTCACACAGGCGAGCTGCTTTCCGCCGCAGTGAAGTTTTGGTTTGGTTACATTTGAATAAGATGAATTTCTGCAGATTATTATCAGAACTAATACAAAAAGTGTACTTTTCACCATGTTTAGGGCTAAATCTCTCGCCGAAGCTTCCTGAAGTTTCTGCAGGGTTTCGCACAAGCAGTTGCTTTTGATGAAAAATGTGAATGTTTGACGCTCTCCTCTTATGGCAGGAAGGTCTTGACTCCCCCCTGGCATGGCTATTTGTTTGTCTCCCCTAAAACCTATCCCCCCCAAGTGGCTAACCCTCACAAATTCGCCCAAGGTGTATCCCCCCCCTGGATATTTTCGATCTAAATCTCCGGTGGTGGCCTACAAACCGGCAAGAAACGCACCCACCTTCTTCTCCTGCCCCTGGGTGGAAGTCATCGTCTAAAGTGTAATTGTTACTGGTCAAAACCGAAAAAAAAAACACAAAAAAACCCCACAATGGAACTCCTGGCGAGTACGAATCGTTCCACGGTTACGAAGTTTCCCTTTTTCATCTTTCCCTCCCCAACCTGTGAACCTGTGCGAGGGTGTGATAAAGAGGACAAATTGTTCCTTTCCCATACAGACGGCTCTGACTGCTAACAGGCTGGAATAAAAAAACTTTCTGAATGTCCCTCAATTTGTGTCTGCTTTTCTTCTTGGATGAACCTCCCTTTGTAGGTATTCTGCGATTGCGAGCCGCGGCGAACGAGGCCCCCGCGACTCGCCTTGTTTGGAGCGTTGATCGGGCATAATTGGGCCCCATTTATTCAGTGTCAAATTAATAAGCTTTTGTCTGCTTCCTGGCATTTCTGGAAATAAATTGAAAAGTCAATTTCATACATACCATGACTGTGCTTTGTGGTAAAATCAATGGCGGGTGACACGTTCGAATGTCTGCATTTCCATTTTTGATTTTTTTTAAGCATTGTTTGACACTTGCCTTACTGTGATAAAGGTTAAGATGATTGATAACGCACATCAGTCAATATTGTGACGTGTGAGTAGCGTTATAGGAGGTAAATATGATTGCTTATTGATTCCCGCAGATTACGATGGCGCCAGTTCTCCTACAAAGAATATCGACGTATTTAAAGAGTTTATCATTATATCAACGGAGGTAGTGCATTGTTTATTATAATGACCTATGATAAAAAGCGATGCCTACTTTGAAACCTTTGTTTTTCCCTGTCATTTCAGCCCATTATTCCATTTAACTCTTTACATAGGCTACCATTTTATAGACCCCATTCAGGCATTTGAATGAACTCTAATAACCAGCAATCAAGCCCTTTCTTTGTGTCGCCACTTGCGCGCTCCCCGTATTTGATTGCGAATAGCAGAAATACAGCATTCATCATGAAAAACAACATAGTGTCAGAATAAGAATGAGGAGTGAGTTTTTCTGTTCCTTAAGCCCTTTGTACAATGTCAGTCAATGGAAGACAACAAAAATAAAACTTATCCTTTCTATTAGAATTGGTTGAAGTCCATTACAACGTGTGCACTATAAGCTGCTTTACATGTGGAAGGGGGAAAAATAACATTTATTTTTATGCGTAATTTCTTGTCAATACAAGTAAGAAATAAAATAAGTATCCAGTTAATCAATAAATTAGAAATTGGGAAGAAATAAATAAATACATTTGTGAACCTTACTTAGGTCATTGTATCTGCAAGGCCAACAGAACAAACACAGTATTTCTGCGTAAAGTTGGGGAAACCCCACAGTGTTTTTTCAAAACCCTGAAACATCTGGAAATTCAAATAATACAGCTGAAAAACAAAGCTCCATGCACATCACAGCAACATGAAGTCCATCCTAATGTGCAGTTCTGCATGCTGTTGGGTTGCATAGCTAATATGAAAAAACACACTTTTTGGACTTGCATCTAAAGCAGAAACACAGTGTACAGAAAAGAATGTGGTGGGAGTAAAGTATGGATGTAAAAAAAAAAAAGACGGAAAATGAACACAAAAATCATGAATATGCAATGGGATCCTCTGAATGAAGGATCCTCTTCTTCGTATTCTTCATCACTGAGTTGAATTCAAACACGAGAAAACAGGGTATTTCCTATAAACTTCAATGTGGACACACTGTTATGGTGAATCTTTTTTTAGTGGTATCCGAACAATATAACAATTTCAATGTATATACAATACATTTTCAATGTAATCAGTGCAGTTTGGGGTGAAAATAAGAGCTAGAATATATATTTTTATCGTTCAGACAGTTTCACAGGATGGTTGTCATCTATTTTAAAAGTTGTCAGCCATTTTGTATGCGGTTTGCTCGGTAAAACTTTTGAAGTTAAACTAAATTAAAGAAATATGAAAACTTGACCAAAAATGTGCCACATGCCGAGAGCATCACTGACTTCATGGAAGGAAGCCACCTGAAAAGCTCTGGTTTTTCAAACAGCTGTTCACCCTGGGGAGTGCCTAATGCACTTCAGGTAAATCGGCTCCATCAAATCCAACTAATTCGCTAACAAGGTATCGCGACTCAAAGTGTACTCTGCCAAACAGCTGAGACAGCCATTAAAAAGAAATAAACCCCTTGTGGGAGGTATCACACTTTTTCTCTTTGTGACACGAGATGGTTTTCTTCCCGGTGAAAAATATAGAAAGGGTTGGAGAAAATGAAACGGATATAAACCAGTGTCCATGTCATGTACAATTCCTGCATTCCCAATCGCACAGCAGAGGAAGTCAAGTCTGCTTTTTCACACCCTCGCCTTTCCAAGGCTTTGGTGCCTCTGAGCTTTGCAGTGCACTCACTGTGCTTCACACATGGCTGTGATATTCCATCGGAGATATTATTGAAGAACAGTTAGATATAAGCTCCATCTTCCCCTCTGCAAACAGAATATTTGAACTGAGATAAAAAAAGAGAAAAACCCATTAATAGTTGTGCTCAATGTGAAGAGCGTGGTTGAATGATAATACATGACATTAAGGCACAATCAACTCCACTCCTCTCTCCGGATAGTTTCAATGGAAAGCTTAAAATGATTTATTATAATTATATAAGCTGAATATATGTTATGGCACCATCCATATTTTTGAGCATGTTAGGAATTCAAAGAAAACATGAGACGTTTAAATGGATGTTAAGAGAAAAGCAGGCCATAGCTGATAAATACTGTGCACATGAGCTCCCTTCAGCAGCTGTAACATCTCCGATGGTTACAGATTACCATCATCCTTCTTTATTATCCTAGAAGAGAGTTTGAACTGCTGCAAGATTTTTCTGGGAAATTTTTCTCACTGGTGGTGGAGTGTAACATCAGATCGTTTCAAACGACAAAATCATCACATCAGGAAAAAAAAAACAGTTTCTTTAAGAAGACTTATTTTGTTAGTTTGATAAGAATGTTTCATTAAAAAATAAAAGTGGTCATATCTGTGCAGAGCACATTGAAACCTTGCTTCAGGCCACTTACAAGCATCGCTGCTCCATTTTTCTGCAGATTTATGATTACCTGTATGAATAAGTGTTTCATCGGGAACTATTTTTTTCTGCTCATCAGGGCTTGGAAAGGCCTTGATTTGTGGCAGGCTGCGTGTAATGACACGAGCCGAAGATGAAGTCGCATTACGCTCTCTGCCGCCGTCGTTTGTCATCAGAATGGCGCCATTAACAAAATCTGGGCAGGTATCAGTCACCTGGCTGAGGCGCTTTCATCGTTCCTGTGACACAAGCGTGCCTGTGTCTGTGTAATGTATTAGGAGATTAAAAGATCCAGCTCCTCAGTCGGGGTAGTTTTTGTGTTGAAGTGGTGCATGTACGCTCTTAAGACATATTGAAAGTAATAAGTCCATGCAAGTGACATGGATTTCCCTGCTCAGGAAACGTCTCTTCCTTTTCCTTGCAAGAAAAACACACACTGTTCCTATCATTAATTAAAGCCGCCACTATGTCTGAACCCCGGCCTCTTCATAAGGTAACCATCGGCCAATGATGGAGAGTTGAAACGTCGTGCATTGCTGAATAAATCATGGGGGAAAAAAGTGGAAGCGGTGCTTGTTGTTCTCCATTTTATCTTGTGTGAATAACAAGACCCTGGCACCTGCTCGAATTATTCATGCGGCTGTGTGCGCTGTGTCTTCTCCTCCTGCACGGAGCCATTGCGAGGATCTGGGCAGGTATCAGTCACCCGCTCATGGCATTTTCATCTTCTCTGTGACATGAGATTGTGTGGGTGTGACACCAGGCTGATGTATTGGGAGTGATTGCAGCTGGGCCCTAACTGCTCACAAGGCGATTTCAAAAGAAATCATTCTTCCCCGAGGCTGAATTTTCCTCGAATTATATCAACTTAAAAAAAAAAAAGAAGAAAAAAGGTTATGTTGCCTTTAGGAGTGTTAGCCCTTTAAACTCCACCTGTACCTGCATGGCTTGGATGGGAATGGACAGGCTTTTTTTCACTTCCCCGGACTTCTATTTGAAATTTAACCGCAGATGCCAAGGGTTCCGCCAGCAACAAATAAAGTTAAGGAGGAAATGTAGCTGACAGGGAATTGTAGATAATAAAGGTCTCGAGACACCTCAATACTCAGTGGTGATGTAATTGGCACTAACGTAACTAAATGTCAGGTTTAATGCATTACGCAGTGCAGACGCTACAACAGCTTAGGTAAGACATCAAAAACACGGTTATATATTTTAATCCTGGTTCAATGAGCACAGGCAGAGTCCTTTAACAGGGTTAAACGGGTCATTTTTTTGCGAATTTGAGCAGTAAAAAAGGATTTACGAGCTCTGTGGGGGAAAGATTGTGACATTGTACATATATCAGCTTCAAGAATGGAGTCAGTTTTTCTACCCAGACTTGATAAATGGGTTGGACCCAGTCACTTATAATCATGCAAATGTACCTTCACTGTTGATCGCTCAAAATAGATGAAGCCAAAACGGAGACGTTGTCTTTTTTTTATTTCTATTCTACATGTTCCTTTTTTTTCAAAACCTGATAACTGCCCTGCTCACAATGCAAATTGGTTTGGAGGTCTGGCATGTTATGCTAGCAGCTGCTACCGCGGCATGGAGCCGCTAAGTAAGCCGGACACAGACTTTTAGATTTTCTCACTTCTCTAACCTCAGCCACCCAAGTGACATCACTTGAGGCACTTTATCAGATTCAGCTTGACTCCCAGTGCACATGTAGTAGTACTCCCCGAGACATGTGAACTGACTTTTATGTGTGAAATCACTGGAGTTCCCCTGCAAATTCAGAACTTTTTTTTAACTTTTTTTTTTTTTTTTTAAAAGAAGTGTAGTGAGAGACTGCTGCAGAAATCCCAGCACAATGAGCCCTTCAGAAACCATGGCAAATCTCCTCTTTGGAAACAGGATGTTCTCAGGGTTATTAATGCAGCCTGATAAAAATTCATGCTTTTTAAGAACATATTATCGCAGGCATGACTTTAGCTCCCTGATTCTGATTGAAAAGACTATCATCTGCACATGTCTTAATGACTGAAACATTAAGAATACAGATGCTTCACTAGCATTGCATAGACAGAATGACCCCTATTCACAGGGAACAGCTTCTCTCTGAATGGTCTGATGAAAATGCGGTGGGAGGTTGGTGGTAGGTATGCATTACCCCCATGCACCATCTTTATTGACGATGCCATCTTTTATCTGCATAAACTTTACCTTACCTTAAGTTTTCATGCTCCAATCCTGTAGAGCTTACCCTCTGACTGGTTTATACTGAGTGGGCTCACCAGAGGCCAGGGGAGCAAACAGTGCCCTGCTTTAAACCTCAACTGGATGTCCTGATATAGACACTCAGCCTGGATAAGCCAAACAGTTCACCCGTCCTTGCCGCTTCCCGGAAGGGTGTGGGCGAAACGAGATGACACATGGCTTGTCTTGGCGCGCAACACTCCGAGACGAGCGGCAGCTACGCCCACAGGTCTTCACCGGGCCCTTTGCGTGGCTCCGGGAAGCGGCCTGTCACACAGCCTCTCTCGTCAGGGTTACGCACATCCTCGCCACCCTTGCCGCTGTGACAAAAAAAAAAAAAGAAAAGTGTGGTGACCTATCTCGCGCTGACCCAAGGAGAGGCATCATCGACAAACACACAGCTATCTCAATCTGTCACCGTGTTAGTGGCTAAATACCAACATATCTTTGCTCTTAGGCTTCTTATTCCTATCTTTCTCTTAAGAGGCATTTGTATCGTGAACACAAAAGGTCATAAAGTGATATTCTGGGGTTTTCTGAGGCATAGCAGAGCACTCAAAGCAGAGCAAGTCGGGGGTTATGCAATTTCCTCATGAATATTGTTTATATGCTCTGAGATCTTTGCTTCTGCAGATTTCTACCAGGCGATGTTGACAAAGCGACAGATAAAAAGCAGCTCCCCGCAGTGTTTATCTTCTCTGACGAGACACTTTTAAAGGTAGACTGACTCTGGGATTTGATGCGGTGGTTCAAGAGTGCGGCATAAGGCTCTCAGGGCTGATTAAAAGAAATGAGTTCCGCTGTTTTTCCCTGCGTCGCGATGGAATATGACTTCCCGAGCCGTGAGATCACACGACTGACAAAAGGTTTACTCGACTCAGCTCTTCACCATTTTAACGACTACACCGTGAAGCCTCAGCACAAACGCAAAGGGGCCACATGGGCAGAGAGAACCGAAACAATTTCACATTTTGTTAATGAGGGTGCTTTCCAGTCTTTCCTTTCTCTGCATACAGTCGACTGGTATCAACTCCTCGTCCTGTCACACAGTCGTGGGGAGAAACCAGGACAGGGTATACCGCAAGAGAGTAAGCAATAAAGCGATAAAAAACACTGATGAAGAGGCACAGTCAGGCACACTCTGGGTGCCAAGTGTTAGCCCGAGTGGGCTTCAAAGGCATTCCGGCGTGAAACAGGCGGTATTCAACAGACCGTCCATATTCAACCAGCACCTTCTTTTTTTTTAGTCGACACTGACATCACCAGTCGCACCACTTTGCAATTAAAACTCAGTCAGCTCTGATCGACCACACCCACAGTCCTGGTGATGTAGATTGGATCAGATTCAGGCTTCAAACGCCCTGATCTGGTAAAAGAGGTGGCAAATATAATGCCAAGAAAGGAAACCTTCTGCCCCTAGTCGCCAACAATCTAATTATTTTTGGACACCTTGTTGCCCCCGAGCAGAGGACATTTACATAGCAGGCAGGAGCAGGACGCGTGTGACCAAAGCGTTCATTAAGACGGCGTCGTTTCCCTTCTTCTGACGCCGACTCCTCTGTGCTCTGCTGCAACAGCTGAGTTGCCACCTCCACGTGCCAGCGTTGCCTAGGAACAGGCCACAACAGTTCACCTTCGCCGTCGCCCGCTGTGGGACCCGCCGAGCAGGGGTTGCCCCTCCGCTGTGTGGCTGTCTCCCACTGACTACGCCCTCCCTGATGCATGTCTATAATAGCACCGATTATGCTAATGTCGCTTTTCAGTGTTCACCATTGAGATAAAAAGGGACCACCCTCATCTCAGGCATTGAAATCGAGTTCTTGCCTCTAACCTTCGCAAATAAACTAGAACCGCTGAACCTCTTGCACTCTGAGAGAGGTGAATTAATGAAGCCTGTTTTTAATCCACGTCTATACCAAGGATGTAACCCAGTTTAGCGGCATATTCTGCAGGTGAACAGTTCCGTAATTTGTTTGTGCATTAATGACATGAGGCGCTGTACGAAATACTTTAGCTAATCTTGTGCTGAGGTTTTAAGAAGGAGAGCAGTATCAATAAAAGGCAAACAATATGTCTTTGAGAACAGAGGTT
>JAOXYL010000010.1:4040256-4076539 GCA_028564955.1 Terapon puta
TTGACTCAGAGATTTTCACCGCCGGGAACTGGGGGTTGGTTTTTGCAGGTCCTGAGAAAGTTCTTCAAAAGCTCTTGTGGCTCCAGAGGAAACTTTGCAGGATCTGACAAATTTGCCTCAAATGACATCAGTTGAGTCTCGCCAGACCTCTGACGCCATGTTCCTGTGTGGCCTGGTGGGTAATGTAGGAGGAAGAATGTGCAACGCTAAATTCTTGTTGTTGGATTTTTGAACAAGTCTTTTTTTTTTTTAAAAAAAGCAGTGGGTAGTGGTGGGTGCAGGCTCAATAAAAGGTGCATGAACTGCCTTGTACTTCTCATTAAACCTGTGAACATACGGCTCAGGACTGATTTCAACAAAGCACAGACACATATATACAGTGCAAATTGAGGAAGGTGAGATTTCTTGCTGTCATGGTCTTTTATCGGATTCAGATCTTCCAAATCGCCGCTCAGGACGAACTTTAACCAGCGTACCGTTTCACCTCGCTGAAAATTCTCAAAAGTTTCCCTTCAAGACATAAAGGTTACCAAAGCAGGTTGACGCCATGTTTTCTCTTTTCACATCTTTATAAAGCCGAGTAAATTCTCAGCGAGGCACAAGAGAAACGTCCTTCAGAGGATTATAAAACCTGCCGATTGCTGTGAATCATTTGCATATCTTCCATTGTCGGCGGTTCGGCCCGCTCGAGCCCTCACGCTGTCTGCACGAAATGACAAACAGCGAGGACAACTTAAAAGAAACCTGCGCTTTGGTGTCGTCCCTCTTTGTTGTTTGTCCTCGGGACGTTCTGCAAAAGGACGCCGCGACTCTGACCCTCGCATCGCCCGCCTGCAGTCGTGCGCCATGTCAGATTTTGGAGATCTCGTCTCCATTGCGGCGACTGGTTACACTTTAAACGCAGTGTTAGCGGCTTTGAGACGGTCTGCATTCAGATCTGCTGTGCTGTCTGAGACTATGTAAAATGCAATGAATGAATAATGAGAAACACAATAACTAGTTTTTGCTGTCTGGATGATATATTATCGCCGCTAATCCTTATCAAACTACAAGATGCGATGCCGTTAAAGGGGACTTTTGGAGATTTTGGGCGTTTTAAGCTGCACAATTCATACTAAAGAGGTTTTTGGTGCATTTGCCTTAGCATCAAGGAGCGTGTCGGATTTTGATGTATCGTCATGTCTCCGATGTGGCCCGTCTCTCAAAGCAATTTGCTTCACGCCGGCCATCACGCAAGTGCAAACAGGGAGCTGGGATTTCCACGGCTAGTGCAAATGAAAGAAAGTAATCACCTTTAAACGCGTAAAAAAGAGGCCGTCTCCCGTCGGGGCTCTCCGAGGAGACGGACCCGCGCGAGCGTGAGCGTTATTCATACTGCGTGCACGCGTGTTAGTGCGTATTGACCCCGGCTGTGTCCACGGGATCGGGCCGCCTTGGGAAATCTGCGCCAAATTGGACTTTAAGCGGACCTGAGTGTGCTTAATGAGGTGTTGATCAGGAGCGCAGGTCCGCCGCCGCACGGTGGGATGGCAGGATAGTTTGTAGGCGCGAGCGATATTGACGAGCAGAATTATTTTCAAAGGGGGGTGGGGGGGGCGGTCTCGGTTCAGCGTGGAGATGTGCAGTTCAGGTCCCCGGTGACATGGGAAGCGTGAATGATAACAAGCGCGGCCGCCACGCTTCCCTTGTTAAAGCGAGGCTGTGTGGACTTCAAACCCAAAGAGACTTACAGGCCTCCTGTTATAGGAGTGGGAACAGCACACACACACACACAGGCCACATACACACTTACATGTCATCGTAAGCGTCTCATATCCAGATAAAATCCAGATGTCACCCAACGCTTTGGTTGTCACAAATCCGATCGCATCCTTCGGTCGGAAATTCCAGCCCAGACTCATCGCGGCAACGCACGTCAAGCTGTTTGATGGCCGCCAAAAGCCACCAGGACAACAACAACAACGCCGACTGTGGCTCGCTAACAACCGGCGCCATCGGCTCGGACGCGCGCGCTCGAATCGATCAGCCGCGAGAGGCACAGAGGTTTGGCTCGCCGTAACGCCCGCTCACTCAAACGTCGCAGATCATCCGGTGGTTGCGCTGATCGGGAATCGGATAGACTCGACAAGGGCCTGCGTTTCCGTTACCCATGCAAACACGCACACACACACACACACAGCATCACCGCAGCCTCTGCCACGTTCTCCGGCCCTCGTGTCCAGATTGGCACAATATACCACAAACGCAACGCCGCCTCCTCTCAGAGTCATTACTTAGCGAAATTGAAATGCACACACATGGTGCCGATCTCGTTACAGGGGAGGATTCGCTCTGCGCCGCTCAGTTCACTTCTGATTTACGTCAAACCTTTAACAGTTACACAACTTTTATCGAACTACTCAGACTTCTTTTTTTCTTTGCAATACAAATATATATTTTTTTCAATATCAAATCGTGGCCCGATCCATCCAAGATACACCACCTTTGATGTTTTAATGAATCAATCTCACGCCATCTACACACCAAAGAAAGTATATTTTAGTCAAAAGCTCTTTTTTTCTTCATTAATGTGCGCATGTGAGATGTAAAACTCAAAAGTCCTCAAGTCACAAAGTCACAAAATGATATTTTATTACATTCTGATTTCCTGTTAATCACAAAAGGGCCTTCAATACGGTGCATTAAGCAAGAATAAGGCCATTCATACAGCAAACTATTATCTAAAAAAAAAAAAACTCCTTCAAAAGTGACAGACAGAGAATTTAAACTCTGTGCAGCCGCGTAAGGACATTTTCACACTTATTCAGAAACTTCAAGGGAGACATTAATGTTGCCAAGCAATATGTTTCCTTTTCAAGATTGTGATTACGTTGGCTATTATCTGGCCCCGGATTCTGGCACGCAGCTCTTTGATCTGCTGTTTTTCTCTGACAAAGACGTCTTGTGTGAATTCAGCCCGAGCGTCTGGACAAAGCGGAAAATGCGAGGGAGACGGCCGTTGTTCGGATTTGACCCGGGAGTGAACTGGACGTTCGGAGGCCCCGGAGTCCAGACCTGGCAGCGCTGTCAGCCCACAGAGAGGATCTGCTACCCGCGTCGCATATCAATGGCCGGGGAGAAGGGACGCCGCTTCCTTCCTCTCCATTAAACTCCCGCACGCTCCTCTTTTAACTCCATCTGCGTCACTTTCCCTCCCTTCTTTCTCCTTTCCTCTTGTCCACTGAAGTCATCCCCTCTGTCACTCTTCCTCTGTCTCCGTCTCTCTGGGTCCCGCTCGCAAGGTGAACAAAAAACGAAAGGGTTCGGATTCCACAGAAATCGCTCACCCGCCCCCCTTTAGCCATCATCATCTTTCTTTTTTCCCGCCACTTCCTGGTCTTCACTTACAGCGGAATCTCATTTTCACCTGAACTCCAAATTTAGGCCGAACCTTTTAAAACACGTGCTTTTACGATCATTATGAGAAGTTCACGTGGGGCCGGAGAGGATTTTTCACTCTCTTCTGTCAGAGTTTCCCCTTTGACACCTTACAGTGCCGAGGCCTCGCTGGTTAATTGTATCTCACAACTACAAATGGTACGGTCATGTTCTAATAATTACGGCCGGCAAATTAAAAGATGGAAGGGATGTTGGACGGTGTTTTTAAAGTCTTCGGCCCAATTCAGAGTTGACCCCGAAAGAAACAGTCGGGCTGTTACGATTTGCTAATTTTCTGTTAATGATGTGTAAGTCCTGTCGCACACGCACGCACGACACGGTTCAAACGTGCATTTGCATATGCAAAATATCACCCAAAAGCACCCACACGCAAACACACACGCGCGCGAACACACACGCACGCACACCAGAAGCCTAACAATAAATTTGGCTGCAGCTCAACAATCCATTATGCGCGGACTGACCCCGGAGGCTGGAGCGCCCTTTCTTTCTCTTTGGTGGTGCCTGTTCCCCACCGCCCGAGCGGAACTATGAAGCGGCACGACTTCACAAGTGGGGAAGGAGCAACTTCAAAAGGTTGGAGATGATTTCCTCAGATCCTCGCTCAGTGTGGTATCGCCCCGACGCACGCAATGCAATTGTCCGTGCAGTTAGACTTCACAGACTCCGGCTCCCCTGCCTTGAATGTAGATGGGAAATGCAAGAGGACGAAGACACAGCAGAGGCCGTCTAAGGATTACAGATAGCTGGTAAAAAATTATTTGTTGAGTCTTTATTTAAATGTTTAATATCTTAATTATTTCATGGCCTCATAATTATTTCATATGAATGAATTAACTTTAAGTTATTCATGCTGTTTTTTCATGGGGATTCAAGTTGTATGCAATTCAGGCTGAACTGGGCTTACATTAAAATACCTTTTTTTCTATAAAATAAAAGAATTAAGGTATTACAAGTGAACAAATATAGTTAGAAAAGAGTTTAGAAGTGTATGAAATTTGCGATTCTGTATTTAAAGGAGGACATTAAAGCTTTTTAATCCTTATTATTTTTGTTTTTGTGCATTGTATACTATGTCTTTTCTATCAATAGTCTCCAGATTGTGATTTAATGGATCTTTAATGGATCTTCATGCAGCACGAAAAGGCTGCTTTGTTGGCTCGCCACTTGTCAAAGCATTGATTTCTCTGCCGGTTAATTTGTCAGCCAACTTTTGGTGTTTATAACTCACAATACAAACATGGGACACACATTATTTGATATTTAAAGTAATAAAGTGCTTATTGATGCTAGTCAATGGATATTTTTCATTATCAGATTCATGTGTTGTGTTCGGGTGTAGGTTCAATCTGCTGATTTATTAATGCATTCCTCAGCAGCCGGCACACCGTTTTCCATTGCTGGTTCACGTACAACCCCCTCCTCACCGCACCAGCTCTTAACTATAATGTTAAATTCGGCTCCAGTGTGACCAAATATCCAGAAACCTGTGGGGCCACGGCTTCACATCAAGCATGCGGAGTTACACCCTTTAATTATTCCATTAACTGAGGCCTAATGTTGTGTATACGCACCGTAAAAGTAATGATCTAGCGCGCCGTTATGGTCCTATTTTGGAATAAAAGCAGATATGCCAGCGATAAACCCGACCATGCCAATCATTCGCATTCAGAGACGAGTCCAACGGAGCTCACAGGCCACCGGGGCCCCTTCCCACGCAGCCCACATTCAGAACGCCTCGCCACGGTTCAGTCCAAGGTTTCACCCTTTGGAGACTACAGAGACAGATACATATGGTAAAATAGAAGGTTAATTGGATGCTAATGGGCCTCATTGCTCCGTTGAGACATTTGTTGCCCGCTCTCTCTCCGGACCGCTTGATCTAACTCGCACCGAAATAAAACAGATTTTTTTTAAAATCTTCGCTTTTAATTTGAACGTGCAGATTTTTATTACAAGATGTTTTAAACGTTAGCACTGCATGCTTTTTTATTGCTAAATACACTGAGGGCTTAGCAAACATGGTATCTTCCTCCTCTCTCCCCGACACTGTCTTGGAACAAACACCCCATTTGTGGCATTTTCCATGGAGCTAGCCTTGGATTAGGTCTATTTTGGGGTCATGTTGTTCCTGTCTGTGAGTATTTTTTTTTCCTTTCCTACCTTCGGGATATTTGAACCTTGGCACCGCGTTTTGCTGAAAGCTGCTGATTGTTCCTTGCGCGGGGTCACGGAGGGAAATCACACAAGAAGCGGAATTACATTATAGCTTATTTGGAGGCCACAAGGTTTCCCGGGAGCCATCCATCAAATGTTTGAGGTGTTTTTGGAGCCCATAAAGAGGTGATTCTGCAAACACTGCATAGTCTTAGGTGGGTTCCGCTGAGCAAATCAAGTCAGGAGCGCGAAACCTCTTTGCACGTGGCCAGCAGGGCAGGGTGAAAGATCAGAACAGAAACCGGCGCCCTGTGATCGCGACTGCAGCTTTGGGACATCACAAAACACTTTTATATGCATAATAATGTCTTAAATGACCTCGGTTATCCAAATGTTTTGCATATTTTTCAACTGAATGTGACCTCTGAATGAGTTCCAATACTAGATTGTCCTTATTAAGTAAAGGCATGGCTTAAAGAAGGGATTAAGCTGCCGCGTTAATGCAAGTTAGGGTTTTTTGTGCCATTACAAGAAAATCTAAATTATATTAATGTAATTTACCACTCAAGCAAATACATGCTTACACAACTGAGGCATTAATTGAGTTAGAAATAATCAATTGCTTAAAGAGGACGGACTACAAACATAAAAATGCACAAATGTGAAATATAAAAAAGGGTAATGTTCGAGGGTGATGGATGACATCGTCCAACATCACAAAGTCAGATTATGTCAGAATATGAAAGATGATTTGAGTTCATTTGATCATTTTGAGTTTAATTGCCCCTGAAATAAAACCAAACCTCTTTCTTTTTGTATGGAAAGGCCCAGGAAAACTGCTTTTCTGTGATTTGGTGCTATGCCGTTGTCACCAGCAGTATCTTTTGGGTTTCCTTTTGCCCCAACACCGACTCCAGATCACCAAAAATGTGTTTCAGTGAACACTGATGAGCGTCTAGCCCGAACAGAGGACCACTTTAAGTCATCAGAATAATGCGCGCGATAACTCAAGCGGCGGCCTCCACACAAGGCATTTTTCACATGCTGCTTGATTGTAATCACACAAATGTCTCAGCATATGTTCCGTGATTGGATTTGCACGGCTGATGTCCTGCACATCCATTTTCCTTTAAAAAGTAATGAAGACAGACTTTTAGAGAGTTGTGGCGGGGTGGGGGGGGGCAAACGGCGTCTTGTGTACTGAGGTGCTTATTAATAATGGGGCATGTCCTCGATTGCACTGAGCCGCTCGCCACAGTCAGCCAGTCGTGAGCGTCCTAATGGTGCCGCGTGATACATGACGCGGGAGCGGGCAGCATTTCACGCCGGGACTTTTTTATGCCTTCGGATGGTTTTACATCACGTCCAGGGTGCGAGGCGCCAGTTAGCACATTTACAACTATTATCCCCTTCATCTCAATAAAAGTTTCAATTACAGGACAGAGATTGGATCAGATAAATGGGCCGTGCTGGTGAAATACTGTACGCTCACATCCTGAGAGGAGAAAAGAGACAGAGAGGGCAAAAAAAAAAAAGGGGGTGGGGGAGGGGGGGGGGGGGGGGGTGATTCACGTGCAATGAGGCTGCAACCGCGACTGAGAGTTGAATTTTCCTTCATTATGACAGTCTCCATAGGCAATGATGTGTACATGCGTGCACAAACATACCCGTTTCAACATGTGTACACCCGGAAATCGCATGTGTGTTTAAGCTGCACGCTTTAATGAAAGTTTGTGCAAATGATGTGGAACGGAACCACTTAGGATGCAAAAGAAATGTCTGATAAATTTGAGGCAATTAAGGATTGTGTGATAGGCTATCGCGGTGTAAACAAGCTCAGGCAGATGAGCATCCAGCGAGAATATGTGCACCAGGATTGGAAGAAAGAGAAAAAAAAATAGTGGTTTATTTATTTTATTTCTGGCTTACTTGACAGTGCAATATTCATTTTTCATCAAAAGATGAGAATAAGGCAGCGGGACAGACTGTCAGATTTTGGACCATGTTTCTTTCTGGTCCGTTGAAAAAAAGTGTCAACAGCGAAAAGCAACGCCTGCTTCATTTTAACATGTCAGCAATCAAAAAGCCACGCACATGCAGTGTATATCTATAGATTAGGCTTTGTCTTGGCAGATCTGTCTCACAGCTGCGCGTGCTGTCGCTGCTTAGCGTTGCATGGAAAAGGGATATCTGGAGGAAGAGGAGGAGTTAGCGAACAATAGCCCTCGAACAGCTCCGACAAACAGCGCTTTTGTAGTGCAGCTAAACATGGCCGGCACGAAGCCCCGGGATAGGACTTTAAACCTTAATGTTCAAAAAGTGAAAGGTATTGCAGGCTCACAGGAAGCTTTTAAGTGGATCTGACACATGTTGGAAATCTGTGCATGCTGTATGGCATCCCAACTAGAAGGTTTCCCTGTCTTCTACACATTGTGAAAAAAACCCAGTGTAGGACAAAAAACATAATTGAAAAAAGCAGTTGTAGAAAATTGACTTGTAAACAAACAAATCATGCAAATGTTCGGCGGTCGTCCAGTTAACATGAAATAACAGACTGCTGGCGTAACCACAGGAATATTCACTACACACTCAAAGGATCTGACGGTGATTACAGGATCAAAGGTCTAGTGGTGCCCACTACAAACAGAATTTATTAGAAACACTTAAAATATGACGAATGAATCATTCATGAAAGCGAGCAGAGAAAAGCATTACCTTTTCAAAACCAGCCACAGCATCAGTCAATTGTCTGACCTCCAAGGCAACTTCCCACACGACAATACGCATTACATCAAATCACTAATGTCGAACATGAGAAAAAAAAATGATGTTTTGCAATTTTTGGGAAATCACAAGCGCTCATGCTCTAGTTTCTATCATATGCATTTATTTCATTAAATCTGTTGGAGATTAGTGGTCCTCTGTGCTCCATTGAGCAATGATATAACATATTATGATGACTATGATGATGTCTCCATTTAGAATGAAAGTTCCAGTGTTTCAGAGGAACCGGTGAAGAAAAAGAACAAAAAAACAAAAGGTTTTTCTACAGAGAATTGCAGATGCGCGGCATTGACAGTCACATCTCCGACATATTCCACCTCTCTTCACTCGAGAATGCTTTATAGAAGGGCAGTAGGCTGCGACTGCGGAGGTAATGACATAGACAGGTCCGCACTTGGTGCACCTGCATTTCCATTTTACCTTCACACATGCACTCCAGCGCTTAAAGCAGATATAACAAATCTCTTTATCCCCGCTGCTGTCTATACAAACATAATCTCCCATTCAAGGAGGAAATCATTCATAATACTGGCCAAGGTTATTTAGACGAGCATATCAGTGAAGAATGTTCATACTGTTTCAGGGTGTGGGCATTAAAAGCATAGTATTATGCTTTAGTAGATATTTCAGCTTAGTACACTAATGTGAATTTAAGTCAGCTCACATCCTTCACCGCTGCAGGCACACAGGCATTATATTATCTCTAAAATAGTTCGAAGGTTCCTGTTTTTTTGTGGGGGGGACGGGGTTCTTTCAGGAAATATGGAAGATTTAATTCTCGTCGAGCAGAGTACTGGTTCAGGCAGAGTACTGAAGTTGGGCTTGCGTTGGTCGTCGGGCATCAGGTGCTTCATTCACGCTCTCATCCTGTGAGTGGCTTGTTTATCAGCTGCTTCTCTAACAGCTGATTGGTAAAATCGTATCATATTCATACAGGTGGTGCATAGAAAACACAACCTGACACTTCAGTGAGTCCACAACTTGAACATTTTAACCTTCATAAAGGGATGCAAATTCATTTTTTGTTGTAAGAGTCTTATAACCTGCTCCACTCTAAAAGTATCTCGGACACTTATTTTCAAGCCTGATGACTTCTCTGGAATCCAGAATGACAGCGCTCTGCAACTTGATCCATCATTTAATATCAACACAATAAAGAGGTTCTGCCACCCGGATGAATCTTTCATCGCTGACTCGTGCGCCTTTACAAACACTGTCACGCCGCATGTTATCCCCTTAACCTTCCCCAAGTCTGATTAAGTATGAATGGATAAAGGAATTAGACTCATCTGACGCACGCTCCGTCTCGGGGGAGGGCGGCTAAAAGCCACCGGGCTCCGGCGCTGACAGTCACCCCCGGCCTGCTAAGCAAGGCAGCTTTCGGCTCACGCAGCATGTGTCTGTGAATGCACACATGACTGCACATGTCTGAGTTTGACATTCACCCTGATAGTGCGACTTTTGACTTATGTAATCTGAGACAACCCCCCCCCCCTCCTCCAATCTCTCTGTATCTCTCTCTCTCTATCCAGTGCCGTCTCCCTCAGGCGATGTGGAGACGGTGGTTGTGCAGGTCCAGCGTTACTGTCCGTCAACATGCCCCCGAGATCCTCAGTCAGGGAGACAAGGATCTGGGCTGTAATGAGCGCCGTCCCCTCGGTCTTAATTCAAACAGGGGCTAGGAACAGGAGAGGGAGTGGCTTAGGAAGAGAGGGAGTCGGCGAGGGGAAGGAGGTCGGGCGGGCTCACGGCTAATTTGAGTGTGAATCTGACAAAGTGTTTTCAGGTTCAGTCGGGATGAGCTATACCTCAATATGCAGCGGTGGAAAAAAAAAAAAAAGAAAAGGCTCCGTGGGTCGCTAAAGGCTGTGCATGAAAATTACAGTCACATCTCGTGTTCTCCAGTCACCAGGTCTCACCTCATCTGAGTACTTGTGGGAGATTTTGGAGAGACGTGTCAGACAGAGCTCTCCCCTGTTATTGTCAGCGAGTACTGAAGCATCTCTCTTTTTTAAGAACGGTGTTCATCACTCCACTCCACTGGTTTCTCTTTCGTGTGTTTTTGTGAGGGGATTAGTTCTCCTGGCGTTTTATTTAATTATTTTTTTAATGCATTTTTTTTGCCAAGTCTAACTGAAAAACAATAAACGGAAATGAAAAGCCTCCTTAAAATGACTAAATTCTTGATGCAAGTGTCTTTGTCTGAAGAGGACCGGCTGCTTTGAGATGCGTTGAGGGTGGAGGGGGGGGGGCGTACGGGGGCCTGTGCGGAAATGAACCTATTTCGAGTTCGCCTTATTAACACTCGTCCTCGACGTGAAGGTTTGTTGCAGCACTTGCCACGCCGCCTGCTGCTTTACATCATCGGCTCATAGAGATCCAGCGCCGTTCCCGCTGCTTCGTGTGGCACATGTACCCAATTAAAGCGGATTTCCCGACCCCAGACAGTATGTAAGATGCCTCTCGCTGACACGACTTTCGCTGGGAAAAAAAAAAAAAAATACTCTTGGAAGTTGCAAGTTTATATTATGTTATATATATTTATTACAGTATCAATAAGGATTAGTCATGATGGCAAAAATACATACCACAATATTATCATACATACATTACATTATACATACATCATACTTTATTCACTTACTTGTGCTTAGATTTTAAATCAGTGCTTTACTCACCTCAAGAGTATCGACCATGTCACTTTGTGCTGATGGCCTTCACGTGAGCACATAAAGTCCTGATTTACATCTTCTGTGTTGCTGTTTTTTTTCTAACTTTTCTTTTTAAAGACTCAAGGCGAACAAATCCTGAGAGTAATTCAGTCGATAGTATTGTCGCTGCCGGGTCGATCGCGGGCGAAAAGAGAGTTAAATCTCAAGTCTTGTTACCGTGTTCTCAAGTCGGAGTGGAGAAAGTGTGTGTGTGTGTGTGTGTGTGTGTGTGTTGGAGGGAACTCTTCAGTACGGCTGCCCCTGACACCCGCTCATGTGCAGCAATTTGCCGCCTGTGTGCTATATTTACCCCCACAAACATGCATTTTTTTTCGCAGAAACACGTACCTGATGAGCGCAGAACTAAATGAGGTAGATGGAACAGGGAGAGTGGGGGGTGTGGGGGGGGGGGCGCTGCTGCTGTTTCTGCTTCTGCTTCTGCTATCTCGCCCATTCGGTCGCTGATAAAATTATTCAGCATGAATTGTTGATGTCTTGGATAATTGCACGTTTCCATGGATACGGTCCCACCGAACGTGGCCTGCTCTCGGGGTGGTGATGGGAGAGACAGGAGGCGGCGGCGGCGGTGAGATTAAAACAGCTGAGAAACGCGGGGAAACTTTGCACAGCTGGTTCGGTGACGGATGCTATCGGACGGCTGCTGCTCCAGAATAGCAGCACTGGTTGCTGCACAGAAGGGCCGCTCTTACCCGGCACCTTATTCCCTCCATCCACACCGATGTGCACCACATGCTGGTGTGTTACATACCCCTGAAAAATACAGTATGTTATATTGTACCTACTGTAATGTCCTCTCACATTAATTTTACAGTACAGTGAGCACAAGCAGATGTCAGTGTTGAGCTATATCAATGTATGCCACACTGCATGAAGGATCTAAAGCAGTAGTCTCCAACCTTTCATTTATTTCACTTTATTTTACATTTTACCACAAACATGGCTACTGCTTCATACTGTGCCACAGTATAAAATCAAACGCCCGTATTATGTCAGAAAAAAAACTTTCGAATGACAAAGGCTGCTGTATAGTGGTGTGACTGTGCATGGAAAGTGCATGGGGGAAAAAAAAGTGCTCACCATGATGATGTGTGCTTCATTATGTCCATTCTTTTGCCATTCTTCCCTCATAATATTTAAAACGGAACTGCTCAAATAAAGGGCTGAAAATGTCAATATTCGGCCTTAACCTCAGCGTGAAATACGGCCGCGCCGCATCACAATGAAAGCCTCTGTGATTTGCCAATAAAAGAGTTTTAATGTGAAACAAGAGCAGCAGGAAGGGGCCGCTTTGAACGCTGGAAATACAGCCTCAGTGCGGCCATAGGAGAGCGTTTAGTTCTGATTCCTGAAAATGAACAAAGTACCTTTCGATTGAAAGGCTATTAGATTGACTTGAACACCACCCCCTCCCGGAGATCCAACACAATTATGCAAACAAAATAAAAGTAAACAACACTGGTGTTCGATATATTTTCCCAGGTAAAGTAAAGTATGACATTTTGTATTGAATGTGTAACTGCAGACGCGTAATGGATCTCGGAAGGCTGCCAGCAATTTAGAATTTGAAAATCTTTACTTACAATGTTTTATTCATGCAATCATTGTGTTCGTTTTGCGCTTTACCACCTGTTTCTCAGGATTGAGCACCAAGATAGGCATTTTGAAACCAAACATCCTGGTTCATTATCACTGTATTATGGGCTAATAGTGTCAATCAACACCTACACTCTCAACTCGGCAAGGATACTTAAATTGCTGCAGTTTTAAGTACACTTTACTTTGCAACTTTTTCCCCCCTTGTTACAATGTACAACAGACTCTGAAATAGGGACAAAGGCCAAGTATTCTTTTTGGCAGCCAAGTCAAAACAACATTCATTTTGGCTGCTGGCGGTGCCGTATAATTACGAACTTTCACCTTGGCTGCGATGGAGAGCAGCCGTGGACAGAGCAGAGGTGCACTTTTTCTTTCTGTCGGGAGCTAAACAGTTCCTCCCACGTGCCACTTAATAGTTGATATCAGGTTTATACAGGCCGCTTGCCTCGGCTGCTACAAAGTCGGAGCCATTCATTTTCATTGGGTGATTAGCATTTTGCTGCATCATGCCACTTGACATGATGGATACAGCCAACAAACCAGCAAAAACGCTGGTATACCACCATCATCATCTACTGTCCTGAATTCTACTGTTATATTTTATGTTTTTAACATCAGTGTTTAGATGTAACCATTGGACCACCAACTTTTATTTCCCCTATAATCTTTTTACACTGGACTTAATTGAATTCTAGAAATGAATTGACATTTCTTACATTTTTTGCCAGATAAACAAATCTGAGTCGGATACAAAACTTTTTTTTTCTTTTTTTTTTATTATAGTCTGTCAAATGCTTAAGAAGAATTCTTTTGTAACAGCTGCCAATAAGATTGCTGTGCCGGATTTATTCATTTTCCACCCATGGGTAGTCACAAAGGGGTGTCCTTGGCCAAAATCGGGGCAGGTACATCAAATTCAAAACAGCAGAAATGTTGCAGAAAGGAAAGATCGAAATGTGGTTTATTAAATGGAGAAGAATAGTATAGAGCGGAGAGAGCAAAGAGATGGGTCTCTGAACACAGCTAGTTAGTTCCAAATGCATCAATAGGCCCTCCTCTTGACTCAGGCGGTAAATTAAGGGGCAGGGCCCATTTTCCTCAGTTGGAGCCTTAACAGGAATTCTCTCATGCGTGGAACTGAATGGCCTGATGGGTTTTCAGCCTCAAACTGTCAAAGCATTGGGGAGTGAGGAGGTAGGCATGGGAGGGTGCGTGGGAGGGTCAATCTTTTTCAATGCAATGCAAATTGAACATACGGGAAATGTACACACGCATTGGAAAAATGACCCTCTGTCAGAGAAGAGGCGAGTGTTTATGCACGCACGATGCTGTTATTGGACGTTTCCAGGTGAGATGAGGTGAATTTGTTCACGGGGTAAAGCGATGAAGGGTCGTACCACAGAGGTACGTCGAGCAGATAATCATCAATTCCATTATTGATTCTTGAATAGGAAAGAGGGGGAAAGGGTAAACAAAACAACGTGAAAAAAGAGAAGGGTGCATATCTGAAAGAGGTTTTTCCAAACTGTGGAGAGCTGATTCAGTTAGAATCCCAGGCTACAAAAGTTCACACAAGTTATTTCATACAGCGCCATGAATCAAATAATGAGGGAAAGAAAAATCAGATAAAATCTGATTGTGTTTCTCCTTTGAGTTCCACTGGCGGTGAATTTATCCAACAGCTGGGGCCCGTTGAATGAAACCTGCAAGGACTCATTTGTGTTGCATATCAATTCAATGCTCAAATGCATTTCTGAAAGTAGGGGCAATTAACAGGCTAATTATCAGGACCGTGGAGAACATTCTAATCAGGGGAAAGAGCTTAAGTGAAATAGTGTTGTCAACGTTGGCTGACTCAGGGTGAGTGAGAGAGGCGAATGTCTTTGACTGTTGCAACCAGGACTTGACCTTTGTCAAAAACTTGTGAAAGTGATTAAGTTGGCTTAGGAGTGATGCAAGGTTGAGTCAAAATTTCATGTTTACGTGCCAAAACTACACAAACTTGACATAACAAAAGCATCAGCATACATACTTTTATCAATAAAGTTAATCATTATCACTCAGTATATGATAGATCTGAGGCCACATTGATTGTCATTGACTTTTCAGGTATTTGATCCAAAGTGCTAGTCGCCAAATTGGTAATTGTGAATTTCTACCAAAATGTGCATCTATCACAGTGCTATTGAGGCATGTTGGTGCAGGAGGACAGTTAATTATCATCGTCATTGGGACTCTTCTTCTGGGAACCATGGATTGATGTGCCAGATTTCAGGGCAAACCATTGAGCTGTTGACGTTTAACGCAAAATCAGAAATGTCATCTTGTCGCTGGTGCTAAACAAAAACTATTTAGGGTGTATCTCCTGTGGACCATGAATGTCTGTATTTTTTTATCCAGTCTCTTATGGATGCAATATTTGTTTAAATATTAAGCTAGGACAAAGTGTTTGACCATCCAGCATCACAGCAGCCTAGTGTGAGTAAAACTCCTGAAATTTTGGAGATAATAAAAATTCCACCTGCACCAGTAATATAGCAGCTACAGCTGTGCCCTTGCCATGTTTGCCAGATTTTGCAGACTTTTTTTCCTATTTGCTGTTAGAATGAATGTGGGGAGAGGGTTCAGCTGATTTCAGAGGAAGTCTAGGTCGCCACGGCGACTCCTCAGCTCCAGCTGGAAAGACAGAAACATATGGCTGGTGTGCAGCAAAAACACATTTCAGTCTCTTACTTAGCCAATACTCAGTTAATTTTGGATCTCAGCATTGATTAACATGTAGTTCCCTGGACCCAAATGCAACAGCACCCACCATCTCTCATTAACTGTGTTGATTCCTTTTGATCTCCTGCCAAATGATACTGGGGCAAGGTGAAAAGTTTAGTTTGGGGTGGAGAATGCATCTATTAAGACTTTAATGAAAACACTTGACCATTCCTGGCACAGCACCAGGACTGGATACAATGCAATTATACTGGACCTGAAGGGAAGATGGAAATTTTTACCTCCCAACAGGTTTAGTCCCAGTCTGAGGCTATAGAATATATAGAAGCCCTATGTAAATGTGTCTCATGAGGACAAACAGTGAATTATTACATATTTAAACCTCATAATACCACATTTATGTATTTATACTTCTCGTCTGCAGAGTAGCTGTATTAGTATAGCCACTTGAGGTGAAATCTACCAGGCTTCTGGCACTAACTCACTATATTCAGCTGTAAATTTAGTTAAGCCTGATGGACTTGTCTGTGCTTTGTCCGTAATTTACCTTCTCTCAATTTTCAAAGCAGCTACAAGCCCTGGAGAAATAGTCAAACATGAGCATCAGATGCAGTGTACTCAGTGTTCATTTTGCTTTGCAAACATGAGTAGCCAGCTATCAGATGTCAACATCCATCTCTTCATTATGTCATTATAAACCCTGTGAGAGTCGCTCCCTGCAGTTGCATTGAATTACATCTTGCATTTACGGCATTGGAGAACTGGGACGCATAATTCAGACATTTTCAAATCATTCTCATGTTTCTTTTAAATAATCATATTAAATATGATATATGTTAATTAAAGGGTCATTATCTCCAAATAATATCCATTATAACCTGGCTGTTACACCTATTAAACCCATTAAGCCTATTATAATACCATTGGTAAAGTCAGAAATTAGATTCCAATCTCTGCACTTGTATATTAAACTTTATATAAATAGCCAGCATTTCCGCTCAAAACACATTTACTGATCACATTGGCTATGATCTGTCACACCCTATATTTGGCTTGTTAATGTTGGCAGGTTTGGAAATAATTACTCAGCATACTTGCATTTGTAATTTGTTGTGAGTAAGTGTGTCAGCTGCAATGCCAGCAAATATCAATGTAAGCTCTTGGCCAACATCCCCCATCTCTCTTTTGTACTTGTCAAAAAAGTCTTGTCAAAAGAAGGAGTTTGATCTCTGCGGCCATTTTTACTTCCAAATAGTTCTATATTGAGCATCTCGCCTTTGATTATACATCAATATCCGAGCACTAACAAGCTGTAGATGCAGATTCTTTTTTTCTGTTTTCTTTTTTTTTTTACACATCTGGCAGATTCAGGCTTCATCTCCCTAAAATGTATGCAGGTAATTAAGCACTGGGGACACAATTAAGCAGACAGGTATGTGTGCCTTTGAGTTAATTGACTGATTTAAAGAGGGTAAGTGTACAGAATAATGTTATCTGCTTGGTTGCCCATTCTCGGTGGTTGGATGTCCTCATGGGGAACATCATTTATCTTTTGATGGCACATACATTGACCTGCTGTAGTCCGCAGAAGTAAACAAAAGTTATAAATGTCCAGTAATCAGACAGCAAACAGCATACTCACGCATAATTATTATGCCCCTTTGCTGAAGCGTGGATATTAACAATGCAAATTTTCCAGTATGGTACTCCAGAGTTAAAGTGGATCTATTTATGATGCAGATTTATGCTATGAATTATATATATATATAAAAAAGGGTGCGTTACATTAGTGCACAATTAATCAAATCTATGCCTGATTTAATATATGTTTGAAGCTTAGGCTTACAACACATTATCTCAAACAATATAATTTACAGTTTATTTGCATTTGGTGGGCTGCGTGTGTTCTGTCTTTCATGGCACACTCGCATTGCTTAAACTTTCGTTAATGTGCTCCCAGAAATGCAACTCAGGAATTATTCTGCAAAAGCTTGACTTTCCTCAAACTGTCTGCAAACAGCATATTTATTCACAGCACAGAGAAAACACTGCGCCTCGGTAGCACAGGTGAGCGCTGCATCATTATTTACTGCACGTCAGTAGTTACGCTGTGGACAGAGTCCAGATTGTTTTTGTGTTGTTGTCCCATATATTGAATCACATGTGGTATTTCAGCAATAAAGGACCTTCCCATGGTGCAATCGATAAAGCAATACTGCTCCTACTTATACATTATAGATGCTAGTCTTCCTCATGTGACTGCTTCATATCAGTAATGTTCCAAATTAAGTCTCATCTGGAGTTCTGTAGTTTTGTTTTTTCCTAAAAACCTCACTTAACGTATTAACTCATGACACTTCAGGTTAATTACACACAATGCAAAACCATTAGTACAATTATCTTGGTCAAATATTATGTTCATCTGAGTGGATATATTGAATGTTTCTGGGGTCAAAAGTGGAGAAATGCCTTGTTCAACCTTGCACCTTACAGTAAAAACTATTTATATTCCCATTCAATCCGACATGCCTGCCACGTTTTCCTTTAATGCTCTGTAATATTGATTGCGAATTTTTAATAAGCCCGGATAAGATCAGCGTAAACAAACACAGTTTTCAGCAATGAAAATACAATTACGGGTCCATCATGGAGCCTTATTCTCTGTGTTTGTTTCTATCTACAAATCCCCAAGTCATTAAAAGACCGCGGGGAGAAGGGAAAGATGTACTTTGTTTGACTAAAGTCGCTATCAGGCCTGCATATGAATAAGTCTCTTTCTATCCAGATCAGCATGCCACTTGGACGCCCCCATTGCTGTCTCATCAGCATTCAAATAAAGTGAGTCAGACACTTCCTAGTATAGAAAACTGTCTGTAACACTTAATGTCATTAAGGAAGCCAGATCTGGGTGGATGTTTGCACAGTGAATACTATCTTGGAATTTGTGGGCTTCCAAATCCTCTTTTTTCCTGCCTCTGTCTGTCTGTCAGGGTACCTATATTTTATAAAATGAAATAATAATAACGACAATGTTAATATAAATATAATTTTAATGGTAAACAAACATGTTTAAATAGTGATTCTGTTGGTAAATGTATCTTTTCAGTTCAAGCCATCACTTTGCATTACAGTCTCTGCCCACTTACTCCCAGCTTGAACGTTGATTTAAGTGGCAGAAATAAGGCTGACACGCCGTAATGCAGGCTTCCCACTGTGAAATCTTTTTTTTTTTTCCTCCCCATCGGTGAGAAAAGGCAGCAGACACGCGCTTGTCTCGTAATTGATTATATAGCTGCTTATTAACACACTTGTGCAATCACACATCTGCCTCCCCAGGAGTGTGGCCGCGGTTCAATCAAGCGTATATCCTGCAGCTTCCAATCCTGGACCGAACAGGTTTTCTCTGCAGCTCCCCTGCGAGCCCTGAAGAGTTCATGATTTTGAGTTAGCTGGCTCCCCGTTTAATGTTTTGGAACTTCGTGGCACCATTAAACTTTCTCTCTTTACTTTTGTTTATTTCCCCTTCTTTGCGCACATCCCAAGGATAATATAGCTCGGGCTAATTTGAATAATGGCTGCATGTACTCTGCAATACCTCACGGAGTGTTTTCAGAGCTTCGGCGACAGTGTCTTCCAAGTTCATTTCAAAAGGAAATACCATTCAATTTAATACCCCTCAGATGTTATTCCTATGGCCAAGGACAGCCTAACAATTATTTGTACACATAAAAAAACCTCTCCTTAACCTAGAAACAAGTGAATTAAGAGTATAACCTACTGGCACAACAACATAAACTGTGAATCTAATTAACATCAAATAAATAGCAGTAACATCAGCTACAAAGCATCTTCACCAGGTCGTATACAATAAAATTTTAATATGAATGTTTGATACTATTTTAATCATTGTGTAAGATTTGAACTAAAATGATAGAAAGTTGGTCCCTGATTGTCCAAGTATCCTTAGTTTATGAAACTGAGGAGAACTTCTTTCCACAATTTACAGGAAATTCCTCTCAGATGGCCAATATGGATAACACAGGGCACTCTATCCCCATTATTACTCCATTATAGTCTTACCGCTTGGAAAAGAAAACAGCTCTGCACAGAAAAATGGGCAAAAAATATCCACTTGACCCCAGCTTTAAACACTTATCTAATGCAGATGCACTATTTGACCCTGACGTGACTATTTTAAACTGAGATAATAAAAAAATATGACAGTGTCTCCTTTTGGTATGACATCTGCAAAATCAGTTTGTATGTTATCTGTAATAGTCAATAGAAACTACATAATACACGATTAAAAGGATACATATTGCAAAGTACCCAGAATGAACTCCTTTATAATAGTATGGAAATACAATACTTTTCTCATTTACGTCAATCTCCCGTCAATCCCTCAACCCTCTGGACCCCTTCTTACTCACTAGTTCAAAAAAATAAATGCATATTTCAAGAAATAAATACATAAATAAAACTGTTTACAGCTGCCCATCAGATAGCGTCCTACGTACAATCCACTGCTCCTGGCAACAAAACAGCTTCTCCCAGCACTAAAGCCAAAGCCTGTAAATAGTGTCCCCATCCTTCGGTGAATAGTAATTATCAGTCTATTTTGAACTCAACATTTCCTTGGGAAAGTGCTTGAAAAAGTCTTCAAGCAGCTAGGTTATCTGGAACTGCACCACATCTTTGGAAAGCTTCAGTCTGGGCCGCGGGCCCACTACAACACAGACGGCACTTGTGAAGGTAGCCAACGATTTGAGAATCAAAACCAATCCCAGGCTCTCTGTTTTCATGCTGCTAGACCTGACTGCTGCAATTAATACAGCTGAAGATGAAATTCTGCTTGATGGACTACATAAGTAGACTGGCCCCTCTGCAGAGTTTTTAATTGGTTTAGATTATTTCTTCTTCTAAAGGGGGGGATTTAAGTTAGTTGTAAGTAACTAAAGCTCTTACTCAGTGGAATCCCCCGGGGCTCTTGTTGGACCATCTTCATCTTTTCTGGTGTTGTGCACATAGAAAACATATTATTAATTGATACCTGTTTTAAGGAAGCATTTATCCTGTGAGATCTTCATTTCACTGAAGTGTAGAAACAGGCTTATGGGTATGACGGACTCTTCAGAATGATAAAATACCGCTACGTGAAAAAAAAAGACTTTTAACTTTTATATCTTCATTGACTTTCTCCATGATGTTCATGAAGTGGAGCATTTTTCAAAGCAGCGTGCTAACTCTGCAGTGTTCCAACTCTGGTCCAAGTTCCAGAAACCACCAAAAGGCCAGAGTTGTGAAACATCCGCCATGGCTTCAGGCTACAGAGCAGTCTCACTGAGAATATCAGGGCAGTAGAAACTGACATTTTTGGACAAAAGCTGAAAAAAGCATCTTTTTAACCTTGAAACAGGCACATGCATTTCCCTCTGTCTCCTTTCATTTCTCCCTTTTCTTTCTTTCATTATTCAAAAATTCGTGTCTGTTTTTTCTGCCTATTGTTGTTTTTACTTCTCACCTTCGTATTTCCTTCAACCAAACCCTGCTGCACGCGCTGGGAGTATCTTAATATCTTTGTATTTTCTTTCATACCTTTCTCTACACACACATGCAAATGCAGCAGTGTGCATTGTATCTGTATTATATCTGTGCATCTGTAAGAATGGAAACAAGCACGATGATCACGATGCTGAATTGTTTCAACATTACAGCTTTTGACAATAGTCATTTTTTTAATGGTTCCGGGCTGCAGGATTGTCTAATCAATTCCATATTTCTCTTTATAAACAGGGAGAGATAGCTCATTTAAGCATTTAAACACCTCCATTACTGCAATGCCTCGAAATGATTTTTAATTTGTAGCCGCATTTAGCATTTATTAACTCGACTGTAAGTGACTAATAATATAAGATCACAACTGAAGTGTTTAGGCTTACCATTTGTTCTGAGTGGGACGTTCAATTAAGCAAACGTGGGGAGGCCGCGGTGATTCATGCCTTCTCGAGTCGTGGCAGCTCGTAGAGGTATCGATTAAAAAGGGCAAATTCATGATCCTACGGTCTTTGCGTGATACAGCCTAGAGGTGCAGTGCAGCTCCACAAGTGTTAAAAGGTGCCCCCCCCTCCACCCTGAGGTAGCTGGACCCCATTTGGAGAACCATTTAAGTGTTTATATGTGTAACCTGTGAAAGCTCTGGGGGGAGTGGATGTTGTTTCAGTTTACATATTGATTGAACTGTGTGGGAGCTTGAGAGCACCAAAGTGTAGTATAATCTTATTTTAGAATGGACATTACATTAAGCACTTAGTAGAAGATTTTGCAATAAATATTATTTATATCGAGCAAAGCCTGTTCACCGGGGTCTGGAGGAATAACTGCAAGGAAGTGGAATAAAACATACCAAATGCGCTTCTGGTATTTTGTTCCGCATGTTTGTAAGGCCTCACACCAACATGATTATTTGGAGACCTAATGTGATTAACTTGTGAGGATGTAGAACCTCCGTGGACCTCGAAGAGGAAGAGCTGAATCAGCTGTAATCGGATGTTTTTAGTCAAAGATGTTATGCATGAATCCTCCTCCTCTGGTCCTAGAATGAGATTGGAGGGCGAGGGATCACGCTGGTGTGGGTTTTTTTTTATTAGCGGTGCCAAGAGCGAAGAAAGCATCCAGCGTTTGGTTATTTTCTGCCCATGAAATAGCTTGGTTACATTTCAGGCAAAAGCCGCGTTTGTCATGAGCTTTAAATTGTGCTGCACTGCGGGGATTAGACAGGTTAGTTAGGTGGTGGTTGAACTTGGTTTGAACTGATCCAAAACCACCTGAAGAATTCTGTTTATAAATAAAAAACTACTTGAAGTAGGCTTCTCATTAAATATGTTCAAGTTATTAATTCATTATCTTATTAATGGGCAGGTTGAAGTTGAGGAGCAATGTACATCAGGTCGAGCTTTATTAAATCTTCCGAGTGTGCAGTTCTTGGATTAGACTTGGTGAAAATCTTGGTCAGTTGGATGTACCTTGCTACACCTCTGCGGTCTTGACTTTCAATAAAACTCCTCTCTTAAAGGGTTGAGTGAGTAGAGATCACAGTCAGGAATGTTAAAGCAATTCAACCAAACTGATCTAAACACATTGAAATAGTTCTGCGTGAAGTGGTGCAGGTGTTGCAGTTGATCTTGCGTTCAGTCTTCACGACATCAGGATATTTGTATTTGTCTGGTTAAAAGACCAAAGAAACAAAATCCACTTTGTTATCAGAGAAACAAACTTTACTTCAACACTCCCTGGTAGAGCCAAATAAGTGTTTTTTTTCTGGGTAAGCTAAGCTGCCAAGATACATTTTCTCTGTAAACTGTTCATTGCTTGAGTTCATGTTAACCGAGTAATATATCACCACTCTTATCTTATCTAGTTTACGTCACACCGCTTCTCTGCGCTCCATAATTCGTTACCCATGTCAAAGTCACTCTTTGTAGACAAAAAAAAAATCCTCAAGTGGTCCAATACTTAAAAATTAGCTTTTCCAAAATGCTTCATGATACTGCAGTTTAATTTCTGATATTCACGCATGCAAATTAAAGGACAAAGGTCAATCAAGGTGAAACAAGGATCAAGGATCAACAGGGATGAATTAACACTAAGCCTGTCACTTATTTATCTATGAGATAAAAAAGCTGTAAAACCATATAAAAGTCAGACTTTTGGTACAAACATCATACTTTTGGTGACAACAGATTTCAGTACTGCTGCACTACCAGAGCAGCTCGTCCTTCAGTGTTTGTCATGCTGCAGAGACAGGGCTGCTCAGCTTCAGCACCCTCTCCTCTACCTCCCTATTTTCCCCTCACACGCCATCCGGTGTTTTGCTGGCACTGCAAATATGAACGAGCATAGGTGGGAAGTAGATACTGATTTCCCAAAGTGCTCCTCGTCCCTAAGGGCGCACGGCACGCCGGCATCGAATTCACATGCACCGCGGTAAGGTGCTCTCGGAGAGTCCTGTCATTACTGGTAGACATTTTTATCCCAAAGCCAGAATTTGGAAAAAAAAAGAGAAAAAAAATGTGTGTGTTACTGGACTAGAAAAATGTCAACATTGCTGGGAAATCAACTGGAAACTATCAAAGTGACCGCAGAGTCAGAAAGTTATCTTCGGCTGCATCAAAAACAAACATAGTTCTGTTGTTTCTAGTTTTCTTACCACAATAGGAGTATAAAAAGTTACTATTTCATGTCCATTTGGTCGTCTTTTACATTCTGCATCCTCTGGATTTCTGCTCGTATTTCTTTAGTCAAGACTCTCAGACTATGAGCATAATCCAGACCTGAGCCCTTCGCAAACAAAAACACAATTTCTTCTCTCAATCTATAAAATCTAGAGGCTCTCCACAGAGCAAAAGCTTCCTTTTTTCTCCTAAATCCCAGCGCATGAAAGGAATTTGCGAGAGAGCCATCGCCTCTTCTCTCCCTCGCCCATCTCTTCCACCTTCCATTTCATTATGACATGTTACGGGTCACTGCAGGATTGCTACACTGAGCTGCCAACAAGCATATTATTTTCCATTAAGATCCCGCTCAATGGTTGCAGTGGCATTATTGGTAGAAGGAGCAGACGGAGAGTAATGGACCTAAAGTGATGGCTCTGTCAAATAGACACTGGTGGAAAGTACCCTATAGAGCTGTAATAAACCCAAGTCTGTCTGAATAGCAGGCAAAGCAGAAAGGGAAATTTACTCAGTCGCAATATCGGGTCAGTCCAAACTTTATATATATAGTTTGGTTTCGAAATAAGAGAGGGAACAGATGATGCATGCATAAGAGAAATGGGAGTAAAAACTTAATTATTTGAATATTTAAATCTATTCAAATCGTTAATCTCGCCCCCTCTGCACCAGCGGAGAATTATAATTTCGCAATAATTCCCACGTGAGTTCTGAACCCAAAGCTCACCACCACCTCTGTCTGGGAAAGATTTACACCATGTGGCACTTGCTGTAATAGGCTTGTCCACAATGTCCAGCGGTGATTGATCTCACCCATCATGCCTCATGTGTAAAAGTACTTTGATTTACACTTTGTTAATCTTTCACTACCGTGCAGAGGCTGTGCAAGTGCTCCCGGAGCCCGCTCCTGAACCTAACAATATGAGTCCGGCTTGTGACTTATGGGGAAAAGTGGGTTCATAAATGGTCATAAATGTTGGCCGTATGAAATCATATAAAAAGAAATACATTCTGCTTTCTCTTGCCCTGCAAAAAATTATGAAAAGTGCAGCCCCATTACGGGAGCCGCTACCGTTAAATACCTCATGATGTGCTAAAGTGGGGTAGTTAAATCTAGCACTCGCAACACTAGTACACTCAGATTAAGCCCCGCGTGGAGAGATAAATACAACTTGGAGTGACGCAAAATAAAAACAAGTCAGATATTTTCCCTTTTCGCCACCAAGGCCGCCGCGTGTGCTGTTTTTTTTTTATGTAAATGACACAACTCCATCATTAATAAAAACACTTCTGTTCTCCAGGAGGCCTTGAACGCATCAGCCACTACAGGAGTCCCTCGCTCGGTCCATAGAGGATTCATGCGAAATGAAGCAATTACAGTCAGAGACATATTTTTGCATAAATACACTGGGCATCTTTTTTTTTTTTTTTTTTTTTTAATACAAGCACTTAATTGACCACCCCGATCCTCGATTTTAACTTGCACCAACACTGCAGGAACATTTGCTATCATGCAAATTATTATCAAATGCCAGTGTGCTGCACAACCCCACCAGTTAAACGGTGTGATTCTTTATTTTATTAATCAGGAATTAATAATGAATTGCATTTTAATTTATTTCGTTTAACCCTTTGGACCCCCGGGTTTTGGAAACGTCTTGGCCCAGCTTGATTCACAGAGATTTCAGTCAGCAGGGCTAATCATGAGCTTGAATATTTGGGGGGTGACATATGTTTTAATGATGAAAATAACATTTTATGTGCTTGGAAACTGTCAGTTATTTCTGTCCTGGTGCACACAGCAGTGAGCCTTAATGTATAGAGGGGAAAATGACTGTTGCAGGGATAAAGGATGTTGAGCCTTGGCAATGTCCCACCACGACAACAAAAAGATTGTGTCACACATATTATTTCTCCATATTTCTTTGCGGCACGGAGATGTCCTGGGGTTTGGAACTGCGCTTCCCACTGTGCTTTGGGTAAAATAAACAGAAAGTATATTGTTGTATTGGGGTCAGCGAGTAGGTGTGAGCTTCACTTTGAGCCCCTTTGTTGCCTATATGTCTGGCAAACACATGCAGCGGCTCAACAGGAAAAAGTTTTGCACACTATCAGTTAGACTCTGACGTCAGCCAGAAAAGCTCCATATAGGAAATAAATAGGGAAACATTCAAGTAAAGAAACTATACTATATACCTCAGTTTAATATCTTGAAACAGGGCTACAAATACTCCTATAAATGCTAAAATAAGAATTATTTTTCATTCAGACTCACAGTCTTATAATAAAGCAAAGACCTAATCTATCCTATACATTTTATCATCTACAGTTCAGCTTTTAATAAAGCATAATGCTCGTGCTGCAATTATAGATGTGTTTGGTGATCAGAGAAATATCAACCACATTTTTTCTGGATCTTTCTTCTAAGATTTTTTAAAAAAGCTAATTAATGGTTGCTTCTCTTTGACGGACCTCACGACATCTATTTCCAGCGCCGCGTGTGATGTTTCTGCTCGTGCTTTGCGTGGGCCGAGATGCGGCGTTACGCGCCAAATGGCCCAGATTAATGACTCGGGCATCTGCTGACCACAAAACAGCTGATTTGAAATTTTAAGCGTTGACCATAAATCGTTGGTAGCCCTCCGCGCGCACATTGTTCAGCCCCCACCCGGCGACTGCATTGCTTACATGAAAAATCGAGGCAATTAGAGGCGAGGGGTTTACACTGGCTTCCCTTTGAGGACGCCGCATACCTCTCTTTGTCGCAGCTTCATCGTGTTGGGTAGGATGTTTGAAAATTCTTGCACGATGCAGCTTTAAAAAAAAAAAAAAAAGAAAGAAAAAAAGGGACATATACGTATTGTTTTGCCTCTTCCTATGGGTGTGAAAAGCATTTGTATTTCAATTTCTCTCAGGCATGGCCTGTAAATATCCATCCTGTAAAACTGTGATCCAATCATGTATGTGTCACAAGCAGCTCAATAGCTTTAGGTTGCCATTTGATCCCTCGCTACCCTCTCTCCCATCATCCCTTCCCTCGTTTTTTTTTTTTTTTTTTTTTTCCTCATGCACCAGGCGCCCGCACGCACAAGCGCACGCGTGAGCGCAATAAATGGCTGTGTAATTAACAGTGAGCGTTTGAAGACGAGTAGTCATACCCTCATTACAGGGCAGCGCCATTGCTCAGAAGGACACACACACCCACACACACACACACAGAGGCAGAGTTCGCGGGGGCACAATCTCCCCTCAACAAAGAGAGAAATAAGAGTCAGTGACAAACGGACGGACAGCATCTGTTTCTTGGTGTCAGTCAGCAGCCTTGTGCTAATTGCAAATGCCAGAAGATGAAAAAAAAACATGGCAAAGGTCTCCAGCAAACTTCTCCCCAGCTGTTTTTTTCCCCCCCTCCTCTTCCTTTCTTCTTTCTTTATGCTCCGGGGGTAAACAAGCGAACGGGCCCAGTGGCTAGAAAAATCACATTATATATGAAGCGCTTCGTGCCGTCACTGGTGTGTGTATGTGTGTAATGAATCCCAACCACAGGCTTTTTACTCCCCAATCACCTTCTAATATGTTTCTGACAGTGGCTGTCATGTCGGGGAACATGTATTGAAAGGCTTGATTCCCAAAGGGAGGATTTATCAGCTCATTTGCAGAGCCCTTGGAAACCTTGGTGAGGCTTTCACGTCTCGTAATCACGTATCAGCTGGGTACAGAATGTGTAGTTGCAATTTATTTAGCCTAAACTGTCCATCTATGAAGCAACAACATGAGGAGCCACAGCTTTTATCGTGTTCTGGGAGCACAAGTATATTGTGTATTATTGCTGTAAAATGCAAGATTTTCTGACAGAATCTCCAAAAAAAAAAAAAAAAGCCTCGTACAAAATGCACATGTGTGGGAGTTTGATGCATTTAGGAGACAGATAAATCGTCATTACTGCGAAATTGGTACTTCTCACCCCCTGCGTTAGCACCTGTGGTGAGCCATATCGCCCCAACGTAACACCGCACTCCCGAATTTACCAATCTCATGTTAATAGCAGCTGCGTTCATTTTTCCTAAATATTGTGTAATTTATGTGTTCATTACCCTGGATACCCCAGGAGCGATAAGCGATCATCCATGATACCCTCTGTGTTCATTTGCTGTTTAATTTCATGCAAGCCATTCATCAACCAGATGTTTCCAATGAGTCCTAAGATTAAGTACCTGTGGTAATAAATGAGACTTTATCATTCGTGAAAAGATTTGTGTGGTGAGAGGAAAGACACACAAAAAAAAAGAAAACGGTGACGGTAGATTAATTATAGGTCAAAAGAAAAGTCAAGATCATGTGGAAATGTTCCATTAAGGCCAATCAGGGATGACGACGTTGCTGAAAGAAGCCAGTTGTGTGTATTATAAGTAAACGCTGATGGTTTCCATCGCTCTGTGACGGGGTATGTAAATCAAATCTAATTTATGGTCTATTTGCTGACTCACAAATTTCCTCTGAAGCACGGGGTCGAGATTTGTTGAGGGATACCATGAAATAATGTGTTTTGCTGTAAAGATAATTTGAAGATATCTTCATATCACATACTCTCCACTGCCGGAGGGTGGCATGATGTAAAGTATGTATGTATGTATGTATGTATGTATGTATGTATGTATGTATAAAAAAAAGTATTCTTCAGTTCTAACACAATGTCAATAATTTTCAATTGAAAATAATAATAATAATAAAAAAAAAATTAAAATCCATACCATAATACCAATGCTTTCTTCTCATTTGTAGAAATGTACATAGAGACTACAGTATGTTAAGGGTTAGGTCAGTATTAGCTGTGGTTAATAAAAAGGCCGGACTCCATGAAAACCAGCCATGCGCCGAGCCCATCGACCTCTCTAACCTTTCCATTTTGCTTTGTACAGTACAAATCGCTTCCTTCAGTGGCACTAAATGACGCCGTTTCACATAAACTAGGCAGAATTCTCCAGGTTGGACATTATCTCTATAGACAGAAATGGGAGCGTATCGCCTATAAATGCAAATTGTTGTTGCACAGATGACATGTTACAGTCATCAGGGAATGGACATGCATTTGGGATTTTACATATTTAAGCTCTCCACAGTTTCAGCGTCATGGTTACGGTTTGCATTCTGCCTTTTTTTTTCTCTGCTTTTTGCTCAGCCTCGTGTTTCTTGCTCCTCCTGTGTTTCCCTGGTCTGGTGTTCCTTGTGTTCCTCCTTGTCTCTTGTTCCCTTATTCGTGTTTTATAGATTTCTGTTTTTTCATGTTTGCCTTGTACCTCGTGCTCGGTGTGTTTAGGTTTCGTGTGTTGCTTGTGTCCTTTTTCGCTTCGTGTCTCGTGTGCGTTGTTTCTTGTTTCCTGTCTTTTAGGTTTTCGCCTCCATTTTCTGCTCACTTCCTGTTTTATTTTGTATTCCTTCCTTTCCCCACTTGTGTGCACTTCACTTCCTGTGCCTGTCTCCCTGCTTTTGATGACTCTGCTCCTCCCCGATGTGTTTCACCTGTTCTCATTAGTCCCCTCACCTGTTCCCACTTCCCTGCCCCTCACTGTATGTATATATACCGCTCCTTTTCCTTTGTTCTTGTTGCATCGTCTGTTTTTTTTTTCCTGCCCCCCTTGTGTTCCTGCATTCATGTGCTCCTAAGTTTCCGCCTCCCCGAATATTGTCTGCCTGCCTATTTGTTCCTGTTCCCCCTGTGTTCCAAAATAAGAGTCATTTACAGCAAACCTGAGTCCTAACTTCACTCCGTCCAGCACCTGCCTTAACATTCCTGTCAAGACAGACGAGGAAAATCCATCTCATCTGCATTTCATGTGCTCCTTCACTCTTTTATTCAGCTTTTTCCCCTTTGATTTGTCCCCTCCATGTGTAGTTATGGAAATACTGCAAAAGATACCAACCACAAATAACATTTGTTTAAATAACCCTTTAAAATGAATATTTTCCCTGATAGTGAAAGATGCACAGAACTGGGCGCATTAAAGTCAAGATAAGTCAACGTATGATAAGAAATGTTAACTCCTTTCTGCATTGCATTAATTGGAATTGGATTAAACCCAATCAACAAGTAATATGCAGTAATATGAGTAATGTTGGCTCTTGACAAATGAAATAACTGCTCGTAATTATGGTAGCAATGCCACATTAAGACTCAACAGGTGTGCGTCATCACTGCATGAGTCAAACTGGAGACCCACACTCCCTTTAACGGTCTTATCTCCATACTGCCTGGTGTGCTAATAAAATAAACTGATGGGCCAATTTTCACTGCTGTAAAAGGAAAAATAAAAGAAGGTGCTCTTTTATAGGTTCCTCAAACTTCAGGGCCCTAACCTTCTTTCTCGTCTCTCTGAAGTGAAGGATCTGTGGGCGGCGTTGTGTTTCTCTCTCGGGTCCATTTTCAGAGGAGGCGAGGGAAAGTGATGGCAGCCTGGTTCAAACATTTGAACCACGGCGACGATTCAAGAGCGTTTTTAAACTCTAGTCAAAAGTAGGTGATTTAGACATTTGGGCTGGAGGCGCTGCAGAAAGTTCCCCCAGAATTGGTGAGCGTGAGAGCACAGCATTTGACCCGTGAGTGAAAATGAAAAGTTGCGGCAAGTCGACCTCAGCTCACCTGAGAGCAAACGCAATGTATGGAAATGTATTCGCCAGCTTTTCAATCTGCAGACTAATGCTGGTCTTAGATAAACACAATCATGGGATTTGACGTTAATACATTTTCAGAGAGAGACAGAGAGGCGTTTTGGGATCCATTTTTACTTTTTTATCGTCACACTGCATAATGTGACGCCTGATTAATCTGGCTGAAGACATACAGTTAAACAGTGAGGATTTGATGCCCGCCATATAAGGGATTACAGTGTCTTCCAATGTATATGCCAGTCCACTAAGAGATATAATAAAATATATTATGAATAATGCCCTGACATATCACAGATTTTTTTGTTTGTTTGTTTTATTTAGCTGGAGGTTGAGGAGGTGGAGATTGGTAACATCATAAGAGAAGAGTGACTCTAGGAGAATTCAACATAAAGATTGTGAAAAATAAAATGTACAAATATGTCCTTCAGGAATAAAGCACCTTCCAAAGCGGTTGAAAACCTCGGTTGTAAATCCAGTTTCATTCTAATTACTGGAGATCTCTGTTATTCACAGGTAAGGTGTTCGTTTAAAAAAAAAAGTCTTATTTATTCATCATCGCCTGTTTGTGCACAGCTGCTTTCAGCCATATCATATCGCCGTGCTGCAGGCAATCCAAGGCCATTTTATGATTATGCATCCTATGATTACTGACATGAAAGCGCTTTAGCCACCCCATGCAGAGCTGTTCAAAGGTGAGCCACTCACAGCTTGACATCAGGAGGCTATTACTGCTCCAGGCTGGAGCACAGCAGCCAATAGCAGAAGATTTAATGACCTGGTAATATGAGAGGAATACTGACAAATCCAGAAAACGTCCAGAGCTATAGATGAGTCCTTTGATCAATAGATTAAAAAATATTACCGCGTCTGAAGACTTGCGTGTTCTTTCCGTGTAAAACGTGTTGTGGAGAGGAAGGATGGGAGGTACAATGGAACAAACTGTGATTAAAATCTGTACATGATTGGGGGAAATCTCAGGTCTTAACACTGCATATAAAGCCCCCTTCAGTGCGCACAGAAAAAAAAACAAGAGAGTGAGTCATTTTCACACAGTTTTCATTTCACGCGCAGGTCACAAAGCGACGCGTTGTGGACGGAACTCAAGGTCCGGCCCGAGTAACTATTCATAATTCATACGCGAGCTCAGTTACATTTCCAGAGTGGTTAACATTGTGGTAAGGAGAGAGCGGCGTGCTCATGAATGATTGACAACGCCGGGGCTTCACCCTTGAGCCTCAGAGTTTGCTTCACGTCTTAGGCCGTAAACAAGCCTGGCGTGACGTTGCAGAGTTGCTCAGAACGCGAATCTGCCCTTGATCCCACGGCACTGGTTTTACTTTGGATTGAAAGTTCAATGCTTTGTTATAACCCATCCTGCAGCAATTATTATTAGTAAGTATTTAATTTTCATGATTCTACACTGACTGACCCAGGACAGCTATTTGTCTCCGAACCTGCAAGTATAAATGATTAAAAAGACCTTGTTTATCCGAGTGAGTCAATCCATTATTTTCATGGGAATCTATCAGCAGGGAGGGAGTGTGTGCTGGAGCTCACGCACTGTACCCTCCTCTCCATATGTACAGTATTTACACCATGTGGTAACTCTGATTCCTCCCTTTAGCGGAGGGCGCTGTTTTTGACTGTGCAACGTTAAATACGACGCGCAGCCCATCAATCACGTTCCGCTGCTCGTCTTTCTCACAGCTGAAGGTTTTTCCGATGATTTTCACTTAAAGAAAATGTATCGCTGCCATAAAAAAAAAAAAAAAAAAAAAAGCTGGATTTGAAATATAAAAAGACAATTATTAAAATTTCATGATGTATGTTGGTACATTATGCAAGTCCTCCCTGCAAAGTACAGCATCCTTGAGCCGGAATCATCTGAAGCAATGACGTTGCTCAGCGTATACTCTCGCCAGCTTTATGTCTATAGTGCTCCTCAGGGCAGATTTCTTAATGCTGCAGCAGCAGGGAGGGAAATTCCACTGCATGCAGCTATTTTGGCATGTTATTATGGTGGTTTGAGGAATGGGAGCATTGTTCCTTACTGTATACTGTAGAGAATGGCAATTTTCTGCACTTGATGCTCCACCTGTTGAAATCTGCACTCAGACCTCATCTGGGATGAGCCTAAAATACCTTCAGATCAATAGTTGCACGTACTTTTTTTATTTTATTAATTTTTTAAACAGACATTAATTACTTCGTTTCATTAGCAGGTAAAGAAAGGATTGGTTTGATTTGCCCAAAAACACACCTATGACGAATGAAGAGGCCGAATAAAACCCCTTTGCACCCTGCGCCTTAGCTTATTTACCCAGATTATGTGCCGTTTAACCAGCAAAAGAGGAGCCGGGCACGACCTAGATGCACTTGCACCGCGCACTTTAGACCGTGTGTGACAATCCATTTAAATGACACACTTGCCAGAAATCCCTGTACACTGCAGGCATTTATTCCAAGAGACAGGATCAGATTTTGGGACCGGGATCTCACTTTCTGCTGTTCAGCCTCAGTGCTGATATAATGTTGTATTCAAACTTGGATACCTCCTTTTTAAGCCCCCCAAAAAATGCAGTATAATGAAAATAACTACAGCCATGCAGTAACCTGGCAGAATTTGTCATGTTGACAGCGACACAGAAGGACGGTAATTATAACGAGAGCAAGACCTCACGCGTGGCATGAGCGCATACCGTAGGCCAGCAGAAAATAAATGACCCTCCACAACAGAAACGCTCTTTAGCTCTGTGTCTCAGGGTTGAGCAGCTTTATTAAATGTGTACAATAAAGTTCAGGGAAAATATGAGCCTCTCGGAACAAGAGAAAGGAAAAAAAAAAAAAACAGGACTTTTCGTGGTTAACATAAATGGATGTTTTGGCATGTGAGGCGACAAGCCACTGTGTTCAGTGGGTGGGCCGGCATTGTTCATTCATGATAAATGTGCATTACACGCATGGCCGGCTCTAAACCGATTAAACATGAGTTGAAAATGGATGTCGGTTCCAACAGTTGGGGAGTGCCAGTGAAAAGCAGGCTGAAGTCCCGACATGTTAGGCCAAGCATATCTTGAGTTGTTTTGATGTTAAAAGCCGCCGTAGTTAGGCTCCTATTTGTTGCCCTTTTTTTTTTTCGCCGCCGCTTCCCTGAATGCCGCTCGCGTTGCATTAATATTACCTCTTATGGTTTCCCGCAGGCTGAAAGGCTACCTGCTCCGGCTGAGGAGAATCTGTTGGCGTGGCGCGAAGGGCTACTTGGGATTCCCTCACAAGTCATTATCAATCTGCTCGCTTTCCTCCGACATGGTTATAGGGCGCACTATGGGGCGAGAGCGAGACCTCAGCCCACAGTTCCTCCACCCCTCCCCGTTCCTCCTTGCATACTGTATCACATGCAGGCGTGCACACACTCTCTCGCACATACACACACACACACGCGCACTGACATTTGTGATTACAGTGATTACCAAGCGGTGAAATGAAGTCATATTTTTGTTTCCAAATAACAGATTGTCAAAGCAACAAATGAATCTGCTCCCACCAGCGATGCGAAATAGACGTATTATTTTCAAATTTCAATTTATTTTCTTGTGAAGGCTGCTGTCTTATGGGGCTGCCACTCACGCAATTGTTTTTCTCAATATTGTTAGCAATCAGGCAGTGAGACGTTGCCGCAGTTTATCAGAAGGGGCTTATTTTTCATCTGTCGCTGCCTGCGTTGGAGAATGTGGTTGTATCACATTCAGATGAACGTTTGCTTGTGTGTTTACACAATGTGCACCAATGGTGTGAAATTGGTGGGACCACCCCCGCCACCCCTCCGTGGAGATTTGGGATCTCGCACCTTGCCTCGGTTCCCTACGCTGTTTCTTGTCACGTCATATTTTCTGGGTTTCTGCATAAAAAGGGAACATTTATCCAGCCTCTGTAAGTTCATTTTCTTCATGAACATTGGTTCCGCTCTTTGACTGTTGGTGGACTCACCAGATGAGGAACGCGGTCAGCTGGCGGCTTTATCGGGTACCTTCTTCCTGACTCTGCCGCCTGGCCGGCCGAGGTTCTTCAATGTAAACTTTGGAGGGAAGCATCGAGGAAAAAAACTGTGGAGCGGATAAACACCGGCGGCCTGACCTGAGGCCGTCCACGAGGGCATCGACACAGCCATCACGAACAGCGGTGTCCCGGTGTTTGTTTTCCTCCCCGCTGTGGTGGAGAAGATGATACTGGATACACCAGGCCAGCACTGACAGGATCAGGAAGAGCTTCTGTCCTCGGGCCAAAAAAAATCCTGAATGAGAACTGAGCCTAAGAATCACCCTAAGGCTAGTTTTATTTTTACTTACTTTGCGATTCAAAGTCACCACCATAGCTAATAATATTATTCATGTTCTTTATTCTTATTGAATTTAACATCTATTTTTATTTTGTTATTCTATTATCAAAAAGAGGTAATTAATGCACATTACACACCGTGTGTGTAAAGTAAAAAAAAAAAAGCAAAACTTAAAATTGATCTATAGGGTCCAGAATAAGAGACACAGTATCTTTATTTGAGTATTTTTTTAATCAGGTTTGTGTATTTTTTCTTTTATCAGCTTTATGGTTATGCCAGTCAAGTTAATTGTAATGTCTTTTTTATATCAATCTAGAAATATGCCACTTAATGAATGCCACCATTTCATACTCCAGTTTTCATCCAGACCTTGAGCTCGCTAGTTAACGTTTGACCTTGGAAGTAAAAATGAGTAAAACAAGTTGCGCTCGGCTTGTTGTCGGTCAAATCACACGCTCTGTGTCTTTCAGCTCCTCTTAACAACTTTGCCTTAAAATGTCAGACGCAAAGTTCACGTTTGATGGCGAGATCAGATGACTCAAACTCAGCCTGAGGGTCAGCTTTTTACAGAGGCGAGCCACAGAGAGCTGTATAAGTGCTCAGACCGTTGATACGTTTAAACAAACTACAGATAAGGCCGCATGATATGGTAGGAAGGAACAAGAATGTGGACCTTAAGTTGGAGTTTTCCCACTTTTTAAATGAGTACTGACTTAACCCTGCAAAAAAAAAAAAAAAAAAAAAAAAGATTCACATTTAGGCTGACTTAACACTGGAGTTATTAAAGCCGTCACTCGGTTACAAAAGCCTTTTTCCCTTCGTGCCAGATTTTGTGGTCGAAAACCTCCCCAGAAAAGAGCAGACATCTTAGAGTACACAGTGGGCCTTCTACAAAGCAAACTGCTACAAAGAGTGTTGCATCATCACTGTCAAACTAATGATTAAAAATGGATCTGCACTCATTACAGTTTCAGGCATTTCTCTGTCAGCAAAGGCACTGTCACGGAGAGGTAATAAAAGGACCGTGAAACCAGTGACAGTTACCAAGGCGAAACAATTTCTCTCTGCCTGAGATGCAACGCAGAACAAACAATTGATTTCATACCGAGACTTATACTTTATTCATTGCAGGAATACGGATCTGCCAAACTACAGGCAAACTTGTATGACTCCAAAATCCTCCAACAGAGCGATAAGAAAATCCCGACCCATAACCATGGCCCATTCTGATAATGTCTGATCCAAAGCTATGTTAACCCAAAGCAGGTAAAAATCCATTTCTCTTATAACCCCTAGGACTTGTACAGATTGTTTCCTTTTGAAAAGTTATTCTTTTTTTTTTCCAGCTCTTCTGTTTTTCAATGCCATATAAATCAGACCAAAAATGTATCATTCTTCGGGGATTGAGTCTGCAGCCTTTCATTTTCATTGTATCCACAGTATGCTCACTTGCAATTTGGTCGGGACATTTATTTATTGGCTATTTACTGGTCTTAGATGGATATGAATACAGAATAAATCATGCTGCAGCCGTTCAATTTACCAAGAAACATGTGCAGACATAACCTATATGCAGCAACAAGCGGGAATGGGATGAACAGGCTTCATGGGAACTGAGTAAT
>JAOXYL010000010.1:4120684-4137474 GCA_028564955.1 Terapon puta
TGGTGGGGAGGGAAAGTGATTGAATGGGGGAGAGGAGAGCGAGGAAGAGAGCGAGCAGGGAGAGTGAGGAGGAGGAGTGAAGAAAGTGCAAGGAGCGCACCATTATTAATGCAACACAACATGTTGACCCATTTGTTCCAAAGATTTTTGAGAGACCCCGATTATGGTTTTGCATGAGTAATTGATTATCTCCCTTTGAGGAGGAGGACCCGGCTACATGTTTGACTCGGTTTGGGGGATTATCGAGCTTTAAAAAATGGAGGGAGGCCTCGAACTCTGTTGCCTGAGACGACGAAAAAAAAAAAAAAAATCCCCTCATTTCCCGTCGTCCCGTAATTAAACAAATCTTATAAGCAAGTTGGCGATGTCCAAATTTGCTCGCAAAGGCGACCCTCCGAATTCACCTGGGGCCAGATCTCAAAGAAAACAAGCCCAGCGTTAATGGCTAATTTCTGCGTTATTACATAACAAAGTGCAGCAGTGTGGTCCTACTGCCTCTCCCTCATCTGAAGCCAGCCAAACTCAGAATCCGTAATTGGTTCCCGAGCCCTGTTGCACCTCAAAAGGCGCACCATCATTACTGCCAAGCAGAGGAACGAGAAGGAAGAGGGAGCAAGATTCCCGACAATTATCTGTCCCCAGCGAGCAGGGGCCTGCGAGAAGAACTGAGGGGAAGGCATGAAGAGGAGAGGCATATCAAAGGGGCCCGTGTTTCTTTTTTCGTCATGCAAATGTGCCGTCATCTCTCGCGGCAGAGGAGGGAGAGCCTCGCAGAGGCAAGGGGTAGCTGGGTGGGGAGGGAGAAAGAAGGAGAAACAGAAGAAGACGAAGGAGGAAAAAAAAGTTGCATCACTGCGTTGTCTTGGAACAAAGATTCCCTTTCATGCGGCGACAAAACTGTGTTTGTATATGTTTACGGAGGAAGATGGTTTCTGGTGTGGAGGGTTGGAGGCAAACGGAGGCGCGGCGCCGGTGCACGGCTGCTGTACATACAGTATGTCTTAGTCACTGCCGTTTGACACAAATACCCTACATCTCCCAAATGCTATGTGAAATTTTGCAATCTGTTGATGTTTTTTTTTTTTGTTTTTTTTTGTTTTCCCGACGTGTGCGAGCGGGGGGAAAAGCTTCAAGCCGAGCATGCTCCGTGTGCGAGCGCTCCACTCCGGCGGGCGGATAGTTAGCATTTAACAGCATGTATCAGCAGATGCAGATGTATCAGCGGGGGACCAGCTCTCATTTACGCAAGCTGGTATGCAAAGCGAGGTGACAGTTCATTGGAAAAAAATAAATAAAAGGGGCCATCCACAATGGCAACAATGTAAATGTCCCCGAAACTCACCAAGTTGATTCCGTTTTCAGCGAATCGCAGGCTGGCTTGGTGAACTTTCAAAAATAAATTAACGACTGCAATAGCTGCTTTTTTCTGTCACTTCATGGCCGCTAAAAGCTGTGGCGCTTTAATATGCTCAGTGTGAATTCTTTAAATTACAGTAGCATTACCAAAACCTCATTACCATGCAGATTCAAAATGTAATAAATACATGAAAAGTTTTATGTAACATTGCGTAATTATGCCAGGCACAATTTATCTGACACATTAAGGGCCATTTATAAATTTTAATGTTTAATTAATTATATAACCCAATACTTGAGGGCAGTTAGTCCGATTAATCAAGTTTATTACAACATTGGTTTTATAACCAGTCTCCATCCTTACACTGTACTTCTTGTAGCCCTGTACTGTATGACAATAAACTGAGGGACATTAATGTAATATATTCAGGCAGGAGAGTTTTATTATAAAGCAGGAAAATCAAAGTGAAATAGGCTCCACATCGCATATCTTACAAGCACCACGGTGAGAAATCCTCAGTTTAAAGATGACCCGTGTTATCTGTTGTTGGATGTTGGATGTTTTTAGGGTCGAGAGGGAGATGATTTTATTACACGCGCGCACCGGTCGCTGCCCTGAAACGCCGCGTTTCGTCCTCCAGCCAGAAAAAGCACAGTGAAGTCGTTGCCAACCTGAGGCTGCAGCGGGCATGGTTTATTTATATTGCTTAAAAGGGGGTTAGGGATACCGACCCGCAGAGTAAACCGTGACTGGCTGTGTGGCGCCAAACGAGCTTGCCAAATGAACCGACGTAAGGTACGTTTTGCGATTTAGCTTCGCCTCAGAAAGGAGAAAAAAAAAAGTTCAGGTAGGTATAAATAGAACAGTAAATTTTAAATTTACTTTTTATTTCCTTTCAAATAAGTTTAGAATGAGGACCAAAAGCTACAAATGATCCCTTTTCCCACAAAAAAGAAGTCCTCAGTTATATTTTATATCGTACTGTAATAAAAGGCCGAATTACAGTCTGGTTTTCACCAATCGAGACTTAGTGAGACATCTGAAACGGGGAAGCGTTGGTCTCATTAATAAAAGGCGGGCGTAAGACGGCTCAGCGCGCCACAGGCCGCTGGGACAATTGCACCCGCTTCACTCTGACAATTAGAGGTTATTTGGAGATTTGGTGGGGGGGATCGCTTCCACTGTGGACTATCCACTCTGCAGGATGTCACAGCGCGTCGTTCGCGGCGGCTGTCACGCCGTGATGGGAAACCATTACATTCGTGTTGGGGATCTCTTTAGCCGTGGCGAAGTGTTCAGCCTACACTCTAGCAAAAAAAAAAAAAAAATTGAGGAGTTTCTATTAAAGCGGTTTTGAGCCCTAAGAGGCTTTTTTCACACAAACGCGTGGATGAGGGAGAGGACAGAGAGGGTCTAAACACCATTATGGGGGAGTCAGCACCTCCGCTGCTTTAGAGGCTTGATACTTTGTGGCGGGATCTCAGCTTTGACAGCTCCAACTTGACACGGGTCCTTACTGTACTCTCACTATGTGCAATTATCCATCTACCCATCTGTAGCCACGTCATCGGCAGGTTTTGTGTTCACCCTCCGTCGAGCGTTTCACCCCATCATCTCCCCTGGCTACCCTTCATCCACCCATCCATCCATCCATCCATCCATCCATCCTTCCCAGCAGGCTCACTAAAGTAGGACACACTTTACCACCGCTGCTTAATAAAGTGGAAAACATGCATGGTTGCCTGCTTAACCCAAAATTAATTAGCAGAAAAATACCTGTCGTGCATATTATAATTACTGGCCACTCACTCTGGCATAGGCTGCCTCTGGCATGCACTGTCGACTCCGAGACGACTGGAGGACGCCAGGAAGGAGGGAGACGAGCTGAGGATGATTTAGCGACGAATGTTTTCCTCCTCTTCCTTTTTTTTTTTTTTTTTTGTTTTCTTTTGTTTTGTTTTTTTTTTTTTCCCGGAGATGGAAAACGCACAACATCATTTGTGTTAACAAGGAGGTTGCCATCCTCTTTACCCTGCATCCCACAGGGGCTGTCCTCCCCTGGGATCCCACCACCAAACAATTAGTCACAGACTTGATAAAACTGTATTACTGCAGTATCAGTAAACACGGGCCTCTGGAAAGAATTCAAAGAAGCTTCAACTCTCAGCTCTAATATTGATATATTTAACATAATGTAGGGGCGTCTTGTTAGTGAATTATTTCTCCGTTCAGCAAAACAATTTATTTTGTATATCCCCCGAACAGAAATGCAGTAATCTGCTGCTACAGAAGTCGAGTAATTTGCCTAGGAAAATGACACCGAGAGAGCTCCACGATCAAAAGGGCACTTCAAACTCATAATTGGCATTATGGATGTACTCTGAATGAAACTAAGCATTATTAAGGATCTTTTTGTTTCCTAAAAAAGACATGCCTTGCGCTGCATTTTGAGGCTCAAGCAAGCAGTCTGCGGCGCAAACGCGGCGCGTGACCCTGAAATTTTCTGCTTAGCGCTGTAATTACGCCGCTGATAAATCTGATGTTATTCATCTTATCACCTTTAATCAACAGATATATGATGTGTTTATCGGTTCGGCCACGTAACTCGCATGCGTCCGTCCCTCACACTCGCGCGCAAGCTTTTTAATCTCCACTGTTCTCCCAAACACATTCTTCTGGTGTGCAGGGGCTGGTTAAATAGTGTGACACTGATCTGGAATGATTAAAACAGAAGAGACCCCCCCCCCCACCACTCCTCCCACCACCCACCACCATTCCCTCTACCCCTCTCTTCCTCCCGCCCATCCTTCTCATCTCATCTATGCTCCAGCAGTCACATATTCTTTGAAGGAGAGATTTAATTGGATCTCCTCAGAAGGTGCTGTCGGATTAACCAAGCAGAAAAACAGAGTTTGGCTGGTCATGCTTCTATCGGGGGCCTCAGATTGCTTCCGACAGACAGTGATCCCAATAATCCCGCTGCAACATGATAAAGGGGCCGAGATATTGGATCAAAAGCATATATGCATTTTGACTGGGCTTTGAAGGCACGCGTGGCGAGGCGATGACGAGATAAGTTTGCGGTAATTATACGTGGCCTTGACATGGAATGTGAAATTGAATAGGATGTGGCGGTTGGAGAGTCCCCCCCAACCACCCCCACCCTCCGCCGCGCTGTTTGTGCCAAATGTAAATTTGAACAATCCGCTGGAGGAAACATTTTCTCCCCCTGAAACATCGATATCGTTTCACAGGAAAAGCCACAGCGGGGGGAAACAACAAGTAAATGTGGACTGTAAATTTAAGAGAAGTGACATTTCAACGCTCGCTAAAAAAAATTCATCATCCAAGCATTTTGTGTCATTTTTCAAACCTACTCCTGAGCAAGTTGTCTTCTTTACGGTGACTGTTTCATTTCTGATGCCTGTATGTCCAGAGAAAATGGCCCATTGCCATGACACTGGGAAGGGAATATACTCAACAGAGAACTTTGGGTAATCTTGGGGTCGCCATCCATCCCCTGTTGAAACAATGCAATAAAAGCTTGTCTGCAATTTTTTATAATAAATAATAAATAAAAACTGATTAAATGTGGCAGCCAGGTTAAATTCTGTATTCAGTCAAAGGCTGAGTTTAGAGGTGGGATCCTGAGAAAAATGCTTCCTGCTTGTGCAATTCAAACACTTGTCGTTTCGTAGTAGGCAAATGACTTAAACTGGTGGAACTTTTCTTTCATGATGATTGATTTTAATGCCATTACAGTTTTATTACACTACATGGTGAAGTCACTGATATTTTCCATAGACAGGAGTGGGACCCAAAACAGAAAGGGTAGACATACTTACCTTTGGGCGTCAAACACCAAAATGCGAGGTAGTCAAGAAAAGGTGCAAGCAAGCCGGTCTGTTATCATCTTGGACAGAGGCCGACACAGTGCCCGGCCTTATATTTTAAAGATGGGGAACTCCATTGGATGTTTTGTTGAAGTTTCCGGTGGCCCGCCAATTCTGCTCATCTGTGATTGTTTAGACCGTGACGATGACGGCATGTGATGTTGTAAATAAAATCACAGTCATCAGCTTGTACAATCAATTTTTTCAGCCTTACCCCAACTCTAAAACCTGTCAAAAAACAACAACAACAACAAAAAAACAACCTTGACCTGGACTAACAACCTCCACTTTCCAACATCCGAGCCGTGAGCTCTGCTTAAAGTTATTGACCCCCATTGAAAACCCAGAGGTGTTAATTACACGGCTCTCAAGTCCATTACTGCTGCGCTTTAGAACTCCTGAAGAGTAAGCACCATGTTATGTTTAAATATCTAAATGGCTTTGAAAAATGTCAGATAACTCACAAACTGAACTTTTCATCACAATGATCTTATTTTGCGCTTTACCATTGACGCGTCCTTCTCGATCAAGCATAGCCTCAAACGTTATAGTCTCGAAGCTCTGAAGGCCTTGTTGACTGAGCTGGGGAAGTTGTTGTTCTTTGTTTAAAGCACAAAGAGTTCAAGCGTTTGAGGTCCTTTTTACTTCTGAAGTACACCCTCAAGTAAGTCAAAGTCGTCACTGCTAGCTGAATTTTCTGGTTAAATCTTTTATTTAAGTGTGAAAACATTCTCATTTTATGCGATTTTTAGCAGAAATTTCCATGAAATTGTCAAACTGCCAAAAATGATTCCTCTAATCAATGTTTCTCTCGGTAACCTGAGGCTATAAAGTCTGCCAAACAAAAACCGGCTCCATGTCCTTGCAGAGTAAGGAGCCATTAACCTAGCAGGCTAGTTTAGAGTTAAACTGAACTTGACAGCTTGGACGAGCAACAGACTGAACAAACTGCTGAAGTATAGTCAGAACCAGTGCCGAACGCCGGGGCCACATGAGCAGTGACGAGTTTTCCCACTGTTGTGCACACTGAAGTGGATCTGAATGATGATACGCGAGTGTGCAATTGAACTGTAAATCAAACTGAACTGTGACGTGACCGCTGAGTTGATTGGGTACGTGTTGTCATAGACTGCATGTTTTGCAACTCAGTGTACATCATGGTGCATCCTTTTATCCATCAGTATCAGTGCAGTTCACATAGACATATATGCATAGCTACAGGTTAACACTGTCATAGTACTTGATATGTACAAGATTATATGTTGGAGCTGTCACTTTGTCAGTGTCAAGCTTGAAATATAAAATAAAAAAATACAACTCCCACCCCTGTGATAGTGTCATACCCTTTAGTTGAGTCTTTATTAACCCATGGAGTGTCGCACGCCTGGAGATTTCACATGGTTGCGTGGTGGTCAGTATCCTGGAAGTCCTCCCCCAGACACTTTATCAATGTGCTGCAAATCACTGCGCATAAATCTTGCTATCTTCCCCGCGATTGCCTCTTTACGAGCTTCTGTAAGGAAAAGTCAGCTGCTCCGCGTTGTCGGCGCCTTTCGCCGCCACTTGGGTGGTAAGCTCACAGGCGAATCTTCATGGTGCACGTGTAAAACTGAAAATGGGAAATGCATTGGGTCGAGCTAGGTAATGCAAAGAGTGCCTTTGTTGGACTGTGATGCAGATTATTTCAAATGGCCTGTTGTCAATATAAACTATATTTTCTGAATTCAACAAGGTAAAAAACAGTTTATTTATGTATGATTATGGAACAAAAGGAACTGTTATCCTATATTTTTAAAGAGCCCAATAATAGCACAACTCCATATTTCACGTCAACATTGTTTTGTGTGTATGATTACTGGGTGGTATATTTTTTTTCCCTGGTTTTTGCCTTAAGTCCTTCCAAATAAAAAGAGCTCCTGTTGGTAGCGATGAGGGGCCCCATTAACACATCCCCTTTAGGCTGCCTGTAAGGGAAGGGTCAGCGCTGCGAAGCACAGTAAACTAGTACGTTGTTTTCTTGCCATTTTTGCATCATCGCCTGCAGTCAGTGTAGCCCTCAAAGGTCAGGACAGCTGCGCCGGAGGCTGCGGACTATCACGGAGCCCGTTTGGGTGGGCCACTCTAGATCAAAGACCAGGAACATGCATTTGCCCATTTTCCACCTCGCCCTAGCTGATTGCTGCAATATTATGAGTCAAAAAAACTGATTAAGAAAAAAAAAAGAAGGGAAAGAGAGGTTATTCACATGCATGCATACTAATTTAAAGCTGTACCTGTGTGTGTGTGTTCACATATGATTCTATTAAATGCTTAAGGGTGGTTTGGTATGAATAATACATGACAATGATTCACCCTCCGGATGTTATGGAAATTTTCATCAGGAAAACATATGAGCAGCGTGAAAAATATTTGTAACACCCCTTCTTGTCTCAACTTGTTGTATGTGTGGGTTATAATGTGATCATGATTGGGAACGAGGCTATAGATTACCAACGCGGTAGACAAATGTCTGGTGACAGTGATATCTCACCCCGCCACTGTGATTAAGCAGTCCCCTTCTGGCGGAGATTACAAACTGCCTACATAATTGAGATTCAAACAGTTATGTATAGTTTACAGTCTGGTTTTCTAAACTGTGGGCTGGGACCAACAATAGAGCGGAGGGTTGCTTCTGCAGGATATCCGTGTCTTAGGAAAAACAATACTGAAGGAACGGGTTCATCGCACGGTCTGTCACGGTGATTAATCAATCCGGCCTCGAATAAAGCGCACAATTGATTGAGCGTGTTAGCCGGCGCTCCATTTAACGAGGAATTAAAATTCTTTCAGGCTGCATCCAGAAACTTTGCTCGTCGGTGCTCCCAAAGGTCCATTTTTTTTTGTTTTGTTTTTTTTTCTCTTCCTCAGTGGCCAGACATTATGCAATGTAACATCAGATTGCACATGGCTCGCCTATGTTTACCCACCCAGCTGGTCTGTGATCCCCTCAGACCAAAGGACAACAAAGAGCCAAAAGATGTGTTTGCCAGTCCAGATTTCTCCATAGATGAATAGAAAAAATATATAAATGTATATATTTGATATGCCCAGTGCAGTCGTCCATAATATCACTTTTCTTTTTCATGACCTCTGATCTCATCTCTATGCATGGCACAATGTAAGCAATGTGCACTCAGCATGAGGCATTTAGCAGACAAGGCCTTGTTGCAGATATGCTTTTCCCCATAGCTGAAACTGAAATATTAATAGGAAATCTAAAGGTTATTTGAATAGCTTGACATATATAATAGTTGTATTAATAGCACCAATGTGGAAAATAATTATCATTACAATCTAGGCTTGAGTTTGTAGGCTTTTGTATTAATAAAACACACACACACATACACGTTCGGTATGTAGGCACGCTATGGTTGCATGTCCGTGCGTGTGACAGTGAGTTCATGTGAGAGCTCTGTAATGTGGACAGGGTATGGGTGCACACTGGTCTTTTTGATTTCGCCTTTTACTACAGCGCTGCACCTGTGAATGAGTAATGGAGGGTGTACTTTACGCCTGTAAGGAGACACCAGGAGCCGCACAAAAACCTGGACGCTAATGGAATATGTGTGTTTTCGGCTCCGGCAGATGTAGAGACAGTGAGATGGCGCCGCTCTTCCATCTACTCTAACATGCCAAATATGGTAATGCCGTGTTTGCCGTTGCACCTGTGTTTCTGTGTCAAACTAGATTTAGAGGTTATGCACAAAATTTGAGACTGGGTGGTGCAGCATTGTTGGTGCAATAGGAAGAAAAAAGTGTTTTCCATTTTTGAGGATGTGGTTGTGAAAATATTTGTGAAATTTTAATAATTAGCTAAATCTTTGCACCTTAACAGGAACACGTCTTAGAATTAAGTTAATTTGTTGAAAGGCTCAGGAGGTCTGCTCCTTTGTTGACAGTAGCACTTAGAAACATATTTTTGTCTAACTACATTCTGCATGTGGGGAAACTTAGAAAGCCTGTTTGGAAAAAGGAAACAGCTATTTGCATGCTTTTATGTATGTGTTTATGTATAGAATGGTAAATATAAGAGATATGTGATTGCTGAGCTACTGTGTTTGAAATAAACACATTCATATTTTGGATGAGATTTACAGACATGTCGAGCCTCTCAGGAAAAAGACATGTTATTATGAGGTGAAAAATACATTACCATTAATGCAAACTAATAAACCAAATAACCAAACACTGCCGGCTGCGGCACACTGCAGCAAAAGACAAATCTTGAGTAAAAGCCATTACATTATTTATCATAGCTTTCAATCACCCACATAATAGCACACTAATTAACCTTTTCACTGGCAAAGATGTACGGCCAATTACCCCACTGGATTGGCGCAGACTGTTGATCACCAAAGATGTAAAATGGGGGAAAGTGATAACCGCGGCCGACTGTACTGATGGGTCTGATGCTGCCCGCTGCTCATCAGCAAAACACATCAGCCCTCGCTGGGCACTTTGCGCGTTGCTGTGTGATCGGACCTTTTATTTTAAAAGAAAAAAAACACACAACTGCAGAGAAATGACTGAGCGAACCCGGTTAACCAGCGGTGTATTATGCATGGGGTCTATGCGGAGTACGATCAACCCCCCTGTTGAAAATTACTTTCGATAAAGGTCATGTGGTTAAAGACTTGCTGGCTGCTGCTCCCATATTTAATTTTCTGCTGGCTGCTGATTCAGTACTCCTCTTTTGAGCTCCCCCTGTCCAGCTGCTGAAAGGAACCAAAAATCGCCTCAAAGTGTGATTTTAAATGTACCAAAATAGCCCTAAAATGCAGTGTTATCCTTTTGTCCAAGAACACTGTGGGCCAAACAAACCATTTTATTCACAATTATGTTGTAAATTATATCAGTAAATGGATAATGAATTGTCTTTCTTTTTAATGCAGTAGTCTCTAAATTCATTTTGAGACACTGATTTGTGTTTGTTATGAGAAATTTACCAGTCTTAGCACTTTAAATACGACATGGAGGAAAAGGCAGGTGGCGTGCAAATATTATGCCCACATGTGATTGTTGAACATCTTATTCCAACACCACGGGCATTAATATACTACTATGACGGGCTCCACTCTGGCTGCAGGTGCTGGCTCCCACACAGGCACAGGAAGCATTAGTAAGGTTCGGTGACAAGGCCTGGCTCGCGGTCGGCGTTCCAATTTGTCCCAGAAGTGTTGGACGGGGCCACGGACAGGGGTCTGTGTGGGCCATGTTTTTTCTGCACCAAACTAGAAAAACTATTTCATGATAGAAACAGAAAAAAATCAGCCTTCAGACCATTGCACAAAGGTGGAAACACGCTCTTTATTACTGGTTTCTGTTGCGTTCGAGGTTTGCCTCAATAGACATTAAGGATACAGTATGTATACAGATGTGTGTCCACATACTTGTGGCCACGTAGAGTGCAGGATTTTTTAGCATCTTCACGCCAAGGAGCATATTAAGATTAACATCTTTTTTTGTAATACGCAACTGACAAATAATTAGGGTGTTGTAATACAATACAATACAATACAATGGGACAAGGCCTGAGTTTGTCTTGAAGATGGCGCTGTATACCTGTGATGACTGTGATAATGATGTAAAATAACTTGGTGGTGCCTCTAATAACTTTTAAGAAGTAAACACAAAATGTGGTACCCTTTAAATTTGAAGTTTGCATAGCAACACAGTGCGGCGAACCTGCACTCAAGTACAGCAGCTACAGTCTCTCTCCAGTGGGTCAGGGCTCTCCTGGTCCTCGCTCTCTTCCTCCTATGGCAAAGTCCTGAATCCCATAATTCCTCTTAGCAGCTAAGCTACAGGCTAATTCATGGCAAAAGAAATCCACAGTATGTCTAAAATCGATGAGCAATCGCGAGCTGCAATGCAGAATTAACAGTGTAAAAGTCGAGTTTCTCAGAGTTCACACACACATCAACCGCAGGGCGACCCTCCCTCAGCCTTGATAAGTCCAACGTTGTTACTTTTACGGTTTACAGCTATCCTGCTCAGATGCCGATAAAGCCGTGTCAGTCTCACCTTGCACAAAGGTTGCACTCCTCCCTCCCTGAACAAAGTGAGACTGCAGACACACCAATGGAGATGAGAGAATAAAAGACTGACAATATAGGCACTGCCCCACAAACAGATGTGATCTTCTGGTTTTTGTGCAGACAACCAACAATAAATGACCTTTAGGACTAACACCACTCTTTTTTTCCCCCTCTGACTTGAAACTGCATATAGAATCGATGATTTTAACATGTTATAATCCGACACATTTCGAACATATTCACACTTCACATGCGTGCTATCTTTTAACAACATAAACATTTTTCATGTCTGCATATAAACGAATGAAAATAAGGGCCACAGGGCTGCATTTAGAACCTACTTATGACTTCAAAAAAGTATCGGTGGTTCGATGTAGACCCCCCGCCGGGATCAGTGTCTGGGATAACAGTCCCAGCTTCCCTCCGCCCAGACGACCCCCCTCCGTATTAACAGTCTGCGGCGTGTAAGCAGGCCAGCTCTCAATCCGACGCATCCATCTCCTCCCTGTGGAACGGCCGACGCTTCCGTACTTTGATCTTCTGCGGCCATTGCTCATGTCTACAAGGAGCGGGGAAGAAAAAAACGGCACCAGAGGGGTGGACTATCCCTCCGTCATCCGAGCGAGGGAAAAGCAGACGTGTCCTTTAATGCTCCGCAGCGGGTGAGGCCGATTCATCTTTGCCTGCGTCTTGTTTCCTAATCAGCCCGTGAAGTTGCAATGCGCCGCGCTATTTGTGAATGGCGCCGACAACAGGGGCTGCTTGGCTGACCGTCCGCTCCATCTGCCACGGCCGGCGCCGCCAGATTGGAGACGCTTCCTGGGTCTTCTCCACATGTCCGCGCTTTCTCTAGATGACTCGGTCCACACCAAATTACTTGTCACTTTGATATCGGAGCACGCTTTAGTCCCCCCGTTGTATTTTTTTGAACGTTCATACCATCATGCATAGCCTCACATGTATAGTAGGACACCATCCTATGACACATTCTGGATGATGCACCATATGTGTGATTAAGTCCTTGTTTCCTCTCCCTTTTAATCACACTTAAGTCTCAACACTAAGCAGGTATTACATAACAATCCTGAGTGTGATTTATAACACTGCGTCCAAGAACAAAGAAATGCTGCCGTATAATGGGGCTTATTTCTCGCCGCCGCCGAACGTAAGCTTTGATGTTCACACTTCTGTATGTAAATAGTACGTGTTAGAACGGAAATAATTCAAATCGACGTTGTTTACATCGTATTGCATAGGAGGTGGCTTTCCGAGCAAGTGAACCTCGCTCCGTGTTTGATTGTTGAATTTATTATTAAAAGGAGAATAAACACTATATGAAGGGAACTTTTTTTTTTCCTGCAGTACAAGTGGGACGCCTTTTCCTGCATGGGTTTTCTTCCCAAAAAAAAAAAAAAAAAGATAGCTTTGAAATCCAGGGCTGTCCTTGATCTTCACTGCTACTTGAATATTTTAGAAAAGTGGAGAGGGGCAGTGAGACATTGGGTTTGGGCACTATCATACATAGCGTTCATCAAAAGAAATAGCTTTGCAGGCTGGGAGTCAAAAATATACAAAGTTAAAATTGTCAAGTCTGTTTTAGCCATGACTGTAATGGGACCTGACTGACTAGAAAATATAAAAGTCTGGTTAAAAGGGGCAGCAACTGCTCGTTTTTTTAAACTTTTTTTTTAGCTGCAGTCCGTGTGGATTTGAAAGAGATAGCTTTGAATGCTGGGATCATAGTGCAGAGACTCTCAGCTTAACGGTGTCGTGTAATAGCCATAACCTAAGCAAATGTCAATATAACCTTAAAAGATGATTGAGTTTCTGCGCAAATCACTGAACTCCAAACTCGTATTTCAGCGCAACATAATGGTTGATCAACAAACCCAGATGGGAGGGGGGCGTTGTTAATGGTCACGTAAGCTTTACCTCATGCTCAACTCTTACAGTCTACATGTACAATATATCAATAAAGTTTGATCAGCAATGAATCCTTCCCACAATAATCACAAAAGGATTGATATTTCAAATGGCTTATGGATACAGATCTTTGATTAAAAAGCCAGAATTAGAAACTTGAGGCAATGGTATGAAAAACATCCACTGGACCTCGATGATCGAAAGCAATTTTCAAAGCATTTTTTAATGCTTCATAGTGGTGCAGCGGAAGGCATGTCAGCTGTATAATGTGATCTGTGGCTCTGGGTGGAGCTCTCCAAGGCCTAAGAAAATAACTCAAGTGATGTCATCACAATTATCTCATTGGGTCTGAGACATCAAATGTTCTACAGGCACGATGCACCTCTAGCGTTAGAAAACAGAGGTGCAGAAAGATGTGCTTGATGTTTTTCAGGCAGGGTAGGTCAAATTAAGAGATGCTACCAAGTTGCATAATGGGAGATGTAGGATCAATGGCTTTGAGATTTATTATTATTTTTATATTTCCTCAATTGAGCTCTCGTAAGTGGTAGTTAAATCGCTTCTGTTTGCCGAGTACTTCCTTTATAATAACTGGTGCAATATAATGAAAAGTGCTTTCATTCTGTGGTGTAGTTTTTGGAAAAGTCACCAGACGTCTTTTGGCTCAGCAGCACAGACAACGTCCACGAGGACAATGAAAGTTATTTTCGTCTCTGCAGCTACTTCCTCAGAATGTGTAGTGCAATATTCATATGTCGAATGCCAGGCAGTCTCTGTTCTCACAAATGTTGAGACCATCTGAAATGTTGTCTATGCTGGTGTTGGCTCCAAAACCAACTAGTTATTTTTAGATATTTCTGGGATGCTGAATATTGTTAATTTATCACTTCGAACAGGACATGTCTGTGTTGGCTTTAACACTGCGGCAGTTAAAGCACACCGTGATCCATAGAATCTAATAATCGACCAGGCTATAACCCTCTGTTCTTTTCAAAAGTACTACACCATTGTGTCTCAGCAACTCGTTTGAACACTCATCTTTTTTTAAACTTTTCAGTCTGATATCGGGAGCAGTCAATTCACTGAAACTGCACTTACTAAAGTGGTGAATGAGCTTTTGCTTACCATGGATCCAGACGGCATCTCGATGCGTCTATGACTGAATTTTAGCAGGCTTTAGACATCATTGATCATTATATAGTCCCAGACTGACTGGAAAATCAATTTGGTGTCTCAGGCCTGGCTCTTCTGTGGTTACTTATCTGGGAGAGCACAGTGTGCCTCCCATAATAATACATCAAACTTTTCTGATGTGAAATATGGAGCACCTCAGGTCGCCGTTCTTGGCCCTCTGTTTTTCCTTCTTTATCTCTCACATCTTGGCCAAATTATATATTTATACATTAAACATACAGCAAATGATTAAGTGTTCCGCCATGAAACTGTTCAAATTGAAATGCTCGTCATTGGCCCCGCTCCACACGGTGTCCAGAGTTACTGTTACTTGATCAAACTAGTGTCTGTTTGATTTCTCATAGTTTGACAGCCAAGAATCTGGGGGTTACGTTTGATCCTTCTCTCTTTTGATCAGCAAATTAAAGAGATCACCAAGAGCGCAATTTGCAACATTTTTTTTACATCAATTACATCTGTGCATCAGCCAAGGACAGAGGAGACCTTAAGAGCCTCTCAGGTGGTACAGAGTCTTCAAATTTTGACTAAAAGTTGAAAGTATGACCAAATTACACCTGCTCTAGATTCCTGTCATTGACTCCCTACCCATGTCAGATTAGACTTTGAAAGTGCCTCTGATGACTTAAAAAAAAAAAAATCTAAATGGGCAGGCCCCTTGTATACTTGTATATAAACCTTATATTCCACCATGTGCACTATGCTTCCTGAATACAGGGCTTCTGTCTTTTCCCCAGAATAGAAGTAAAAAAAGTCAGCTGGCTGCAGGGCCTTTTGCAATCCGTCCCCCCCTCCGCTCTCCGGCTGATCTCCCTGCTGACATCAGACAGCCGGACTCTGTTAAGGCCTTAAAATCCAAACTTAGAACTCATCTTTTCATCGTAACTTTCGGCCAGTCGCTTGTTCTTTGACTGCTTCGTGCCTTGTCCCTGCAGCAGCATCGTCCTTGTAGCGAGGTCAGTCTCACTCTCAATGAATCTATATTAAGCCGAGTATTTACAGTCCACGGCGGCCTTGCCAACGAGAAACTTTCGCAAAACTACCTCTCTCTTTTTGTTTACTGTCACACAAGCGCGACAGTGTACAAGATGTGTGGCCATCTCTCTCTTTCCATATGTTTTGGATCTGGACCTTTGTGTTTGTTATAGTGTGCCCGAGGTTTTCTTCTCGTGTGCTTGTACAGCCTGTCCTTGTCCCGGGTCTCTGTGAGGGAGAGGAGGCCATGTGACTCAGGTCTTATCTGTTGGCTGGCACCTGGAAGTGTCCTCCTCCTGGATCTATATTACGTTTACAATCCCCCCGTAACTTTGTCACTCTGATTGTATCTTTACTATTTTGGTAAGATTTTTACACAGTAAATATATTGCATGCCTGTACAGTCCCTGTTGCTCTTTCTGAGGTTTCTACTAGATTTCCAGGGTTACAGGCTTTGTTCTTGTAGGTGGGCAGACAGGTGACAGTAGGCCATATAAATAAAACTGACTTGACTCAAACTTTATGAATTAATTAACTTAATTATGTCAGTGGAAGATGTATTCTTTAATAAATGACACTGTTTTGCTTGGATGGGACTGACTTCATCTTTCCATGAGGTCACTTTGACAGCGATGAGAAATAAAAATAAATTACTTTATTGACCTGATCTCCATCAGGAAAGGGGACGTTAGCAAACACTGGTTTGTAGCTGAACACTGGCTCCTTTTGTTCTTGTAGCTGATTTTTTAACACAGATTTCCAAGCATGAAGCATCTGCAGGTCAACGGCTGATCATTCTTCACTTTTATGGCTTTCATTATGGCCATATTTCCTGCGGTTCGTTTGGATTTTGGTCTCTTAATGAACTGCACCCCAGTTTTGCTTGTAAAAAAACCAATAAGTTAGGCGGTCTCAGTGGGGGTGTTTGAATGGCTTTGTTTAGCCACGTTACCCAAACGGAAGGAGTCGCTCCGCAGTCTTAATAAAACGCTGCACATACACTCGCAATGATGCACCCTAAGGTAGATTCAAGCAATGCTGACAGCTGTTTGTGGCTCATTCCTCTGTAAATTACCTTTATTTGCAAAAACCTGACAGATACCTGCGGAGTTAATAGGTAATTCACATCTTGGTTAATGAGTTTACCATATGTCGGGGGTAGGGTGATGACAAATAGAAAATGAGAAGATTTCATCATCTTTTGAACAACAGTTTTTTTTTTTCTATAAAAAGCAGGCAGCGAGATGAGGCGGGATTTAAAGTATTCAAACATGAAATCACCCGTGGAGTTAATTGGAATTATAGTCCAAAGTAATTATTGCTGATGCTGGTTGATAACTGATAAGTCCGACATTATTCAGCATATTCAGTGAT
>JAOXYL010000010.1:4146118-4159924 GCA_028564955.1 Terapon puta
CAGAGACATCTTGGGAGGTACAGCTATTTGCGTAGTATGAGAATAATGCAGCAGAAAGTGCGCACTCCTGTGGCCTCGTTTGTTGGGTCTTACCAGTCGGGAAGCTGGTCAGATGGGATCAGGATAAGATCTGGCAGAGCTAGCTGGGAGAATCTGATTTGTTGAAGGTCTGGCATTGGATGTCCTCTGTTGACCTGTTGGCTCTGTTCTGAGGTGGACCTAATATCAAGAAACCTTTTATGATTAAGGAGTTTTGAGGAACAGATTCATCTATTTCTTAGGAGCAGTCATATGGTTAAATTTTTCAAGACGGCAGGCAACAAAGAGCATTGAAGTGAGCATTTATATGCAAATAACATGAATGACATGGACAAACCAAAAAAATTATATTCATTTGATAATACATTTGGCTTCTGACACATCTAAAATGCAGAGACAAGATTCAATTTTGCATACATCTTTTAATAAATTTGGATTTGTCTAGAAGCAGAGCTCATGAGTGGTTATGACACTGCTCATGATTACAGTACTTGTCTTTCCTCCTTGTCTGCCCCTCTTCAACACAATGGACCAATCATGTAAATAAGTGCTTGCTGGCCAAAAGGCGCTATGGCTAATGGTGCAACTTTGATTTAGATCAAACTGAAAATGGTAATATAAGTAAAATGTCTTAAAAGTAAAGATATACAGAAATGGTGGAAATCAGATAGGGGTTTGTTGAATGTTAACCATTGCAGGCTTTTTATTTACCATTACCTGAAGACATAATAATTGTGTATTTATATAGCATGACAGCAATTAACCTGAACCCCTCTACCAACTACAACATGTCATATCATCAATCCTGCACTATTATAATAGCACAAGAACCTTCTTTTTGCTCTCTCTCACACCTTACATATAAAGTCCAATATATTATACATCATACCAACACTAACTCGTTAAATTCATGTTACATGATGTAACCAGTAGCTATTGTGGCCACAATGACAAGACAGTGGTAAAGGATTAAACTATGTGTAGCAGTAGCACAACAAAAAAGGAGTCATTAGGTCAGTGAACACTCAGTATTGCCAGCAGAAAAGTAATATTGACCAAAATTTTGCAAAGATTAGCCAAGATAAGCTACTGGTCAGACCAAACCAAGGGAAGTTGTAACCTCAAAACTCCTGACTATTGAAGTCAGTGCTTTTCATTTGTTAGAGAAATTATGTTTTATTTCTTCTTTCAAAAGTTACATAGTTTCACTTCAAAGCTGGAGCAGCTGAATAAATGTTGAAAGCAATGAAAAAAAAAAATCAAAGAGAAATCATAACCCTATGTCTCGAGGCTGGAAGGCATTTTGAAAATTAAGTCCAATGTATAGTTGTCAATACTGGCAGTGTTGTAGAGGAGGGTGTCGACTGGCTGTAGATCTCCAGTTTGGCAAAACTAAGGAAACAAAAGCTGACAAGTCATTCATGTCCATAAGGGCCCACTGCTTTCTTCTGGAAACTATATTTGTCAATTCACTAAGGCATATGATGTCATCAGTAATGCAAGGATAAGGCCAGTCCTGTATAGCCTCCATTGCATGCTCAAGTCTCTTTTGAGGTTAATGTGCAGCTGATTGTCATCTATCAGGTCTGGAATTCAGAAACATATGGATAAGATTGTGGTGGGGAGAAATCAGAAGAGCTTTATGTGCACATTTCATTTGGGGGAACAGTCCAGTGACTCACACTATAGTGTGAAAGGCTAATGGTGAAGATGGAAATGAGCACCATAGAAAAAAAATCTAAGACCATTTCAATCAGGATGGTGGGATATTGTTTTTGTAATACTCCCAGTGCTAAGAGCAACAGCCATGCCTAATGAAATCAGACAATGTAGCTGACCCAGTAAGACAGTATCTGCTGTTGAGGAATATATAGCTCCTTGAATAATACCATCAAGAAAGAAGAGAAATGGCAAGGTCCTGTCTCTTCCTTTCATCTCTTTGTTTTCCTCAGATTTCTCGCATGGAAAGCTCCCCATAGAGTCCACTGAAGGAGCTCAAGCTAAAGCCACATCTCAGTGAACATTAGATTCCCACTAGCCTGTGTCTTGGCCAATGCAGGGAGCTCATCCATCTTGTTAGCAAGTGCTCCCACATTCCCTTTGACGATAGATGGAAGTAGGGATTTTTTTCCCTCCCATTGTTTCCTTAAGCCTATATTTTCTTTATTTCTCGCCTCTGTTCCACCATCTCTTTAGTAACCCAGCAACTCAGTGAGTAGATTCCTTGGCCTGCAGGTGGCTGGTGGCCTCCGGGTTCAACTGAGATGTATGTTACTTGCAGTATACAACAGTTGTGCTGTTGAAAAGTGGCACAAATGCACTTAAACAAAGAGGCAGTTCGTCTAAGCGTGCTTCAGGGTGAAATGGAAATAAGGAACAACTGAAAAATAGTACCATAATTAAAGAAAAATGGAGAGCCACTGCAATGGTCTTCAATTAGTTTGGCACTGTCGTGGAAGAAATGCATGAATTTTTGAGTGTTTCTTAAAAAGATTAGTTTCAAGCATATGCAGGCCGAATGGGAAGTGACTGTTTTCCTAGAAAGCCAGCTCAGCGTCAGACAACGTCCAGCTTTATACACAGCAGGCCGTGTGAAGCATTTGGTATTACGAGGCCAAGGGATGGAGCTGGGGCCTCAACGATGGTCTGGGGGCATGGAGGCGTCCTCTTTATAGCCTTGTAAAATGCACATCAACTTGAAAGTGTTGAAAGAGGGAAAAGCTGTTTGCAAGGAGTCGGGGCATTGGAAAATTTGGCTGCTTTGAAAACCACAGGTAGCTGTAGAATTAGAGGAGCTGAGGAAAATGCTTTGGATGTGTGAGTCCCCCTGGGTCGGAGTTGCAGATAGATGATTAGAAACCAGACAAGGAAGCTCTAGGTGCTTGGTGAGTGAATGTTCTGGTTTGTTTTATTGCACAAGCCTGCAGGAAGGTCTTGTGGCTGCGATGAGGACCTCATATGAAAATTTCCTGCCAGGGATCACGCCAAGATGCTTAGTGGTCTGGGCAGGATTCACTATGTTGTTGTCACCGGTGATAAGCTTACAGCAGCGGGCAGACATCCAACTTGATATGTCAACTAGTCAAGCAGAGACGCAGACCTGCGTGTGTGTGTGAAAGAAAAAATGATTGAAAAGCTGACTTCGGTCGGCACTGTGAGGACAAGACGACTGGAACAAGTGAGGGAGCAGAGACGCCCACTGAAACAGAGGGAGAAGGGAAAGTCAAAGGAAGAAACCTTGGGGAATTGGCATGGAAGGTGAGAAGTAAGTACAGATTCTCGACATAAATGTGATCTGAAGGGTCAGACTGGCAGATATTGAGAAATCAGAAGGGGAAGCAAGAGGCATCTGCTGTTTCACGGTTTTGAAGGTGGACTAAAAGTCCTAAAAGGCCGGAAGGGAGGCAGCTCTTGCACTGCAGAGTGCCTCATTGAAAGCATGCAATGCAGTCTGGGGACAGGCCGCCTGGAAGCCAGAGTCTTTGAAGTGCAACCATTTCAGTGAGGGATTAGACAGCTGATCGGTTAATTTGAAGCAGCACATTCAAGCTTTTAACAAAGAAGTGAAAGACAAAACACCCACACACACAAACAGTCACACATACAAGTAGCAGATGCTACATCTGCAGCACAGTGTCAATGCAGCACATGGCAACTTTGCACATTAGCAGCACAAAACGGCACCAACGTAACAGAAAAAAATGGCACCATGTGGCGGCTGCCGCTCTCGCGTCTGACTTTAAATATGCTGCAATCATGCAATTATGCAACATAAGGAATTCATTCAACTGCACACACCATTCACTGATGATAAAGCACACTTCCTGAGTAGCAATTTGAGATTTAGGCATTTTTGTACAGCAGGTACACTTATTGATTCATCCATTTGAATGTAAGGTCATTTTTACATCAAAACATATTTGCTACTGTGAATAAAGAAACAAGAAAAAAGGCATAAAATTGCACAATTATGCACATGGTACTCTTCTGGGATAGGTCAGAATAGACATGTCTTTTCCTAAGGCCACCAAGCGAATTGATTTATAGGTCTTTTATGAAGCAGACCTTATTTGATAATTACATCATCACTTTTTCATAACGTTCAATGTTTGTTTCCATTAAAATTACAAATATCTCTCACGCATAATCAGCTGGCAAGCACACACTGTTTGTGAGTACTCTGCATTTATGTCATCACAAATACCAATTGGGTCTTTAGCATACGATGTACTTTGATTGTTGTCACATCATCTTCTACACAGCATGTTCCCTGAATGATGATTAGAATTGAAATGCATTAACCATAGCCGAAGGGACACTGAGTCATCACCATCATTTCCTTGTGCGTCATATGCTACTTATAGAGTGTCTGACCTATGTGAGGACTTTTGGATTATAGCTGACAAACCATTTATATTTAAAAGCTATGATAGAATATAAAGCAGTTCATGACGTGTTCGTCATGCATTACTTTGATACTGCCATGATGTAACAAGGTCCACACTGCAAATAGCCTGCTTTAATGAGGTTCTGGCATTGTTGCCATATGACATCAGCAGTATACTGGAGTAGCTAAATAAGATTGCAGAGTTATTTGCATTCATGACAAAAGCATCGCTGAGATGCAAAATTAAACTGCTTAGGATCTAACTCGCAATCTGAAAAATCTTGACTTAATCCAGAAATATTCACTCTACAGGATGTTAGTCTTTTTTTTTTTTAATATCTTAAATCTCCTTGTCACATTGTTAAAAATGTGTGAAATCAAACTTCATAAAGAAACAATTGATGGAATATTTTTAAATTTTGGAAATTTTCTTCTTCGCTTTCTTGAGAAGACCAATGCAACTGTCATGACTATAAATATAAAACAAGAGCCATGAGACTGTTAGTTTAGCTGTTTCTCTCTGCTGAATGTCTGTGAGATAAAGTAGCTTCCTGGAGTTTTGCCTTGTAACCGTATGACAATGACAAAACCACAGGGAACTAAACTATCCCTTTAATGTTACTGAAAATTATTCAAATCCGTTGAGCAAATTCAATGATGGACTCAGATTTGATAAAATGTCACATACATTAGCATTAATAAAATATGATAGAATACCTGTATTAGTATTTTGTGTCTCACGTTTGGAACATTTTTCAAGCCTCTTGCAGCAGCAATAACTACCTGGAAATATTTAAAGCTGCACTTCTGAGAAAATAACTGCACCAGTATCACATGATGCTGTGTGAGGATCTCCCAAACCTTCTGTTTTTGTCCACACCAAAAATTCATTTTTTATTGTCCCTGAGCATCCCTATTATAAAGACATAATATGGCATTATATACTGGCAGTGGCATGCTGATTCAGTGGTTAGTCCTCTCCAAGCTCAGCAAGGAGCCATCAAAGCTGCACAATGCAGCCCCTATTACATTCCTCCTAATTACCTTTGGCTGGAGTGGACTGCAAACTGATTATGCCGGCACCGTGTTTAAAACACTCTGGAAAGGAGAAGGCCACAGAACGAGCAAGCACTTTTGTATCCCATAAAATTTAAAGCCGAGGCTGAGAGCGGGTGATTAGGTGTGCGGGTTGAATTTGTGGATGATTGTTAAGTTTCAAGGTTGTTCAAATGAGATTGTGCACTTCTTATAGATTTTGCCTTTTGTGAGTGATGCGGAAAGAAAGATAACCCACAATTTTATTGTAGATTTTTATTATATTGTAAATATCCTGTCAGATATTTTCACTTTAACATGGTCATTTTTAAAAAAAAAAAATGTATTTACAAAAACTGAATCCTTCATTTTGAAATAAAATCTGTTATTTTATGAGAATCAATTTGTGCAGAAAGACATAAAAAGAGGGTACAGCCAACTTCCTGTAGTAAATGCAAAGTAGTAGATGCAAATTTTTTGATATTTCAATGAAAATAGCTTTGTTAGTGAATCTAACAACCTACAGAAAAAAAAGAAAATTTAAGAGAAACATTGCACATCAGGACCAATCAACACATATGCGGAGGAGCTTACATTCTTATTTTACTTTCGATTAACCTCGATGATCTCACAGGTTTGAGTGACACAAATTAGCAAAGACACTATAAATGTTTCAAATGCACAGAAGTCTCCCGTACCTGTCAAAGTCGCATTACTTTGATTTAGAAACATGAGATCAAGTCACTTCCCTTCGCGTGTGGGAAGGGAAGACAGACTCCTGTCAAATAAAACAGTCCTAATTGATCCGCTGAACCGCTGCTGAACATGCCTCCCTTTCTGTGGCTATTCAGTCATTGGTCTCTAGTCTTCTTCTTTTCTTTTTTTTTTTTTATAAATTGAATTGGGCATGTTTGTCAGGATCCTGCGAATCCAGGCTGCGCTCGTCGCTCCCCCTACTCTGAGGCCGACTATGGAAATAATCGAAACCGTGTCACCAGAGCCGGAAAGGTTAATCTTCGCAGACAGAGAGTGGGCAGTGCAGCTGAAGAGATAGACTTTGGAGTTTACTGCCCTGCTATTTGTCATACTAAGCCTTTGCTTTAGACAAGGCAACTGGACACCTTGATCCGCTTAAATTAACTGTCAACATAAATGCAGCGCTGGGGAAAAAATAAATAGGAATAACACCCCCGCACCCTCGGCCCCCGCAACGTCCCATAACAGGAGTGGTCTTGGATGGAAAGGTCGAAACTGTGTCGACCGCAGGAGTTAAGACAGCTCACAGAGATGAGTTTGAGATCCATAACAAGCCCTTAAGGGCTAGAAACCTACAGAACTTGACCTGAGCCCCCACAGACTTTCCTCCACAGTACGTAATTGGGAAAAAAAAAAAAAAAAAAAAAAAGCATCTACGCCTGCCAGCCCACCAGCACAGTTAATTCCACAAGAATAGGAATAGACTTATGGGGCAGATTGCTTTTGAACGTGTAAAGCAGATGAGAACTTATGGCCGGTGATCCATATTTTCATTAGAGAGCTGCAGTCTTGGGCAACTTATGAATGAGAATAAAAAAAAAATTTAAAAAAATGGGCCTCAGCAGGTGGTGTTTTCATCCATCATTTTAAAGAGGCTATTTAGCAAGCCAAAAAAAAACAATAAAAAAGCAACAACAGTTTATATATAATTTAATCTACAGCACATTCACTGGAGTAACCCCCCCTCCATACATTTGTATTGTCTCTTTTTGGTCATAGAGTTTGAGAATATGCAACATCCGTGCTTTATTGTTTCAGGAAAAAGCCTCTTCTCTGCTGCAGGGGAATGAATATTACTTGTATAAAACGCGTTTGATCATATGGCATTAAAAAGGTAAAAGCTATCCCTCACTGGGTGTTTTCGCCGCCTCCCTCATCCCAGCGGACGTTCCAGTGTTTTCAATTCGCAAAAATAAATTCACAAATCGTTGAGCAGCGCCATCCAAATAGTGAATTCTGCATCTATTCACCACATAACCAAACTACATATATGATAGCTTTTTTTTGCTTTAGCTGGAAATAAAAGTCCCCACTGGCGCTGCATCTTTCAGTTTCCTGTGCTGAAACGGACAGTCCAGCCACGCCGCGTCACACCATCCCTTCTAGTAATCAAGGATGGGAGGTAAAAAAAATAAGAAAAAAAATAACCCTCAAAATATACCGAGCTGCCTTCAGACCTTTGACCGCGCTCTCCTCTTCCACATAAATGCACCTCATAGTGGATACCTCGGTTTTGATGTGTAGATTTTTTGGGCTTCTGTTCAGTTCCCTTTAGGCGGTTTGCGCGAGCCTCCTGAACTCCCGTGCTGTCAAGAGGTTTGAGTTCCAGCAGAGACTCCTCTCCATCTGCCCGGCACTCTCCAGGTGGACTGTGCTGACATTTTGTTCAGCGACTGGCAAATAGCAGAAGACAGGGAGAGAGGAAAATGTGTGGCCATGTTGTACGGCATCGCATTATGAAGCCGTTTTATGAGGCCGTTGCCTTAGTTGAACCCCTCCTCGCCTTCCACCCCTCCTCCATACAATGCAGTGATACCCGATGGAGTTTTTTCTCCAGCTGGGGTAAACAGATATTGACATTTTTTTGCAAAACAGAATCTTTTGCAGTCAGCGCGATAAACCCCCCCCTGTCTATCTGGGCCCCCGCGCTTTCCCGAACTAAGTGGCTGCATTTCAATCGCGACGGAGCAAAAACTTGCGAGGGGCAATCCATCACCGCGAACACGTCCGCATTTGTTTTTGTCAGAGTTTTATTATTGTTGTAATGCATCCGAATTCCCCAAACAATCCCAAGTTACAGCTGAATTACTGTGCGAAAAAGTCCGCTGTTATTAAAATGCTAAAAGGTCTGACACTAATAAACACCTTCCAATTTTACCTCCGTAACTTTTCAACTCCTCTAAGACAGTGTCATGTTTTTGTCTAACAGAGGCTACAATTTGAATATAGATTAAAAATGGACTGAAATAGACCTGAAATCTCAACCTTTGGGGTTCTAAGCAGAAAAATCTCCAAGGCACTCTGCTTAAGTTTAGATTAACATGCGTATAATATATATATTGAACCACAAAATGTAGTCTGCCCCACAAAGTACAGTCACATGGGACTATTTTCTAAAAGTGGAATTATAAAAGTTTAATACCAAAGCAGGAAGTGGTGCGAGATACATAGAATTGTACCTGTGCCTGAACATATCACCACATGCAAATAATGTTGAAATAAAATGAATAAATTCTATAGTTGGAGCAGACTTATGCTGACTCTTAGTCCTCAGAAGGGGTCACTCTGAATCCAGCACCTCCTTCCATTCAACTCTGTGTAAGTCCTTTTGTAGGAATATTGATAGGAACCAATAAGTGGAACTAATGTGCTGATGTTAGTAGTTACTGGTGACACATTAAGGGTAACACCCACTCCCCTCATGCTGTTTTGTTTTACATGGTGCCGACTACCTGTGTGTTATTAAAGCAACAGAAAGGATACACTCGTCTCGTCTCTCTTAGAGATACATGCAAGATACAGAGTATTGCTACATGGTGTCAGAAGCACAGAGTCCCGTCACCGGAATTTTCGGAGGCAGAGGAGAAGACGTTTGTTTGGAGCAAAAAACGGACGTTTTGACGAGTGAGTGCTGGTCGGCGTTTTGGAGCTAATGAGCTAACAAGCTAGCAGTTAGAAACTGTAGCAAGAGTAGCTGGCTGAAAACGGCCGAACCAAGCTGAAATTGACAGTGCTATTAAAGACTGCATCGAGAGTGATCCTGCATATTTTGAAAAGAAGAATTAAAAAAAAAAAAAAAAAAAAAAAAAAAAAAAAAGAAAGAAAAGAAGGAAAAAAGAGAAAACGACACACAAAGAAGAGGATGGATTCCCTGTTCTCCATAAGCCCACCAGAGAACTTCGACTTCTCAGACTTCCCAAGCTGGCCAAACTGGATCCGCAGATTTGAGAGGTTTAGAGTTGCTGCTGGACTGGACCAAAAAGGTGAAGACTATCAAGTCAATTCATTGGTTTATACCATGGGTGATAAAGCTGATGATGTTCTGTGCACGCTGGGCTTAAGTGATGAAGACAAAAAGAAATACAAGCCAGTAAAAGAGGCTTTTGATAAATATTTCATCTGCAAGCACAATGTGATTTACGAACGGTGCAGATTTAACAAAAGGAGCCAAGAGCCAGGTGAATCGGCCGAATCGTTCATTTCTGCAGTTTACAAACTGGCAGAACACTGCCATTATGGTGCAATGCAGGAAGAAATGATCAGAGACAGGTTGGTGGTAGGCATAAGACACCAGGGCCTGTCAGAGAGCCTGCAGATGGACAGTGAATTAACGCTGGCCAAAGCTGTCCTGAAAATAAGACAACATGAGGAGATAAAGAAGCAACAGCCCATTGTGCGTGACACAGGTGGTCCAGACCACAAAGAAGCTAATGTGGACATGATGAAATACAAGAAAAAGTTTCAAAAGCACACAAAAGGTGCCCAAGGCAAGGGTTCAAGGGACCATGAAAAGGAGCAAAGAGGCTGTGGACGTTGTGGCAAAACACCGTCACATTCCCTGACCAATTGTGCTGCAAGGGATGCAGAGTGCCGTAAATGCCACAAGAAAGGCCACTATGCAGCCCTCTGCAAAACAAAGTCAAGCAGTGTGCATGAAATCCAGGAAGAGGAGGTAGAGACTGTTTTCTTGGGCAGTGTGTCGGCGGGTGGTCAGTCAAAGACATGGCAGAAGACGCTGATATTGAATGGCCAACAAACCACCTTTAAACTGGACACAGGAGCGGATGTGACAGCCATTCCAGCTAAAGTCTACTCGAAGAAGCAGCATGGCCCACTCACCACTGCAACAAAAAGGCTGCTGGGACCAGGCGACAACGCTCTACGAGTGAAAGGTCAGTTCAATGGCACTATAAGATACAAAGAGCAGACAACTGAACAGCCAGTATTTGTTATCCAAAAGTTAGCCACCCCGCTACTTGGTCTGCCAGCAATAGAAGCACTGCAGCTGGCCCACACAGTTGACAGCATTGAGGAACAGAATGACATTAAAAGACTGTACCCCAAAGTTTTCACAGGCCTAGGACGCCTGCGGGGCATGTACAAAATTAAGCTGTCAGAAGATGCCAAGCCCTATGCATTGTCGCTGCCGCGGCGTGTACCCATTCCCTTATTAGGCAAGGTCAAAGAGGAGCTCCAGAGAATGGTGACCCTGGGAGTGATAGCGCCCATCGATGAGCCGACAGAGTGGTGCGCAGGGATTGTTGTGGTACTAAAGCCCAACGGAAAAATCAGAATCTGTGTGGACCTGACCCATCTGAATGACTATGTCTGTCGTGAAAGACTCATCCTGCCTGCAGTCGACGAAACCCTCGCCAAGCTGTCAGGAGCGACTCTGTTTTCAAAACTCGACGCCACAGCTGGCTTCTGGCAGGTGCCACTGCACCCAGACTCAGTCCCCCTGACAACGTTCATCACACCATTCGGGAGGTACTGTTTTCACAGATTGCCATTCGGGATTTCGTCGGCACCTGAACACTTTCAGAAAAGACTATCACAAATGCTGACAGGACTGGAGGGAACCGTGTGTCATGCAGATGACATCCTTGTTTTTGGGACATCGCGTGAACAACATGACCACAGGTTGAGCAAAGTGTTGGAGAGACTTCAACAAGAGGGACTGACACTCAATGAGGACAAGTGTGAATTTGCTGTGGACCGTGTCAAGTTCTTAGGCCACATTGTCAGTGCTCGAGGCCTGGAACCAGATCCAAGCAAGATCAAAGCCATCACCGACATGCCCACACCAACAGACATCGCAGGTGTAAGACGATATCTGGGCATGGTTAACTACGTGGGAAAGTTCTCGTCAAGGATTGCAGAGCTCTCACAGCCCCTAAGAGAGCTGCTCAAGGCTGACAGCGACTGGGCGTGGGGGAGCATGCAGCAGCGGGCATTTGAGGAGCTGCGTCGGGAGCTGAGCTCACCCACCGTCCTGGCTCAGTACAGTCCAAACAGAGCGACAAAAGTTGCAGCAGACGCTTCCTCATTTGGACTTGGAGGGGTTCTGTCACAGAAGCAACCGTCAGGTGAATGGCGCCCGGTCGCCTTCATATCTCGCAGCATGACAGAAGCAGAGTGCAGGTATGCACAAATAGAGAAAGAGGCGCTGGCGCTAACCTGGGCGTGTGAACGCTTCCAATCATACCTGATAGGGATGGACTTTCTCATACAGACGGACCACAAGCCCCTCATTTCCCTACTGGGCAGCAGAGCCCTTGATGACTTGCCCCCTAGAATCTTGAGGTTCAGACTGCGATTGCTTCGCTTCACCTACAAGATTGAGCATGTGCCAGGGAAGAACCTGATCACAGCAGACGCACTATCCAGGGCTCCAATCCGAGCACCACCGACGCCGGAAGAAAAACAACTGGAGAAGGATGTTGGTGCATACGTCAACCAGGTGGTGGAGCACCTACCTGCGTCAGAAGGGAGGCTGGCTCAGATCAGAGCCGCACAGGATACAGACAGTGTCTGCAACAGACTGAAGAACCTGGTGCAAACTGGATGGCCTGACCAAAAGAAGGCTCTCACACCAGAGCTTCAGCTGTACTGGCAGTATCGACAGGACCTGCTACTTGCTGATGGACTGCTGATGAAAGGTGACCGACTCGTCATTCCTGTCTCTATGCAAGTGGAGATGCTGGAGAAAGTTCATGAAGGTCACCAGGGCATCACAAAGTGTATCACCAGAGCACAACAGTCCATATGGTGGCCGGGGCTGTCGAAGCAGATAAAGCAGAAAGTGGAAAACTGTACAATATGTGCCAAGGAGGCGCATAACTTCCCAGAACCGCTGATGACGACACAGTTGCCAGACAGGCCATGGCAGCGCGTGGGAGCGGATCTGTTCCAGTGGAACTCAGCTATGTACCTGGTAGTAGTTGACTACTTCTCACGCTACATAGAAGTAGCTAACCTCACTTCCACTACCTCAGCCTTTGTAATGGAGAAGCTCAAGGCTATCTTCGCACGTCACGGGGTCGCGGAGGTCCTGGTCACGGACGGTGGTCCTCAGTTTGTGTCGGCGGAGTTTGCGGACTTTGCCAGAGAATACGACTTCCAACATGTGACTAGCAGCCCCCGTTATCCTCAGGGAAATTCAGAGGCTGAAAGAGCTGTGGGAACAGTCAAATCTCTCCTGAGGAAGGGAGAGGATCCACATAAGGCCCTCATGGCTTACAGGGCCACACCCTTGGCGCAAGGCGCATCTCCTGCACAGCTCCTGATGGGTCGAAACATCAGAACACCCCTGCCCGTCAGTCAGGAGAATTTGGAGCCGAGGTGGCCTGATCTACAAGCTTTCAGAGAGAAGGATCAGGAAATGAAGGAGAAGCAAGCATCCTGTTTCAACAAAAGACACCGCGCACAGCAGAGACAGGAGCTCCGACCAGGACAGAGAGTCTGGGTGAAGAACACCGAGCAACCTGGGGTCATCACAGGTCCAGCCCAGACACCAAGGTCCTACAACATCGAGCTGCCCTCAGGAAGTCTTCGGAGAAACCGATCCCACATTAGGGTCATTCCAGAGACTCCTACTGTTACTAAATCAGGGCGCATGATTAGAAGACCAGTGAGAATGGACTTATAATAATAATATGTCCTACATAGAAAGCTGTGGTCACACAGGGCAGAATAATCCCTGCACAGCTTTGGGGACCCAGGCAGTCTACCCTGACCCCAAGATAGGAAAGTGTCTTTAAGTTTATTGTTTGACTTATTTAAAAGAAATGAGACTAAAAGTAATTCATTTCCTAAGCTAATTGATTATTGCATACTGTACATTCCTGAGTTAAAGTTATACAGAAACATTTGTGTTTGTAAGTACAGTAAAAGAAAATAACAGTTGTTGATGTTGTTAAAAGAAATGTGGGTAACTCACTAAAAGGGGGAGATGTAGGAATATTGATAGGAACCAATAAGTGGAACTAATGTGCTGATGTTAGTAGTTACTGGTGACACATTAAGGGTAACACCCACTCCCCTCATGCTGTTTTGTTTTACATGGTGCCGACTACCTGTGTGTTATTAAAGCAACAGAAAGGATACACTCGTCTCGTCTCTCTTAGAGATACATGCAAGATACAGAGTATTGCTACACCTTTAACACCGCGTGCTTCCTCCTCACGCCGACTGTTATGCAGGCTTACTGTTTGAAATGAGTCCTCCCGAGCAGGAGCTGTTTTCTCAGACTGAGTGATACCCCAGGATGAATAAACTAACAGTTGTTAAGATCCGCGGTGGTGTCTCTT
>JAOXYL010000010.1:4181526-4195721 GCA_028564955.1 Terapon puta
GTGTCCCTGTTGTCACGGCAATTAATCGGAAACAGCTAATCAAGATCTATGAAGGGGAATCCTCTCCAGGACACAGGAACTGTCCCCTGATTGGTGGCTGGAGAGTAACAAATTGCTGTTAGAAAATCAATATTTTCCAATTAAGTGACATTTGCTCCCAAGAGATAGTGATGTCCCATGGTATGTCCCATCATGTGTTGTTTTTAGTTGACTTATTAAATCCAACGCTTTCTCTTTTTTTTTCTTTATTTTCTCAGTTATCAGATTCAGTTTCTATCCCATTGAAGAAAGTAATAAAAAATAAATAGAAAAATAAAAGAAATAAAAATGCATTTTCATTTGTATTTTTTTGCATTTAGAGGGATAGAGGTGGATAAAAAAAAAACTAATATGCAAAACCCAGAGGAGCGCAATGCGTTTGAAGCAAATGAAAACAGCCCCCTGAAAGACCAAAGAGCAACCTGCCAAAAATGCCATCAGCTGCAGCGTGAGCTCTGTGAAACAGCGATGCTATGAGGACGCAATCCGTTTCAAGGGTCATTTCAATTGGAGTTGACAGTGTTGATATTTCAACCAGTCAGCTGCAGACACACGATTGCCGCCACCACCTCCTCCACCACCCCCACAAAGGAAATTGCTAGCAGCTAGCTCCAATCCCCGAAGCCCAGTACAGAGAGTCAATTATGTTATTGGGTTAGCAGCCATAATGGCCTCAGAAGGGCAATAGAAATTAGGCACTGCACTTACACCAAGGTGGGCTGGGACGATGGGTAAATGATTGCAGCATTAGCTTACCAGCCACCTTCCTCCACCTTTGGGTGCCGTCTCGTAAAACACCCGGAAAGATGCAGTCCAATGAATCAGAGTCCACTCTTGTGCGGCAAATGAATGCACTCCGCTCGGTGTCTATTAATGTCAACCCGTGACATGCATGTCTGAGGCTCACATACAAGGCCTGCACCACAAAAGGCCTTTGCAACACGAAGTAGGGGGTGCATTATTTATAAATGGAGGGATTTTTTAAAACCATAAATCATTAAGCACATAATTCAATGATGCATTTTTATCATCTAACCTGCTAAAAGACTATCATTGCTTACACTGTTTGTATAATGATCTATTATGTGCATACCAGAATGCCATTTCCAGAAGATCTGAATGAAAACTGATTCCAAGTTATAGGAAAAGCATTAAATCGGAGGCTGAAGGCGAAGCTTCCTGCACAGTGCACGGCAACGTTTTTGATATTTGAATGTCTTCAATGCAACAGTGATTGCGCTCATCTCTGCCTTCATGACTTCAGCTCAGTAATTCAGAGACAGCCGGATGTCTGGGAGTATGCTGATTTATTTTTAGTTTCTTCATTTCATCAGGGGTATATATATATATAAAAAAAAAAAAGAAAACAACAAAAAGGGGGGGAAACCAAACTGCCCGTCCGGCGTGCCTGAGGACGTTTGACAATTTGTAAAAGCTACATCCATCTTCAAGACAAAGTATTGAACCTCGATGCTAGGGGAAATCAGCAAACACATTCATTTCTGTCAAGCAAAACCACTGTGGACAGGAGAGGTACATTGTTTCTATTTGCCAATGATCAATTTTTGATGAGAGCAAAAAGATCCTTTTTTTTTTGGGGGGGGGGGGACAGAAACTAAAAATGAATCTCTTCACAACTTCGCCACGCCATGTGTCGGGGAAAATGTTTGCATGTATGGCACCGAAGTGGAGAATATAACCTTTTTGTACTTTTTTTTTCTTTGCTGATTGCTCCACGCGGCGAAACGGGAACATTTGAGTTATGTAGTTAGATAACAGGCCTTCTGCTCCTCCATTTTTTAAAGATATGTTGGACCATTTCTGCTTTGTCTGAAGGGCATGCGGCAGAGAGTGATAGGGATACAGAAAAAGTCTCTTTCAGGATCCAAATTAAAAATGAATACAGGGCATGTGCACGCGTCCTCAGATGTCCCTTTGACTTCGTGACTCTCCAAAAGAGCTCCAGCGTGAGCAAATTAACTCCCATTTACAACTCTCTCATTTCAATTGATTATAATTTTTATTTTATTAATGAAGGTTGAGTTTCTTTGTTTTAAGGTCAGTCAGTCAGATTTATGGAGCATGCCGGACTCTTCCTTTATCTCTCCTTTTTCAAGGGTTTTATGAGGTCACGGCTCCTCATGCTCCTCCTAGATTATCTCCGAAAGCTTTTTGCATCATACAGGTTGTAATTGTCCCTTGACGACGCCGACCTCCACCGTTTGCGAGCGTCACGGGGTCGACACCGCGGTGCACAAAAGCCCAGCATCAACCCGTGCACTGTTACTTTGGAAAGGCCGAAGGCTCTGGTTTTCACGCCACAGCGGATCAAGCGCGCTGACCTCGCTGGCGGAGTGGTGATTTCGTTGCAAGCGGGTTCCTTCTCACATTTCCTGGTCATTTCACAGCAGGCCATGATGTCGCTCGTGCCAAAAAATCAGTGTGGAGCACACTAGAATGGATTGACGGTATTAAACCAGGGGTGCAGCGCAATGTTTGTGCCAAAAATAATCTTGAGCCATGGCCTTTTCAAACCTCCACAGGTGATCAGCACAAAGTTAATCTTCCATTTGTGCCTTACAAAGGACTTAATAAACCCTTTGAAATCACAGAAATGCATGTCAGTCTTTTTCTTATATTCAGATGTTGCTTAATAATCCCAGTATGGAGGCTCTCCTGGTTAGACTGTAAAATGTTTTGTACATGAGAACACATCACTCACTTTCATGATTTTTTTTTCTTTACGTGCAACCATTTAAAGGACATACTACTACATATACTAGATGTTTTATCCAATGCAGGTACTTTGGTTGACCACCCAGTGCAGACAGTTTGGGATCATCCACTCCTAATCCAAATATGTTGGCTCATCCATTGTAGTGTCACTTATTACTGTGAAGACAGGCCATGAGAGGTAGGTGTATGATAGTCTACAGCTAAGCTGCTGTTTTTTTCCTAATTACAATTGGAATTATAATAAGCCAACATTCTGACATTTCATCTTACCTATTAAAAGCTCATATTCCATATGGGTAAATTAATGCTAGCCTGAAGGTAATCCCTCATGGCGAGTCTATTGGGATGAGACCAGTTGATCTGATTGGATTTTGTCGAATCCAGACCTTATGACACCTACCGGTAATGTTTTACACTTAATCCAAGTCCTTTTCACAACTGTGCCACTGTTGCACCCCCCTGCTGGGCCAGCGCCTCTGGTTTAAAAAAAAATCTGTTGGTCACAGTATCAAATGACAAACTGTGAAATGCTTAATATTTACAAAGCAGAATTGATTACATCCTGAGCAGCATAGTCACATTTGTGGGCGAGGGTACATTTCAATCACATCTGATATTGACTCGTGCTCTTCGCGGGAATCACTTCCTCCGTGTTGTTACATTTCCAGTGCTGCACATATCTTCTAATGAGACTTCTCCAAACAGAGGATTGATGTTTTACTTTATCCTGCTCTCAGTTCATATCTGTCAAACTGAGAGCTGAAGTGAAGCAGCGATCTATGGTGAAGGAGGGCCCCACCTTACCAATCTAACATATCAGGATCCTACAGAGGAAAAACTAAGTATTTCACTACTACCGCTTTAAAACAAATATCACCCCTGACACCGGGGAATCGTAACTGGTAAAGCATTGCTGTGCTTTTATCAGTTAAATACATCTCGGCAAATGCCCCTCTTTCCCAGAGAGAGAAAAAAATTGGGAGTTTTGGAATTGATTGCTGCTCACGTTCAAAGCAGAAACGTGACTGCATTCACTGCCACCATTCAACTTATTGGTGCTGCTAGATGTATGACCTGATATCTGTACAACACAATCTGCAAATGTGCATTTATTTAATTAGAGTAAGAACATTTAAGCTTGGCCCCGTATCAAATCTGCTTCTTTCAGGTTCTTTTTTTTTTGTCTTAAAGAGACAATCCACCAGTTTTGCACATCCTCATCAGTTTAACGATCGTGGCAAATGCCGGTCAGTGATAACAAGTATATAATGTTTTCTTCCCATGCAGAAAGGGTCAAATGGAATTGATTTGCATCGTGGCAAATGTAGGATCCAGCATTCGACCCATACCGGGGGTTAAAAGTGAGGACATCTGTGCCTCCGATTGCATCGATTTTTAGCCGTTCCTTTCTTTTAATCCGTCTCTTGTGAGTCGCTCGTCTTTATGGAAGGGCAGCGTTGCATCGATGGAGTACCCCCTTTTTAATCTATTGTTTCAAGATACATACACTTAAATCTAGAAAATTAGCAACTCATGATTATTTCCATTGGAAACAGTTACATTTTTTACGGCACTGACTGATTTTCTCACTTTACAGCTTTACGGCTCAGTTTTTGAGACGAGACCCTCTCAGTATTTTTGCAGCACTGAAAGTCACTCTTCACCATCCCACCTTTTTTCACATGACTGGAGATTGCCTCGTGAGATTTTTTTTTTCTTTTTAAATCAAACAGTCACTGCCGGTGTGAGTTAAATGTTATTTTTCATTCATAAAAACAGTTTTCTGCAGCTTTGCCAACATGTCCAAGGCCAACAAGTTTGGACACGCAAACATAAAAAGACAAGGTTACGCGTGGCCAGTTTGTTTTTGCTACCATGCAAAAAAAAAAAAAAACCCTCTCACATTCCTGCATTCACACAAATTGCAGCAGACACCTCCATTGTGATTTATATTCCCGTGGAGATTTCGAACGCAGATGATCTGGAAACACATGGACAGGTTAATGACATGACCCCGCTGTGACCTCATCCACTGAGGGGGGGGTTTATGCCTAGCGTCAGCAGTTAAAACAAGCTGACTCAGGATATGTGTGTGTTTGTGTGTCAGTGCACTTATATACATTTTGTTTGCATTTGCGTGTGCAGTTATGTATTTCCTGCATGCAAACACGCGCAAGGGATGTTCTTGGCTCCACACTCGGAGCAGAAATAATGAATTTTAGAGGCACATTGTTGGTGGTTCGTGCTTGTTTGGATGCTTTGTAGTGGGAACAAAAACATTGTTTCATTATTAATTTAGCAAAAGTCAGGTCAGTTTTTTGTCTGTTTCTTGCTCTGGCGGGTTTGACTTGCAGCAGACGAAGATGTTTTGTCCTCTGGAAGAAAAAAAAAAACTGAGAAAAGGCAAAAATAGCAGCCATTTCTCCTGATTCATTTTAATATATACATGAATATGGACATTAACTAAATCAAAAAGTCCGATGCGCGAAACTGTCAACTTCTCAGCGTTGTGTGCGTGCGTTTGTGTTTGTTTACCGCCACAGAGCTTTGGCAGAGGGCCGGATGCGTCATTCCCGCTCTTCCTCGTGGACGGGGGAGCGTGTAACATTTGCATGCGCTCTCGGTCACTTGAGGCCCGAGCGCTGAGCATCGCACGCCGCCGGCATTACGAGCCGAATTCAAATGTCCGTTTTCATTTCAGCTGTCCACAGTCACAGAAAATGTCCGGACCATAAACTGCATTGATTTCTTGAAGTCTTATTGTTGTTTATGCTCTCTCTGAGTGTCACTTTTTATCATCTCAGACAGCCATACCCTCTCCTCTCTCTCTCTCTTTCTCTCTCAATTACCACTTTCTTTCCCCCCGTTTGCTTTTGCATCGAGCAGAGTTGTGTCTTCAATCTCCTAAAATGTCAGGTTTTTCACTTTTCACTTTTTCGATTGACACAATTGCTACCTAAAGTAGGCATGAGATGGCGGCACGGTGGAAAGCAACACAAAGTAGATGAGGGGAGAAGATGACACTCCATTTGCACTTCAATATGTCAACAAATGCATCCATGCACTTAAAGTCAAATCACTTACTCAGGGCCATTTAGTGGCCCAGTAAGATGAGGTTTATCCTATCTATTCATGCACTTGCAGGAACCAATGAAATCAGATTTTTTTTTTTCCCGTTAAGGGGAAATTGGCACTGAATTAAACTGGAAAACTGCTGCTCTCCTCCTGATATGTTGAAACTTCCCAGCGTTCTGACATCCTTGTCAGTAATATGTTTTTATTTTATTTTTTTTTACTTTTGATGACTCCCCGGAAACACGAGATGTGACACCACTGATTAGCCTGCGGTGCAATCTTCTTTTGCATCGACATCAATCATGAAAATGGAGAAAAGGAAAATACAACTTAGACCTATGCGTAGTCTCCAGGAAAATCTTTGTAACGGATTGTTCCTTCAGCACTACACTGCTCGGCCTCAAATTGGGTTACACATACACAGCGGCCTGATGCAACCATACAGTCCTCTACTGTTGGCCACTGAGCAGCTCCAGTGGAGTAATTGCGGATTGAGAGTTTTGCCCAGGGGCACCTCAATTGTAGCTGTTGATGGAAGGCAGTGTTAGTCACTTCCCCTGACATCCCAAACTACTGTGGGGATTCATTGAATTGATCGCAGTGTTGGGCAGTATAGGTATGTGCTTGTGCGAGTAATAATGGATTAAATCTGACATTATTACATGGTGACGTACAAAGGTTAGTTGGTTTGTGTGTTTGTGCGTGAGGGTTAATATGATGGGTATTTGGATAAGATTACATGACAAATCCACTTCCTTGTTGGTGTTAGCACCTCCTAATGAGCGGTCTTGTCTCTTGGTTGTGTTGGGATTTAGGTCAATTTATTCTCATCGCGTCCAGGATGTGCAAGAGGATTCGCATGTGAGGAACAAACAAACAAACATACACTCATGAACCATAACAAATACATGAGATTTCATTCCACTGCATTTTTGCTCTTCTGTTTTTTTCCATTATTGTCCAGTCCAGATTAAAAATTGCACAGTACATATTCTATTATGTACAATGCAAAGAATGTGATGTTTCTTCAGTAAGTTACCAGCTTGGCTGTATTAAAATCTGCAATTCTGCAATCAAATCATACATCATAAAAAATTAACTTCCTTTGACTTGGTGGTTAGATATGTCAGTCAATTTGAGGGTGATGGCAAGTTCAAAGGCAAGTTCAAATCTGTTTTTGTGATGAAACAGGGGTTAAACATTTTCACTTTAGACTTGCATTTTGCCTTTTTCGGGTGCTCATCCACAAGACTGTCTCATTTAATAGCTTTTAACAGTCGGCCCACATATCCCCAAATTACATATGAAATGAAACCTGCATTATTAACTTTTTGGGACAGTAGAATTCCCTGCACATTCAAGTCTTTTAAAAATGCATAAGTATGAGTACAACTTTGCTGCCACACACAAACCAGAGTTTCCATGGTTAAAGCAGAGTCTATTCTATTTATTTTCCCCAAAAATATGGCGTCATTGGGTTGGATTAAAACAGTATCTGATGCAGTATGCTGAGCTGGAGCTGGGTGGTGTCAATGATGAGCAAAAGCAAGACATTTTGTTGGAAGTTAATCAGTCCTGATCAACTTCCAACAAAACTGAATGTTGATGATCTAAATAAATCTGAACATCACAATTGGGGCTGAGGGCAATGATTTGGGCCGTGCTAGCACCATGGCTTGTATGAATAACAGTAACAGATGAATTGCACTGCATCCCCCTTTGGTCCAGACTCAAATATCTAACCAATGTTTGGATGGATTGCTGTGACATTTTGGACAGTAATTCATGCTCCCAGCCAGCATTTACAAATGTGTTTATCCAGTGAAATGTCCCAACATATACTAGATGAATGGGCACTAAATTTTGGCAGAGACATCCATAACTTTTTCCAGACATACTATTTTGTCCAATACTCGTTTATTGCCATCCAATGGGGATTGAATATACATTGTGCTTAGTGGAAATTAACAAATAATAGCTTGTGAACTATGATGGTGAACTCACCAGTGTGTGATTTAGCATTAGTGAACACCCACATCTACGGCCACCTCAAAGAGCAGCTTGGAGCAATCTGGTCACCTGTCCTCTCTAAAGGAGAAGTCAAGCATGCACATATGTGAAACATGAATTATACATAAATGCAGTTCAACATTAAGGGCAGACGGACGAAATGCAAATGCATTTAATAAAAGAAGCAACTGCGCTCATTTTTTAAACAGTACATGGAAACGGGTTTACTGAAGTCCAGCGTGCAGCAGACTGAGTGCAGATGAATGTGACATGGCAGGGACACTAAAAGCTACAGTACATGTACAGAGTCCAAACGCATACGAACACTTTGTCTATATCCGCCTCCGAGACACTCATGGATCCTGGCTCTGGCTTTTTCCTCCACAGAAGGCCACTCTCTGCCCTTATTGGTGTGCTGCGGCAGAAACTCGAAGCGAGCTGTCAGGTACTACGAGCTCTTCATTAGACGCAGCACTTTCACAGCCATACCCGGCACCATGTAATAGAATTTATAGAGTGGTAGTTGAATTACGCATTCCCCCTCCAAGAGGCCCCAACTGAATGAGTGGGGAGGGATACTGGGACCATCCCGGGCTATCAACTGTGCTATAAACTGATTTCCGGCTTTTTGAATTAGCAGACGGGGAGGCGTGGTGCTGATATTTGGTTTGGACTCTTAAGTTGGAAAACTCATTGAGACTGTCATATGCTATTAGCAAATTGCTAGGTGAGTGGACTCAAACTATTCTTGACAGGTAGCGCCTAGGCTGACATTGATTAACTTTGCATACAGTTTTGTACTTCATGTTCTTGTGACTGAGGCTGAGCCAGGGAATAGACCTATTTTTAGCTTGTATACCCAATAGGTTACAAGCTCTGAGTTGTATCAAATACTCCTTGGTAGATGTTTCGCTCTAGGGGTGGAAATAATCTCATTGGTTTAGTTCGACTGAAATGAGTGGACCACCCGTTTTGTGTCTTTAGGCTTTCAAATTTGTCAGTTTGCTGAAAGGCTTGATTCTCTCAAACTGAGGCTTTGCCCAAAGAGAAACATTATTTTCTAAGATTGGTTCCACCAAAACTCAACTACTCCACCAAAAACTCAATTTTTAACTCATGGTCCATGAATTTTACATTAGGTCAGAAGTCTAAGCTGCTCGTAACAGACGTTGTATACTCTACAGTCAACTATATCATTGAATCAGTAATATATATAACAAGACAGCATTGCTCCACCAGCTGCACTATGGGTTGGCTGCAGAGGACTGAAGCATATTTCCCATTACTCAGTGAATCTTTATTTCATCTCATTGCAAACTGTAAGAGCAACTTGGCCTTCACATGGCCTTCACATTGGTGACATTGCTGACATGACATTACTTATCCACATTCAATCACATAGGCAAGAAGAAAATTTATCATATCATAGAAAAGCTAATAACTGACACACGATGTAGTTCAGGATGATCCTTGATCCTGAGTTGTACTCAAATTTAAAGTAATTTTGTGATTTTTAAATTCAAATGTCTGATATGTTCGCAATAAATGTAACTTTTTTTTTCTCTTTAGAAAATCTTTACTGCAAGTCAGGGGTTAAAGAAATACACCTTTGCTAGAACAAATTTCTAAATTCACCTACTTGCAGAAACTACCAGAATTCACTCGGAAGCATAATCTTTAATTGTTACGGCAAATTGGTGGGCCCCGGACGGAGCACTGCGGGGGGATTCGGAGCAAGTGTTCGACATATTAGGCAGTCACTCCGTGCCATTCCAAAGTTAACATGGCTTTCATTATATGCCCCTTCCTCTGTGAAGGTGGGACATCCCTGCCCGATGAAGATTTATTTCCACGTGTCTCTTGGAAATGTAAGAATCTAATAGATATTTATGGTTGGGCTCTTTTTAATCTAAGAGGAGTAGAAACATCTGCGGCAAATTTTCGTTGAATAAGACTTTCAATTTGTCATACACATGAGCACAGGCAGTAAAAAGATGCTGTTGCTTGCAGTAAGTATAGGATGTAAAGCTTCGTGTGAGTGCTAACATAGTACTCTCTGAGACTGATAAATGAAGCCAATTTGCAATCGGTCACTGCAATAGTTTTGTTTTGGAGTTGAATGGAAGTTTTCTAAGGAATTCTCATCTGATAACTTCATCAGCATTACAGTCAGTTTGCCATCCAGAAAAATACTAACAGATATAAAAAGCACATTTAGTGATTAATCCCGTGATCTGAGGGGGGAAAAAAAACATCTCCCTGTGTTAAGTTTGACTGTAATACTTCATTTATTTTGATATGACTATGTGCAGTTATCACACAAAGGAGATGACAAATCATACAAAAGCTCTATTGTATATGGATGTGACATCTTGTAGAATTTAATAGCAACAATTGCCTCCAATAGAAACTGGGGACATAAGGTGCAACTCTCAAAGAAAGGAAGGCCAAGGTCTATCAGGCCCATTATTAAAATACAGATTGCTTCTTTCCCATAATAGGAATCTCACACATCTTTCACTAGTGGAGCATATAAATGTGTATTAGGCTTGGCACTAGGTCGGGAAGAATTAGTTTCATTTGCATTATTCATCGACCTAGCAGGCAGACACATCTATCAAGGCCTGGGTGACTCGCTGTTGCAGAATTTTAAATATTACCTGTTAAGATATACACAGGGTATTTACTGAGGCAATTTGCTCCGAGAGCATTTTGTGGAGTGGTCACAACGGTATATATACACCTGGGACTTTCGGCTGCAGACAACAACCTGATGGGCTAATAATTGGTTGATTTCTGAACAGTCGGTGAAGTTTGTTTGGGGATAAAGGAAAAAAAAAAAGAGCTGAGTCCATTAAAAGAAAGCTTACTGTGCTCTGCTAGGCCAACAAAATAAACAGCTCGGGTAAGATTGGCACCATGCCAATGAATAGACCGGTATGCTGTATCAAATGCAGCATAGATGGCTAATCAATGTGGCGCAGTTCACTTTCCGATAAGCCCATCAGTTAAGGTTGATTACTGTCATCAGCACTAATTAAGCAAACTAGAGTGCCTCCATCCATATGCAGTTGGGTTGACTGTCAACAAACGCACACTGTGGTTGGTCAACAAAAAACTAAAGCCACTGTGGGAATGCAGATTAGTGTAGAAAAATGCACTGTTATACTCGATTTAAATCTCTTCTTTAGTATTCGCTGCATTTATCGAACCTTTTATTCTACCAAAGTGGTTTGATATTGAGATCCTCACTGAAGTTATACTTGTAAATATTTTAACTTAACCACTTCTTTAATGTCAGTGAATATGGATTCGGAATCGCACACAGCAACTACAGATGTACTTTTCGTTCTGGTTTGTTGGTATTCATTATTCACTGGTGTTATATTTTCCATACAACTCTGCTTCCACAGAATATCTGCATTGCCACTGTCTGTGTTGGTAGATGGAAATCCCCATAAGGGCATCGTTGATTTTTGTTTCTCTCTATAACACAACGCTATTTAGTGAATATGACATTGCCCCAAGCCTGATTACACTCATACTCATTCATCTGCAGCTTTGTAAATGTATGTGCACAATGTTCTTTTTTATGCCCTGTAGATATTTAAAATGCTTTAAACCAAATATAATGCTGTACTGTAGGTGTGGTTGCTCCTGTTCTGCAGCCCCATTGCACTTGACACTTGAACCACAACAGAAATATGCATCTACAAAAACTTTAGAAAGACTTTTCAATTTTTTTTTCTTTTCAAACCCGGGCTACAGCCACCATCTTATGCCAGTGGGTGACCTTGTACTTTGTTGCACAAGCACTTTTTTTAGTGAACTGTTCAAATAACTGCAGTTACACTGATCACTATACTGAGACCAAGATCAATTAATGATGTCAAAGTCTCATATTTAATTTCTGCCTTTTTTATGTCCAAGGCGAGCACATGGAGCTGCCAACATGAATTTCCTTTACCTTCCTTGGGCACAGACAGTAGCAGACATAGCTGAAAGCCTGTGCTGTACTTTGACAGTGTTCACATGAATAAATATGAAGAGAGAGAGAGAGAGAGATACAGTATAGCAGAGGCTGCCGAAGAATACTCCTCCAAATCAAAGAGCAGCACAGAATTTGTCTATGGGTGGTTAAACATTGCCTGCAGACATGCTCATACAAAACAATGGCGGATGTAAGACTTGCAGAATTCAGCTAATGCAGTGAGGTGGCGGCGGCATTCATGTGCTGTGAAGTACATCTTTGTCATCTTAAAAAAAAAAGAAGAGAGAAAAAGAAAAGTGTGAACGTGGCAGCCGCTAACTATCTTCTCCCTGTCTGTGGGATACACGACATGTTTCTGAAGTAAAAGTTTCACTCAGTCTGTTTGACAGACGGCCTACATGGCCTTGAATGATAAATTACTCTATGACATGTCGAGGAAGTTAAAGACAGTGGCGTTGAGTGGGGGAAGTTAATAATAATTCATGCGTACATGCAACAGCCATATGTATTGTCCAATTAACATCTGCAGTGCATTGTGGGTAATCATGCCACAAGTACATAGATTGATGCACTGTTTGTTATCAAGGTGATTAGTGAGTGAGAGGTGATGCCGAACTTTACCAAAATGATGCAACATGGCATCAGCAGACTGCAAATATTCTGCTGATATTCATTTTGTCCTCTCCTGACAGATTTGGGTAAAGCAGTGGAGTTTGTACATTTTCTGATCATCATTCAACCACCACATTCTTTGTGTTTCCTTCATACCGAGCCAACTTCTTAGCTGTAAAGTGTATCTGACGCTTTTGTCAAGGACTTAGGGAAATTAAACTCCTCTGTCAAGGTTTGTAATTGTTCCCGCCTCTGACAAATCTCAACATCTGGAATATTCTCTGCTCTTATCCCTTTTCAGCTTTTCAGCTCCGAAACCGTGCCGCGGCCCAAGACAGATTGCATCAGCGCCTCCATATTAGCAGGAAGAACAATAGTGTATAGGCGAAGGTGGGATGGTAATGAGTTCCGGATCACCAGCCACATAAACAATACCCTTAACAGATGGGCGCCAACAAGTACCAGCTGCAGAGGCAGTGGAGTGAGGAAGAGACTTGTCGTTGGAGAGGACTAAATAAAACCCACTTCTGTAGGGTTTGGTCTTGGAGGGGATGGTGGCGGCGGTGACACCCGTCGAGGGAAGGCAACCTGTGGCCGCCGACGCACGGGGCGGCAGGTGGGATGGGGACGACGGTAGACAATGTTGGGCCCCCCCCACCCCCCTCCACCCCCAACCCTCAAACACCCCAACCCCGCTGAGGATGGCAGCTCCACTTTGATCCGATGCATGATTCATCACAGGCTGACTTGACCAAGGACGGCCAAGGAGCCTCCGTCGAGAAACTTTTTCATCGCCCTCCTGAAAAAGCGTCGACTTAATTTATACACGGGCACTAAAATTGGCAGCTTTATGGGGATTTTCTCTTTATGTAGTTTATTTGAATGTGCGCGGAGGGTAATAAGGTGTAGCCGCTGTCGTATTGTTAACATTTCGACCTCCCCGCGACACCCACTGCTCTCAATGTGGGTGTGTGTGTGTGGGGGGGGATCACACAAAATGACATAGTTATGCCGGCAGCATCCACTGAAATCCTTCGAGCTTCAACATTCTCAGAAGGCTCGGAGCAAACTCAAAAGACGTAGTTTGGAAATTTCTGACATATTTTCAGAGATAAGTGGAATAAAAAAAAGAGAACCTGCACATAAAAGAAGACAATCCAGTGCCGGACCTTTGCGGCATACTAATTGCGATACAAAAGCTTTACAATGTGCCGGCGCCGCCACAGCCTATTCATGAGTCACCCTGAGGCTCGCAAATAAATGATAGCTCTCCTCATGATTCACTTGTTTGTTCAAAGAAAAAAGAAACTCACAATTTTGGTGATGTCTTTTCAAATCTAGTGGAATGGGAAAAAAAACACTCTGTCGCACCTTCTTGGCGCGGCCGTGAATCATTTAGCATCTATAGTTGTAGCCGTTATCTCCCTGATGTGTCCTATTATCTCGGTCCTCGCCATGACCTTCAGACAAGGTGAGCGCAAAACATTTGGACTCGTGACGCGAACCGATCGCGAGACTCTGCATTATCATTACCGATCCGGTTTGTGAGTGATTGGAAGCGCATTTGGCTGATATATGCTTTTTCGGCACGACACAAACAGCCAGCAGCGGAGACGGGGAGGGAGGGGCGGAAAAGTGCCAGACGCACAGATTGCAAAGGTCCCTTTGATTAAGGTGGCAGATTAGTCTCAATAAACAATCATTAAAAATAATACCCACTGGCTTTTAAACG
>JAOXYL010000010.1:4307661-4323176 GCA_028564955.1 Terapon puta
CTTTGACATTATTTTGACTACAAAAAGGCTTGATTTAATGTGATTTCAGTTGGACTTTAACAAAAATGAAAACAAGCACTTAATAGATGAAAAAAACAAGGAGAATTTTCAACACTTGCTTAATAATCTTCTTCTTTCTCATTTAAGATAGATACCGACACCGTATGTTGACTTAAGAGACAAACCAGTCAAAAAAGATTGAATTACCCTTCATCCGACTGTTTACCTTAATCAGTGTCAAAGTTTATACCCACTGACTTGGTCAGATAGCTAAAATGTCATTCACTTTCAAGTCAGCTCCAATGATGTTTGTATAAATGACCGACTCATCGCTTGCCAGGCGGCAAAGTGGGTGCTGTTGTCATGGTAAGAGTGCAAAGGGACAGCTTCAGATAATGCTCATTGATTGAAACCCATTGATTCTAATCCTCACTGAGTCACTAGCTGCCCCTTTGAGTTAGGCATATATACTGTATCTTTATCTCCTTTGACTGAGTCCACAACACAGCCACTTCTAATCAGCCAATATATTGTCACTTGATTTGAACATGAAATAGCCTTTCTCCAGAGAACAGTCTTCTCAAGCTCTCCAGTTCCATAATTCACACAGTTCTGATTCATAATTTCATTCACTGTCTGTGAAAATCAGATATTGGACCAAACCCGAAAGGCTTCCTTCATATCATCACCAACCAGCCTTTGTTTCCTCATAAGCACATTATATGAACCTGACATCATGTTTATTCGATGACAATAACATAGTTTGGTCAATATAGTGCAATAAGTGCAAAGCAATCAAAACAAATAAAATTGATAAGGGATAGAGAATCTGCGAATGCTTGTATAAAAATAGGTGTTACATTGATTAAAATATCAGTATTACACAACATAATTAATACTTCAAATATCATTTTATGAATTTTGTTTTGATAACATATCAACTCTACATATTAAGAATGAATACCCATATTCATTTTTAATATAATAATCTCCTTTATGAGAGCTCTTTGAAGGCTAATTTGCCTTCCAATTCCAAAAAGTGCAGAAAGCATACAAAGACACTTTTTTTTTTCATCTTCTTCAAATGACGCAGTCTTTTTTTTTTAACACTGGGGGTGTGCCACTTTCAAAAAAAGCCACTTTTACAATGCAGAGCTACAGTAAATGAAACTACAAACATAAGCCTTTCCGGAGGATCATGGAGTATGATGACACAGGTAATATTGATGTAGAATCAAAAGTTTTGAAAAGACATGGCAGATTATATCAATAAATACTTACTTACAGACTACAGCAGAAAATAGTCCTACACAGTTTTGATGATCTGCTGTACAGTGTTTTTGTCCAGGAGTGCTTTTATAAACATTTCTTTTCTGATTCACAATATACCTTATGTATGGTTATATTCCTGAAAATGAAGTTGGGTAAGATTTTACCTGTACACTTACATTTTGCGTGTTATTCGATCTTCACCATAGAAAAATAGATTTTGCATCATCAGTTAAGCAGAGCAATTTTGTTCATCCATGTTTCAGAAAGTTGTATCCATTCCTGTAATGTCATGTTTCAGAAATAAGAATAAGATTGTTCGGCACACCCCGTTTAAACTCCTTTCGCTTTTCCTTGTTTGTGTCGTGCCAAGGCACCCAATAAACTGAGCCACCATTTCAAGGAGGGTCAAGTGAGAAAATGCTTCATTACATTAATGATCCTGCTGCTCAGAACTGGCTAAAGGTGGTCTGTTTCTCAAGAACTTCGAGGTAATCGGGCTCAGACTGCAGTTTAGCTTTTAGCTCCAAATACTCATTTCTGTTGGGCTCAACATAAACAGTACTGGGTGCTGTGCCATAGAGCACTGTTTCTCTTATCCTCTCCGGGTGCAAGAACTGACGTCTGACATCAAAATTTGGGTTGTACGTGTACGACACGGGCCCTGTGTACTTGTACTCTAAATTGGCACCTGCTGGGATGGATGACATGGACTGATGGGGCGGCTGCTTATCGGGCTCGAGGATGCCTCTGAAGAAATGGTCTGCGTCCTGGACAGGAGAAGGGTTGTCACGTGGCTCGATGGTGCTAACACTGTATGTAGGGCTCCTCATTGTACTGCTATCCCTCTCCTCATCTGGGGTACTCCTGTATGTGACCTTGAGCTCATGGAGGTCACGGTAATCCTCCACTGTGTTTCCTTCCCTGGACCTGTAAATGGGGTTTTTGCACATATGGCCCATGGGATGGGGAATATACTCATAGACGTGACCGGCTGGGGCCTTAACTTTAGGGCCAGAGCGGTTGCTGTAGAGGCTGTACTGCAAGTTAAAAGAGCTGACATCCGAATTGTTGGTGCTCGTGCGGTCACTCTGTGATTTTTTGCGCTTTTTCATCACCACCACAAACAGCCCAGCAGCCACGAAGACCGACATGATGAAAACAAGCAGGAGGCTGAGGATGAGGACAGAGAGGGGGACGGTGCTGCTGTGGGTGTTGAAATTCTGCGGGGCCTCTGTGGTGACGACCCGGTCATCCATGGGCTCGTCCGTAGGGGGAGTTGGCGAGACATAAGAGTCGGAGTAGTCTGGACAGAGCAGCTCTGACTGGATTGAGCGCAGGTCCATCCCTGTGTGGCGTTTGGGTGTCTTACACACAACCTCATTAACCACAGTGCCTGCGCTGAGCTGCTCCAGCCATATCTTCATCCCAACTATGTCGCAGGAACAGTCCCAGGGATTTTCAAACAGATCTATCTGCACCAGCAGCTTCAGCTGATCTAAAACGCCACTCACAGGCAGGTTTTGGAAATTGTTGTTGCGCAAATTAAGCCTAGACAGAGAGAGGCTGGAAAAGATGCCCACAGGTAAGGTTTTCAGGAGGTTATTGTTGAGGAAAAGCAGCTGGAGATTAGGGAGGTAGCGGAAAGTGCCCGCATCAACTTCCTTGATTTTGTTGTATTCTAAATAAAGATACTGCAAGTTCTGCAAACCAAAAAACATTTCTCCTGTAAGCCTCTCCATGAGATTACCATTTAAATACAACCTACGCAGGTTGGTTAAATCCCCAAATGCTCGGTCGTGGATCAGACTTATCCTGTTGTTTCCCAAGTGAAGCAAATCCAATCCAGTGGCATCGACAAAATCTGATCTCCGTACCACAGGGATGTAATTTCCAGTGAGATACATCTTTTTCGGATTGTATGGCTTGGGTTTTAGATCAGAAATGCTCTCAATCTTTCGCTCTTGACAGTTGACATTTAGCCCGATTTCAGATATCTGCAGATTACATGTGCAGGCAGTGGGACAGTCCAAAGGCACAGGAGATTTGGTCTGAAAAGCAATGATGGGGCCATAATTGTAAGGGTTACCGCCTGGTATTCGGGAAGTGGGCTTTAACCTAGTTCTGTTGAATTGGCGCGTGCCCTTGGTAGGCCTTGAAGAGGACCTAAAAACAGCAGAGGAGGTGGCAGAGGCTGTGACAGCAGCAGGTGTCGTCTGGTAATATCCATTGGTGCTGCTAGGGGGTGCTGGCCTGACCGTCTCTTCCTTTCTTGGGCAGAGCTCCTGCTTGGACACCTCATCTAGGTCCCTCCCATGGAGCCTGAACGGTGTCTCGCACACCACTTCCCCCACCAGAGCCGTATAGGCTATACTCTCCAGCCAAGCCTTCAGAGCAATGAGCTCGCAGGAGCAATTCCACGGATTCTCCTCGAGTTGTAATTCCACAACTTTGTCCATGTGCTCTAGGAGGCCGATGTAGGGGAACATTTTTAACCTGTTCCCCCTCAGGTCCAAGTGCGTAAGGGGAACATTCCGGAAGATATTCGGGGGCAAGACAGAGAGCAGGTTGTCGTTCAAAATCATCACCGTCAGTTGGTGGAGTTTGCTCAAGGCGTTGGGCTCTATATTGGTGATGTAATTATAATCAATCTGAAGGTATTCCAAACTCTCCAGTCCTGCAAAGGTGTCATCCCTCAGAACTTCGATCTTGTTGTTATTCAGGTGCAACCTTTTTAATCCCTGGAGTCCATTGAAGGCACCTGACTCTATCTCAGAGATGTCATTGTTCCCCAAGTGCAGGATGGTCACCCCGGTGTAATTGATGAAATCATTGACTGACAGCTTCTTCAGGAGGTTCCCTGTCAGCAGAAGGTGGTACATGGAGAAATGAACCGGGCTGACCTCCGTCAGTCTGATGATCCCCCGGTTCTCGCAGCTCACCGTCAGGATCCCTTCCTTCTCCTCGCACGTACACAGGTTTCGACAGATCTCCCCATAATTGTCATACATCTCGACCAGGCTCAGAGATGATGCAATCAGAAGGATTATTTTTAGGATCCAGATATGCATTTTTCCTGGGAGAGGATGCCCCAGCTCACTCAAGTGCGGTACCAGTTTGAGGTGTCATCTAGGGAGGAGAAGAAAAAGGACGGGTTCGGTTTTATACATTGCATGGAAAATACATATGTGACACAAGTGTAGCAATAACAAAAAGCACAGTGATCGACTCCTAAAAGAGGCGATGAACAAGTATCAGACACTCACAACAAACACACACAGGCAAAGACAAGTAGGCCTATTAATGTTTGCTCTCTATGCAGATGTGGTCTGTCGGCATCACTCTGGTCTGGAGGGTGTCAGAAAACAAGCGACCCGGATGAATCTTTAATAGATGCACACTTAAACGATGATATGTAATCAAGTTGATAACAGTACTACCCGCTTTGGACGGCCACTGCGCATTTCTGATAGCTCGCCTGAATTCCAATCCATCTTGGGAGGAAGAGAAGAGGAGGAAAAAAAAAAAAACCTCCGCCAACCACCGTGTGCAGACTGATAGATCTGGTCATTTACTAATGCAACCCCTTGAGGATTTCCACACACCAAAAAAAAGAGGCTCTCTGTCAAAATATCTCAACCCACGTCGCTTTGCGTGATGGATGATGTGGCATCATGTTATTTTTTCTCTCTCTCTCTCCCTCTCTTTTTAAGGATCACCCCCCCCCCAAAAAAAAAAAAAAAAAACTATCATTACAATCTCCAAAATGCAACTCCTATCTGTTAAGGGTAAAGATTTCTCACTCACCCCGCATACCCGACGACTTGGTAACAGTGGGCAAACTGTCGGATCCCTTCTCTCCACCTCCGTCCAAACAACATGAGGACAAGGAGGGGGGGTTATTCGCCTGTTCTGATTAAAACGCTCCTGGGTGGAAATAAAGGGGGGGGTTTAAAAAAAAAAAAAGAAAAAAAGGAGGGTGCTCTCATAAAGGAATCGACTGACAGAAGCAGTCAGTGTTCATTTTATAATCCGGCCTGCGATGGAGAAAAAATGTGAATATGAGCCTACAAGGCGACAGTCGCAGCCCTTCTTCTGCCCACGGGCGAAAAAAAAAAGGAGAAAGAAACGAGAGGAGTTGATGAAAAGGCGAATGAGCGGGTGTTGTTGATCTCAGAACGCGTCTCCGGTCGAGATTACGGATTGACGGGGAGTAAATAATCCCATAATCAAGTATTCTGTATTGCATCTGCGATAGAGAAGGTTAGTCTCTCTCTCTCTCTCCCTTCTCTCTTTCTCCTTCTCTCCCTCTCTCTCTCCCTCTCTCTCTCTCGCTCTCTCCGCCAAAGACGCGTGAGCACTCGTGCACACACACACACACACACACACACACACACACACGGTCTCCTTTAAAAAGAACACAAAAAGCCTACACATCGAGCCGGTAAATCTCTCCCCCAAAATGTGCGCATTTTAACGCGGTGTGTCCTAAACCGCACGTCCACTTTCATCATTATTTATCTTTCTCTCTCTCTCTCTCTCTCTCTCTCTCTCTCTCTCTCTTACATACGAGTTTATCACCATAATGCAAAGAAATGCCCACCGCCTCTGGATGTCATACAGATGAGTTGGGAGCCAGTGCGTCTGTGTGCAGCAGTGAGGCAGTGGGCGATTATTTCGGACCGAAAAAAAAAAAAAAAAAAAAAACTGTGATGATATATGGGAGGATAAAAAAAAATGCAGCCTCCGTGCCTGTCATTGCCATAGCAGCAGCAGACACCTCGCTTCAACAGCATCTTTTTTAAAAAAAATAATGAAAAAAATCCGGATCAACTTCAAGCAATGCAGCGGAGGAAAGAGATTTCAGCACCATGGACAGATCCCCCCTCCTCCTCCTCCTCATTCTCCTCTATTCAACATGATGATGATAAAAAAAATGTTCAAACGCATAACACACACTCAGGAAGAGACACACAGGGAGAAATCACAGTCCTCTTACCGTTCTGATCCCGGTGAACGCCAAAGCATCCCGAAAGCAAAAAAAAAAAATCACGGCTGTGCCCCGTCTTTTTCCTCCAGCCAAAACATGGATCTCACCGCCCGCCCTTCCGTCGGCTCTCCAAAAAAAAAAAAAAAAAGGACCAACAAAAAAAAAGAAAAGAAAAAAAAAGAAATAAACCCCTTTTAAAGTCAAGTCTCCCCGGTGTTTAGCTCCATAAACCGGGCGTCGGAGAGCGCGCACACACGCACAGTCTCATTCAGGCCAGCGACGTGACGGCCGGCGCGGCGGAGCGGGATCCTGTGGCGCGGCTCCTCCGGCGGGGACACGAACGCGCGGCATCGTCTCGGAAGAACAGCCAGAACCAAAGTTGGAACATGGTGGAGGAGAGGAGAAGAACGAGAGAGAGAGAGAGAGAGAGAGAGAGGGGGGAAAGTCGGTAATCCCGCATCAGACGGACGGACCCGCCGCATGCATCCTAACTGTGACTTTCATCCATGCGCACTGGCGGAGCGGAGGAGAGGAGAGCAGAGGAGAGGAGAGGAGAGGCACGAATCCCCCCCCTCCCCTTCCTTCGTCTGCCGCCGGTGGTGCGGCTCGTACCAGTTTATGTATAGATCAGCCCCAAGGTCTCTTTATTTCAATCGCCACGCCGTCCAAAATCGACCGGAGACCGGCGGATGCGCTCCCCAAGCTCCCGCCTCGGACGCACGAATCCGATCCCCTTCCTCCAGCCCCGCGTCGGTCATGAGATATCCTGACGTATGGACGCCGGGTTTATCTTCCCACCAGCGTTTTCAACTAGTGGAACTTGATATCGGTTGGCGCAACAAAAAAAAAGAAAGAAAGAAAAAAAGAAAGAAAGGAAGGAAAAAATGAAAGAAAAAAAAAATCAGTGCATCACCCCCCCCTCCTCCTCCTCCCGCCCCCCCTACAGCGATGGGCGCATTATGAAACAATTACCATCGTGTGACAGGCGGAATCGCTCGTAAAAATGCATAAATCCCCCCAATCTCAGGACTGTCACGGCGCGGAAATGAAAAGCAATTTAATGCCTGCAATACTCTTTAAGGGGGTATGGTAATGTGGAGGAGGTGGTGGTGGGAGGGAGGGAGGGAGGGAGGGGTGGGGAGGCAGGGAGAAAGAGACCCGTAGAGGGCAGCACAATGATGAAAAAGGCATCTTGGCAGGCTCGCGTTTCCAGGCTGCTTTGTAAGTCAGTGTATTCTAATTCGACCGGCAGCAGCCATTTGATTTGTCACTCAGAGCTTTAGCTGTTTTTTTTTTTCCTTCCACCAAAGCGAACAGGGGCGTCTTATTTCCATGCTTTTGAAAGTCACAACTGGACACATGGAGCTTTTTCTCCAACACACCCCCCCCCCTCTCTCTCTCTCTCTTTCCTCCATCACTGCAACACTTTGGGTTCCTCTCAACAGGGCTTTTGATTTCCTCGGAGAGAAGTGGGATGGAGACACCGGGCACTGACGCTCATCCCAGATTCATCATGTCTCTTCATTATTCCGCCTGGGAAGATATTCCTTGAGACAGCCTCCAAATGGCTGCAGAATGAGAGGCGCTGCCGGGATACATTTTACTTATTAGCAGCACATTGTTTGCCCCCCCCCCCTGTCAAGTTAGGTGAATAATCTGAATACCTGCTCTCACAATGTGATTCGCCCAAACAAAAGAACCTTTTCATTTACCTCCTCAGAACTGACAGGCCCGCCCTTAATCGCCTCATAATTCGACATATTCCTCATGAAGATAACCTTTCACCGATATCTAACTAAGTGGAGTGGGTATTAAAGTTCCGCCGTTCAACCGGGGTCAAGCAAACATTCATTTCAAGCACCTCGCGTCTCGTTTCGGACGCTTCCAAACACGCGGATTAAGCCTATAGTCCCAGAAAACACACATTTACAAGAGATCTGCATTGAAAGAAATGAATGTACTGTGGGATTAGGCTTAATCCAGTTTTGCACCCAGTACTCCAGCCTACTAATGCCGCCGTGTTGCTGTAAGCGCTCCGAGTTTTACCAAATCGTGGCTTATTTTTGCCCCCTCGTCGAATAGGAAAAAAAAAAAGCTAATCGAGTCAAAGCCACAGCTGCCCTCTTACCCTCTTTCTGTGGGACAAGAAACTTTAGAGGCACTTAACTAAAGCCTGAACAGAAAATCGAATTAAATCTAGCATATGGTGGGCCGCCATGTCCAAAGAGATTTCCCACTTAGTCAGTATTGTGTGGTAATAAGTCAACTCTTACGCTCTCTTTAGCATGCGGGAAGCGACAATAAGCGGATGTGGCATCCATGCCGCCTTACCGAAATTAGCCGTGGAGATGCATTGAATTATCTTAAAGTCTCGAACTCTGTAATCTTATTAACAGTGGTCTATCCTGTGGGGATGGGCGAGTCCGTATCTGTGAAACCCTGGCTAAATAAAGCGATGGGGAAGCGAATGCGGCACTGGTGTCCGCTCCCTCCCTGTGGAAGGGCCTGGCTCCCTTGAGAGGCATCGTGGCATCAAAGAGAGGCGAGTAGCTGTCCTAAATCATTTTTTCTTCTGCGCCTTAAACGACTTTGTGTACTGCTGATGGGAGAAGTAGATACCCTTGATAAAGTAGTGCCGGGGTGATGATGGCAGCGTGCGTTTGTGCAAGTTTTATAGATATAACTTTGTTACTGAAAGTTTTGCTGGCGCCCTGGTGTGTGTGTGTGTATGTGTGTACGTTTCCCATGTATTCACGGTCGCGCGCAAATGGATACATACGCGTGTGTGAGCGCGAATCTTCCTCTTCACAAAGGCTAATGGGTTCATACAAACATGAACGTCATTATCATAGATCAGCTGCATAAAACACATGATATTATAATCAGGTCTGGGACAAATTGTGAAGTAATTAAATGCAAATGGAAGTTCACGCTATGCTGAGTTTAACATGTATCTTTTGCATGAACCCAACAAGTTTTTTTTTTTTTTTTCAAACCATCTTATTGAAGCTGATCAACATTAGCATAGTAGCTGTTCAGTAATGCATGGGGTCAAATGGTTGAACTCCATTAAAATTTAAACGTTATTTTATCTTTATTTTATATTTAACCTGGCATATGTTTGCTGGCACGTTGGCATTGTTTGGTGCTTTTGGCACTCTAGCCACCGGTGCGACAGTGCCAGGCACTATGAATCAGAACAAAGGTTTTGTCCAGGTACTCCACATAATCTGCTTTTCAGGAATCAAGAATGAACAGCTAGTTCTCGTTCGACGGTGAAAAGTATAATGCTGATTGAAAGGTTATTCAAGGGGGGAAAACACCGCGATCATGAACTCCCCCCCAACATAACCACTTCAGAGTTAATATGTTGATGTGAAATTAGTTGTGATGGCGCTACTGTCCAAGTTGGGTGTGCTTGTCTGTGATATCAAAAACCTTCTGGTAGACGGGCATCAGGCCAAAAGCAGTGGGCAGGGGAAATATTTAAATATTTCTAAAAGAAAACATCTCAGTGGGGATATACAATACAGCACCGCACCACTGGTTGTTTTTGTAATTTATTTGACAATAGCATTTTTTGAGCAAATCTTCTTTAATTTTACAGTTCTGCTTGATGAGTAGAGTTCAGCGAGGGGCTCAGTGTGCTGACTTTTAACTGTGCAGCCAGTAAATATGTTTTCTTTTTATGGACTTTTATCCATGTAGTCTACAGGGTCAGCTTGGAAAAAACCCTCATAATCTTATGAGAGTGGGAACCTTATTTTCAATCATGTTAACAATAGTTTGTGTCATTATGTGGCAACATACTGTATATTTATGATGGAAGTGTCAAAGTAAAGCTTTAAACTGAAGGCCTCAGCCACCTCAGCTATTTTACCTAATGTAATTTCTAAATCTTACAATTTAGGCCTGTCATCATGCTGGAGTTGTATTGAAAATTTTGACTGCCAGCCACAACAGGAGGCAAATTCTTTTGTCAGCAGAGAGCCTGACATGCATTGTGCTATGATTAACTTGTGAGGTCTCATCTGGCTTGCGTGTCCAGAGGCCAACCGGTGCTGCTAGCAATTTCCGTCATAACCCCACAGGTCTCACACAGGTCTTTGGGGCCAGGATCCATTCAAAACGCTGATAATATGGAATTAGAAAACAATTTCACTTTGACAGTGCAAGCCAACCGGCACATCTCCTCTGTTGATAACAAGATGCAGTGAAGAATTACAGAAATTTTATCCGGGAAAAATTGCTTTACATAAACAATGACTAAACCCTGGAAGTCCTATTTGCCCCCGTAATGGAATGAAGGCTAATGAGACAACCAAGGATGGATAGGACGGGAGAGGGAGAGCGTTATATTGCTCTGTGCTGGTGTCACTCCACCAATCATGCCCCTAAATTGATTCGGCCCTTGCAGTGCCACATTTAATACAACTATCATAAAAGCAAACACAATGCACATGCATTAGCTGTACTCCGTTCTGACAACTATATTCAGCATATACAAATAAATCCAAACTCTAATAATCTGTGATTCACAATTCAATGCATACTGCTTAATAATAGTGACTGATCCTATAGGCGGTCCTGTGATGAGATAAAAGCCTCATACTTACACATGATGCATTTATTGCAGCAGAAACAGCAGTTTATTTGAGATAATTAGAGGTGGAACTGAGTAGATGGCAGTATCATTAACATTTACCATGGCTGAATAAACCACCATGAGAAACTCTTAACTGCTCCAGCAAAACAGACAAGTAAAAAGGTTCTCTTGGATGGTTACACATTGTCTGGAGAATACCATTCTGGCAAACGTAAGGGCTTGTAGAGGCGGCAGATGCAGCCAGGGGGAAGTGACAAAAAGCTGCAGTCAAGTTGAACAGCCTTCTTCTCAGCCTATAGAATATGAACATTTATTAGATCCCGATGGAATAAAATGTTTCCCCAACAGCCCAATCTGTCCAACTTCTGCAAAATCACCAATAAATGCTACACTGGTGTTCTCTTTCCGATCAAAGTGTGGAAATATATAATGTGATAATCATGACATGTTTATTTGCAAGATAGGATTAATGGACATTCTAGCTGTTTGGCTAAATATAAGTATTCATGGCTTCCAGAGGATGGATCCTAATGAATTTGGCGGTCCCCTGGGTTTTCCTCAAGCACCACCATGATGTTTGGTGTTTTTAATTTGAAATGTTGGAGGGTTACTTTGGTACATGCAATCATGCTCCCCCTTTGGATATATTGTAGTCATTTTTGGGATCCCTAAACCCTTCATCCGACTTATCAACCCTGAATACAAATAACAACATGCTAACATGCTAAACCAAGATGGTGAACAGGGTTTCAAATAGGTAGTGTAAAAATATGTTTAAATAGAGATCAAAGTTCAGTATGTTTGTGTAGATGTTAGTTTGAGAGTCCTAATGTTCCATTTGTTCCTATAAGCTACACAACATGTATACTGTAACAGCATGTACAAATAAAGGCTTCTGTTCTGTAGTTTGTATCCATCATGCACTGAGCTCTTGTTGTCAGTGAACTCCTGCGCATGACTTTGAAAACTGAACTCACCTTAATGCCATGAGGTTATTGTTGCTGATGACATGGTGCCACAGAGCGTTGGGATCAAGTCGGGCAGAAATCTAAGCATCTATGCATGGTGAGGTGATAGCCAGCGATCGATTCTACGAAGGCCTAGCACATCCAGAAGAAATCATGATATCATGTCACAGGATCTTTTACAGTGTTTTAAAATACACTTCCAGCTCTAAGAAAGACAATATGCTTGCGAGTGTGTATGACTTTATATAGTCTTTTGCATCAACCCCATCGTGACATTCGCTACTCGTGGCATTCGCTTTTGCCACGATGCTACCTGTCGATGGCACGGCCTCTAATCAAAAGCACCCGAGCTAAAGCCTGCGCATTCATCACAGCTCCGGATGATGTAGAGCTCTGGTGTGAGTTCCCACCAAAGAGCGAGAGCACAGCTGCTCTGACAGCCGTGATTGATGGTCAAAGCAGGACGAGGGGTTGCACAGGGAGCCCTTCCCTTTGTTTTTCGGCGTGACTTGGCTCGAGCCAGCGTGAGCGAGGTAATTTAAAAATGTTGAATCGGTAACATGCAAACTTAACCAGGGGCTTTAATGAAACGAGCTGCTGACAATGCGATAAGTGCATCCTCACTGTATCAGGGAGTGGATGGGATTGACTTATTAGCTCCCTGCGCAGAGGAACAAAAGCAGTGAACCATAACTGAGTCAAGTCCATTCATTTGACTGTAGTCAGCGAGCATGAAGGCTTTTAAGGTTATGAGAGCACTTTAGGGCTTGATGCACAGGCAACAAAGTATGCTTTTGTAAGTTTAACTGACCAATCAGTCAGTTAATCATTCTGTCAAGAAATCTATCATTAGCCAACTAAATCCATGTCAGTGCTTTTAAGATGTTTGGCTCATTATTTAGCTCCACTCTCAGAGGGTGGATACAAGAAACGTGATCTATATAAAAGATCTAAGATTTCCATTCCCTCTAATACGCTATAAACACTAAAGCACTGATTGAACACTGCTGTTCTGTCTAGAAAACCATTTGGGCCCAGGTTATTTGTAAGTTGTTGCAATGACAAATGAGGGGAGAGGGAAAATACCACCACTACCTCCAAGTAAATGGTTAGGATATGGATTACATTTGAACCGCAGAAAAACCATGATATCACACTGAGCAGAGAGTCTGTTCTCTATAAAGATGGGAATGCAACCCGGCAATGAAATCCTAATGCAAGCTGGAAATATTTTCAGATTGTGTCTCGATAGGGGCACCGAATCACAAATGTACATAAACTGCGAAAGTGTTGCGAATCAGATTCATTTCAAAACTCCTGCTGCAAAGTGGATGGAAAACCAGTTTCACATTTATTCATCTTGTCTATTTCATATGTGTCTTCTGTTAAAAACCATCTGCATACATCTCTTGATCCAGGAAGTCCTAGATCTAGCATCCTGGCAATAAATAGCTTAAGCACATAACTGCTCCTGAAATCACACTTTAGGGAGGATTTTCAGCCTTTGGACTCACCATGCACACCATTTTCCCTATGTTTCCTGTCTTTATCCAACAAAAAGCTAATTGGCTGCTGGTTCTAGCTTTTATAATGAGCATGAGGACACAAGAATGGTATCAGTATTCAGTGTCCTGGGTAAGATAGCTGTAAGATAAAAACGCCTTTCTATATTGCAAATTGAGTGAAAAAAAAGAGTAACAGCAGTGGTTTATGAAAGGCACCATGGTATATGTATTCTCTCCATGTAATGGAAATCCAGTCAATAAACATGCCTGAAAAGCTGAACAAAACGCACACGTCATTAGATTAATGAAAAATTTCCCAATCTAGTCACAAGTGCACAGCTCTTCTTTTGGTTTGGGTGCACTACTGTGAAGAGCTTCCACGAAATCTGAAATGAGCTCCACTAACTGCCACTTCATGGGAGCGCTTCAGGGTAGAAACCAACAACAAGGTAGAGGAAGTGGATACAAGGTCACATGTGGATCTATATAAGGTGGCTGGCACTTTTTTCATCGCCATATATCTAAACATGCAATGAAGGGAAATATTTTCTGCCGATCTTTGCACTGGTTTGACAAGCAAACATTTTACATTGTTATGTGAGGAAATATTTCCATCAAATATAGATGCTTTCACGTGCAGAACCTTTAACATATGACCGAGTGAGGAAAAAAACGAAGAGATGAAAAGGCTTTCAGACCAAAGATTATTTTTTTGTTGAGCAACAGATCAACTTTTTCATGCTGCTATATCGAGGCCAAAATTCATTGATGCACACTGTGTGCTGCTTAAATAAGATTTGACTTCATTTTTTTTCCAGGCCTGGCTAATCATTTTGACTGCACTTTCTTCCATTTCAAATTAAAAATCACTGCTGGATTTTAATCTTTGAGTGAACAAGCAAGGGAAAGAGGGGGCGAGGCTTGCCAAGCCAATTAGGCAGGCAATAATGGATTTGCAAGTCACTAGAGGAACCATTTGCCCTCTATTTAAATAGTCAAGATAATTACAGTATATTCAAAAAATGCGAATTAGAATATCAGCATGTACAAATCAATTCAGCTAGCCCGTTTCTTTTATATGTCTGGAATCAGAAGTCAGGAGAAGTGACAGAAACAGCTTTTGGTTTTGAGCGCTCTCTGCCTCAACATGTCAGCACCCTTGATGCTTCAGACATTTTTCCTCTAACAGGGAGACAGCAGAAAGGAAACCGTTGGCTCCAACCTTCTAACGCGAACTCAGAAACAACATTTCGTAGCAATTAGAAAATGTTTAGATGCTCAGCAATTCAAGGCAACCGCTCGACTTCGACAACAAAAGCAAACTTTTTGTTCTCATCCGAAGACGCTTCAGGTTGCAAAATCCAATCCCCTCACGCTTTGATGAATAAACAGCTTGATGTTCCATCAGATGCCGTCTTTGTCACTTATTCTACCTTTGGGTTGGCTCTCTCGAGCCACATTAAAAGGTTCTGCGTGCTCCTTCCCCTCTTTTTAATTCACTTTTGTGTGCTGTTGATGCAGACACAGTGTGAAGTACTGGAAGCTTCGCAGCAGCTAGTGAAGGTTGAAAGATTGTGCAGCGGCTGGGCAGGGCCTGACAGTCTGGGCACTGGATCAGTCAGTGGATTTGGGGACTGGCGGCTGGTGGCTAAAGCTATCCCCTAGGTGCACTGACAGAGCAACTTGCTTCATACTGGAACCAAGCTTGTGTGCGCGCGTGCGTGTGTGTGAGTGTGTGTCAGTCTGTCTACGTATCTGGAATCGGGATTTGTGTAGCCCCTGGTGGACTCCCTGATGGCCTAGATGGAGAGCCCAAACAAGCTGAAGACTCCTATGGCCTAGAAAAATAGATTCTACGCAGTCAGTGCTATTGTGACAAAATGACACGAATACAGCAGCATACAAGGGCTTTATTACATGACTACATGTGCTTGAAATAGGCTTAAATTCCAGATTTTTGAAGCAACTTGACACAAACTCTACTTTTTTGTATTATCACAGTATAATAGAATATTGCACATATGAATCCAGTTGTAATACCAGTCACTACTATTACCAATAATAGTAATAATAACAATAATAATAACGATAACAATAACGATAATAATAATAATAATAATAATAATAATAACAATAATAATAATAATAATAATAATAATAATAATAATAATAATAAT
>JAOXYL010000010.1:4323482-4341668 GCA_028564955.1 Terapon puta
TTAATAGTCAATCAGCAAATATGAACAGTGTAAAACATTTTCTTTTGGAATCGCTCAGTTCTCCATCGGAGGCTTTGCGACACACGAAATCCACATTCTGTCAGCTTGGATCGCGGGCAGAGAATATAAATATCGGCTCATATCTCACTGAATCTTTCCATTTTCGTTAAGTCAACGCAAGCGCCATAAATCACAACAGACTCAGCACATTTGTTCGTCTCTCACTGGAAATAAACAGGCTGCCAAAAAAAAAGAAAAAAGAAAAAAAAATGGCAAGGAGTCTTTAAGCCTGATCATCTTTGAGTATAAGAATTTGCAGTTCTGCAGCAACAGACAGTTTGTTTGACAAATATGATGAATAATTAATACAACTTTGTCAGAATATATAACAGTGTTTCCCCCATATGCACTTCAGCAAACAATGACTTATTTTTAGACGAGTGTTTTTAATGGTAGTATCAGTTTGAGGGGTGGTTGAAGGCGCAGTGTTGTGGGGGCTCTCTGTGTGAGTCACGCTCGTGTCACTTCCTCCCAAGTGATTGCGAGGTCACCGTCCTCCCCCCCTTTCCCCTCTCCCAGGAGAGTCCATTAGCATAAAACTACTCTTTCCTTCCCTTTCATGCCTCCGCGGTCTCACTTCTCCGGAGTGACTCGTCATAAAAAGAAAGGAGTAACGCGCCTCATAAGTCAACGTCAACTTCAATCACTCAGGAGAGGATCTGAGGGGAGATTGTGCTTCATGTTGAACTTTTGAACGTCATGTTATTTGACATGTGGAGGGGAAACAGAGCAAAGAGAGCGAGAGAGAGAGAGTGAGAGAGGAAGCAATGGGGAGACCCCAAACAATGCTGACAAAAAAAAAAAAAAATTGCATTATTTATAGCGGTGAGGCTGCGGGAACCTTATCTGACACAAACGGAAACGTGTCATCAGGGAAGCTCCTTCTTTTTTCTTTTTCCTTTTTTTCAGGTTTGTTAAATATTAAGAGCCACCCAGGTTTAGGTCACCCATCAAATTATATAATATATAATATAATTGTGTTGTTATGGCCAAAAGTTTGTGAACACCCCTATCCACTTCCAATTCTGTAAAAGTTGCTTTTTTTCTTTTTTTACATTTATGCATTGCTACTTTTATTTTATCTATTATTGCATGGACTTTGTATTAAATATATTACATTTATGGATTATTTCATGTAGTCTGGGAGCATTTCAAGGCTTTATTCCAGACAGTATTGAGACGTTAGGGAAAAAAGCAAGAGAAAGGTAACATAAAGCATAAAAGTAACCTCTTCTTGGATGTGAGAGGCATTTTTCTCATTCTTACTCATATTAGTCTTGTTGTGGGGTGAATTACCACTTAATCATTCTGTGTGGGTGTGCAGACCCTTAAATCTACCATAATGTGTCTACCATAATGTGTGACTAGTAACTATAGCTGTATGATGAATGTGGTGATGGATAAAGTGTCATAACCCCCTCTTCTCAAATGGAGCTGGGTGGACGATAAATTAAATAAAGACGCCCAGGTAAAGAACAAATACCTGAATTTTTTAACTAAAAGCACGTCTGCTACGGTGAGGCAGCATCGGCACCTGAGTCATGATTAAATAAAGGTCACAGCTTTTGCAATGCGATGTTCAACAAATACATATGGGTTTAATATTCGGTGAAATCTACTTCGGCTCCAGCTCCCTGAAATCTTAACGCCACGCAATGCTTCTTGAACATTTTAATTTCGAGTCGCTGCAACAGTGTTGATGGCGTGTCTCGTCTAATGGTTTACAAACTGCACAACTCATTAAAGAGCATCCTCCCTCCAGGGCCAGATTTGATAAATCCAGAAGCCTCTTTCTCATTATTAATTCGGGATCTCCCAAAATCCATTCTTGCATTATTGAGCGAGCAGAAGCTTCTCCGTTCGCGCCCCCTCGCCGAGACTGGTGGCACGGCAACAATAAAACGAATTACTGGATGCACAGTACATGTCCATTGGGGGGGGGAGGGCGTCATGTTGGACACACTATAGACGAAGTATGTAGCTTTCAGTCCCCGTTGTCAGGACGCAATCGGGCCAGAGCAGCTGTTTATTCTGGAAGCTAGGTGGAGGACGGGGCTGTCATGACGTTCCAAGACCAGTAGCCGGGTTTCGCTGTTTGCTGTCACGCACAATGTGTGTTCAGACAAAGACAAAAAAAAAACACAATGACCCCTGGATCGCTATTTGGCAGCAAGGGGGATCATGAACTGCACTTCTGAGCAGAGAGTGTGGTCGGCGTCGCGGGTGGTTTTGTAGTGACCGCCAGTCGGACTCTGGGAGCTTCGGTATGCCAGCGAGCAAGAGACCAAAAACCAAAGGGAGACTTAGTTTGACCCTGTTATTCTTATTACCCTAAAATCATCTTGACAAAGGAAGATCATGTGTAAAGAGTCAAGAAATTGCTGATATAAAATGAGCGTGCGTGTTGTTTTGTCATATAAATGGGAGATACAGCAACAATTTGACTCTCCACACCTAAAAACTCTCTTGCAGCAGTTGCTAATAACTCATGTCACTTGTAGAGGGAAGGTGACATTTCCATATTTTGTCAGTTTTCAAGAAACACTCAACAGTGTTTAAACTCGACTGATGATTAGTTAACTGAATAGGGTTTAAAATCCAGCAAAAAAGGAAAAAAAGAACTGTTCTTTTTAAATAGCCTTTTAATTTTTACCATGACCATATATAAGGCTCGGTGAAATAATGAATCAGTCAATAAAACTCATCTATCTGTCAGCCTATTATGGATTATATATGCATCCTACTAAATACCTCCGCCAAGGAAGGAAAGGAATTTTCCTTTTTGGCCCACTGTCAACACTATAGCCAGTTTAGGAAGTTAATGTACTGTTCCACATAGAGAGGTGATTGGGGTATACAAGTGTGAATTACAATTACTTTACCATAACCACGTGCGTTGGTATAAAAATAAACCTAAAATCGTTAATAAGTTATTATTGTGGTAGAACAACAAATGTTTTGCAGCTTCGTTCAGGATGGATTTTTCTTTCATACATATATAGGGCTTTTCTCTGAATCACATAAAATGAGATGTGCAGGACCGACTGAGCAGGTGGTAATGAATGGTAGAACATCATCCATTCAATCCATTAATTACATACTGGAATAATAGAGCTCCGTCTTTAGATCTGCGTGGAAAAAGCACATCTTACGGTGTTAATGAGTAGTTTAGTCAGCGTGCACTACTTCCTTGAATGGGATCTGTTGGTAGCAGTCGGAGGATAAGTGATGTGCTGCAGGGCAGTGGCTGTTGTCACTGAAGCAGAGTAGAGTGCAAGTCCCTGCACCCCCACCTCTATCTGTTCCAACAGTTTGAACTACTGCTAGTGACCTGCCCACCTCCATTCACCAGCTTCATTTTTCAACCTTCCCTGCAGGCCACCGCCGTTATCCACCTGAATTATCACAGGTGGGAGAAGGTGCCGCCGATAAAAAAGCGGAATGAATCGTTCCCGAGCTGTTTTGTGTTCTTAATTGAAATTGAAAAAAAATGGAAATACATCTGTCGCCTGCTTTTGGACGCGCTGACGGTCTCTATCTCTGCCATTTTGTTTCTCTCCCTGGAAATAAAGAGGGGTTAAAGAGAGAGTTAAAAAATGGGGAGCGAAGGTGTTTCTTCCTCCCTGAGGTAATTACATATTGATCCAAGTCACTGAAGATCTAAACTGTGACGCAGCGTTCAGTTTTATCTTAAAAGGGACTTGTCTGTGTTTTTCTTTCTTTGTCCCCTTAAATTCTACAGTCGCCGAGAGTGAGGAGAAATGATATTCAGCTAATTACATTTTCATGGAGCCGTCCCTCTTCCCTTGCCTCACGCTTTCAGGTCTCTGTTGTTATGGACTTTACAATTACTCTATAATTAAATGGTGGAGGTCTTTCTACTCTACTGTTTGCAAAGTCCTTTATTCGTTCTATGAGGGAGACTTTTTAAATTACCCAGTCACTCCCTTTCTCCGCCTCTCGCTCCTCTCCCTCTCTCTCTCCCTCTCTCTCTGTCTTTCAGACTTCAGACGCTGTCTGTCCAATGATCCAGAACAGCCTTCAGTGTCCCCCCGCTGATGAATTAAAAGTGTTCCTTTGGCATTCGAGGCCTTGGTGGAGGATTCAAAGGCAGGAGGCAAATAAAAAAAAAAAAATCTTTTCTTTGAGAAAGTGAAAGAGAGAGAGAGAGTCGCTCCATGGAGTGCACTTGTCAAGTTAAACTGAGATTCCTTTTTTCGGGATGCCAGCAGTGATGGACGATATTAACAAAATGTTACCGGCGATGGCATCCCAAGGCCACCAGCATTGACGGGAGAAATGCACTTTAAAAGCTTAAATGGGGCAAAAAAAATATATAAATAACATTAAGATTATTAAGCATTCATGTCATGAATAAGCTGTGTGGCTTTATATTTTGTTCGCAGAGCGGCTGACAGTTTTCATTCAGCATATCAGGTGTGGAGGAGAGAGACGAAATGAAAGAAACTTTTTCTTTTTTTTTTAATTCAGACATTCCTTTTTTTCTTTTTCTTTTTTTTTTTTTTTGTTCTGCCAACAAAGCGCGCCCTGCTTGACCCACGGTTATTGTAAAATTTCAATTCTGCGTTTTATCTCGCAAACGTATTTCGCAACCCTCTCCAGGGCCCGGTCCGCTGTCTGCGCACACGTCTGACTCACTCACGGCTCTCCATTGAGCAGGCTGAGGTGTTGCATCACAAAGCCGTGGAGTGTGGATAAGTAGAAAATCATTTATCACGACGGCCCTGCCTCTCAAGCATGTTTGAAACTGTGAGATGGGTCAAGATTCTGTGGACGATGCTATACTGTGTTAGTAATGCATGTACTGTGTATGCACCATAAATTCCTCTTTATTAACCTGAGCTGCAGAGAAAAACAGGCATTTCTTTTTTACACACATATACTAAAGACACCTTTAGCTGCTGAATGCATTCTATTATATTTTAGTAAAACCTTGGTGAATTCCACTTATACTCACCATTAGATGTTACCATCAGTGAAACTAAACACCTCCTCCACAGATGTTTCACATTCAAAGCCTTACAAAACTTAAACTGCTGTTTAATCGCCTGTTTCACTAGAAATTATTTTGATTTTCCTCTGTTAGGTTCAATTTTAAAGTTTATTTCACTGTCTATGTTGGTCTCGGCACTTTGAATTTGAAATATGTGCCAAATATTAAACAAAGGGAATCAACTCAGTGTTGGGTTTCATAAAGTTTCTTATAAACTGAATGGAATAAATCAAAGTAGTAGCTCCATGTTGAGTTGCAGCCTCTGCCTGATCTGAAAACCCTTTGAGACTACGAGCACCTTGGCGCCTCTTTAGAAGATACCCAGTGACGCCGTGCTTCAGTGTGACTTCGCTACTGGTTAAGCTCCATTTCATTGAAATGTACATATCATATTTCCTCATCTTTCCAATGCCCTCGCCGAGCCCTAAGCCATCTTTTCCGTCTCTCTTTTCTACGCTCCGTCTCAATCTTTTTCTCTTTTAGCTTGAACTCCATCACCCTTCATTCAAAAAAAAAGGGATTGAATATCTTTGTGAAACAGTCTCATATCACTCTACCTTCACCTTCCTGCTCAGTCGCTAGTCTATCATTTCCAGGACTCGGGGGCGAAAATGAGCAATATTCACTTACATTAAAGTAAATGAAACTCTGCATAATTCCCCCCCAAAATCTGACCATTTTTGTATCATAGAGGCCTAAAATGATATGAACAGCCAATCTTCTGACACATAATGTGAGATTCATTCGCTGATTGGTGCAAGTTACTTCCAGGAGAACTTCAAATTGGTGGGCAGCACACGGCACACTGTCTTTTTCCAGCTTATAGAAAACTGACCAAAGTGATTTCTTACTATATTTCAACTCTTAAAAGGTTGTAAGTGTAAGGTGGGTCATTAAGGTATTACACACGTTAGCTTTTTTTATTATTACTGAAGCTTCTAGACTCTTGTGATAAAAGATCCCAGGTTTGGATCAGAATTTGCACAGATGTTGCAAAACCAAATGCATGTTAATCAAATAGGACTCAGCTTTAAAAAAAGTATTTAAAATATGTTTTTTGACTTTATTCTTAATATGCATTGCACAATAATTTAACAGGAAATTAGTTGAAAGTACAACAGTCAAAGTTTCATGTTTTGATGTATCACTGGAAGCGTTCACATCTTTTCAATTTGCTTGCAGAGAAATTGGAGCATGACAGCCTCTTATTAGTAAAGGCCCTGAGACGCTTGACAGTTAAGGAGTCTAATGCAACTTTGCGTCTCTTCACAGTCTAATTCTCACAAAAAGACCAGATGGAGCGTTCTTGGCCAGGGCCAATGCAAGATAATCAAAAGCACTTTTCATTTATTCCAGAGTGTGGCCAAAGTGACAAACAATCCCTCCCAACAAGATGCAAGAGGAAGCGCAGCGATGAAGCTCTGAGGGTTATGACTGAGGTAAACAATTTAAACAAGCTCTAGATTATCTGTTAACTTTTATAGTGGGTGGCAACCATCTTAACCTGACCAAAGACATGCAATGGTAAGTGTTCACCCAACCTCATTGGTATGGTAAATTGCTCTTCCCATCCCCGATAACCAACCGCTCTACCCGGTGCAGCAGGTACATCGCAGGGGTGAATGTACTGGGAAGACATTTTATTCTTTTTTTGTGCCTCTCTGACATATACATGAATAACCTCCCAGCCTCGCAGTAATTGCTAGATTTGATATAAATGTCATTTCAACCTCTGAGGTGTCAGGATTCTGTGGAGGTACTTTGTGTGCCTCAGAAAAGCAACGCAGGGGGAAGTGTCTTCCTCGGAGCCTGAATTATGGCACAATTGAGCAACTGCTCAGAAGTGCCATAATTTAGCCTTTGAGGACAAAGACGACGCCTCGGAAGTTAGCGCGACGTCTTTATCGAAAGTGACAATTTTTCGAGGCTTCCCGAGCGCGTTAAGGCACACCGACACCACGCGGCTGTGGTGAGGGAGCGTTAAAGGACGAGGAAGTCGAAGGTGATGAAGTGCTCCTGGGTGTAAAACGTGTGCGTTACCCTGTAAAGCGCAGTCTAACTGTAGTTAAGTAAGAAGGGTTGAGTATTTTCCATTTCTTGACATTGGCGCATGGTTAAGCTGCACACTCAGCATGAGCAGCTCCTTGGTGCCGTTAGCACTCATAAGAAAAGAGTCAAGTAAGCCTTCCCTGAGCCAGAATAACCCATTGGGCATCTCTCTACCACGAGCCAGTTTGGCATACTGGAGAGACCCCTGTGATACTGGATATAACCTGAGTGGGCGAGCGGAGAAAGTTATAGAACCGCTGACAGATTCACAACATAATGGGCAGGTTGACTGTGTCACTGGCACCCCCACGGCCATGAAAAGGTTGAGAGCATTGGAGGAGATTATGTGCCATTTAGGAGAGCGGCGGCTGAGGAGGGCTGGTGCTAAATTCGCCTTTGCCAAGCCGATCAGCGCGGCGCCAGCGGATGGAGATCTATGCGCGGTGCCATTGAGCGGTGATCTGCACTCAAAGGCCTAACCTCCCTTCCCCTCACGGTGATGAATGAGAACAAAGGTTCTGCATAATATACTGAATATATATTATATTAGTATTCTATAGATTAAAAGTAAGGAGTAAAACATGATATGCAGCGTATCAAACAGAAGACCGGGTCTCTACTTTTTATGCAAATATAATTAATCAGTAAAATATAACTCTTGCAGGTTGCAGAGAGAGAATGAAATTTGCGAGCAGTCGCTTCTTGGTTTTGTGTGTTTTTGGAGGGGATTTATTTCTCCAAGGGGGGTCAGGTAATTTAATTTTTTTTTCATCCCCTCCAGACCGGCTGTGTCTTTGTTTTTCACCCTCTAACCATGAGTAAATTTAAACTCCGTTCACCCTCTCCGTGTCAAAGAAGCTCAAGGTCACTCTGCCCAGTTTGGACCGAACCTGGCATCTTATTTTAGACCGTTTTGGAAAGGTCTTCCGCGATCGAACATTTTTCATTTCCCTTTCATCTTCCTCTGTGCGAGTGGATGTTACATTTGGAAACATTCACAATGGCGGGATCCAAATCTTGATTTCCTATACGCAGAAAAGCCAGCGAGGAATCAGTGTGAAGAGATTTCTGCCCCGGCTTCTCATCCTGCTCCGACCTCCCACCCCGAAGCCCCCAACTCTTTATTAAGCTGCATCATAACAGACTCAAATTCAGGTTTCCAGTGTGGCAAATCAGACAGCATAGAGTCAGCCAGAGGGGCGATACCCTTCCGGCCGAACGAGACATATATGTTCGCAAACCTCCCGGAAAGGCCACTCTGGTATGCGCAGATAAGGAAAATGAAGAAATTATGTGAAGTAATGGGCATGAGAAGTCTTAATCCTCCCCCAAATGCCATATGCAGTGCTATAAAATTTCCCAGTATCCTGTCAAGATCCTCAAAAGCAGTTAATTATGCCCAATGTGAAACATTGATTCGCTTTAAATCCTTCATGTCCTCAGCGCGGCTCCCGCAAGCTGACCGGTAAGCAAAAGATATTACTCTGCAAGTCTTGCATACAGCCTAAATCTGTCAAGAAAGGTTTGATAAGGGCCTCCTAGTATTTTGTCTTTTTTTTTTTTTTTCCCCTTGTCTTTCTCCCCACCAGCCCTTGTCTGTGGAGGGCTCTAAAATAAGAAATCCCTTTCCGCAGATATAATTAATCACTCTGGGAGAACAGGCCGTGTAATTATTTAGGTTACCACAGAACTCTCCGAACCTCCTCCACCTCCACCACCCCCACCACCCTCCTCCCCTCCGCTCGACATCGGAGCGAGGCTTTTAGGAGACACATAACCAAACCAAACACGGCAGCCGGCGACAGAGGCGTCTTGCCGGGCGCCGCTCCGTCGTGAAGGACAAACGCCGCACAGGAAGGCGACTTACATAAACATACATACACAGGAGGGTGACGGAAAAACTGAATAAAATGCCTGTTTTGTGGCAGGCTGTATCACGGGTGCGCTTCTTTTGCGTAACAATCCCCGAGAAATGTTTTATTAAGAACGAGAGCGGGCGAGGAAGGGAAGAGAAAGGCACTCAGGTAAGGCTCTCACATGTACGCGTATTCAGCTGCATATTACAGCGATGGTGATGATGACGGCAGCGATGACGACCGTTGACGTCTGGCGCTGAATATAACAAGTAGCTGTCCGGAGAGCCTTTTTTTTTTCTTTTTCGCTTTCACACTGCATTAAAAAAAAGAAAAAAGAAGTGCTGGCAAACAGCGGCAGGATATTTGTTGAGCATGAGTGAGATAGTGAAAGAGGGAGGTGGGATCGCTTTGCCTCTTCTTTCCTCCCTGGCCTCACTCGCGGGCAATTATACACCCTCCCCCTTGCTGATAAAGAGTTCAGCATCAGTTCACCAAAAGATTAATACGGCGCGATGAACACACCCTTTGGAATGGTCCTGGCTGATTCAGAATTAGCCCGATTAGAGGGGACCTCAGCTAAAATCCCCCTGTAGACGGGTCCAGCGGCCCATAGAAAGTTGCTATTGTGCAGCGTCAGCGGGTTCGCATCAAGCAGACAGAAAGGGGGAGTGGAGGAGGAAAGGGGGGGCGCAATGCTTGCACTGCCAATTGGATAACACGGGTGTCCAAATGAGAGATGGCAGCACTTGTCAGGAGGGTGATTGAGCCATGCTTTCCAAAGGGAGGGGAGATGGATGGCGTACTTTCTGCATGCTATGATGTCCCAGACAGAGGGAGCATGAGCCTCTGAGCGTTTCGAAGCAGCCAGAAGACCTCAGCATACATCTTGCTAATTCGCCTGATGAGCTGTTTTATTAAGGAGGTGTCATGTCGCTATTCCGCTCCTGAGCTAAGATAATCTTTACTCTCGTTGATGTGAGGACCTCGGGAAGCAGGCTGCTAATTCGAGTACGAGATGCATTTAGGGAGGCAGTGCTGCAGGGTCTGACGTGCACCACAAAAACAAAGCTCAGAGACCACAGGGCCTTCACAGTGACAGCGTTAACTTGCTGACATTCAGGTGGCACAATGTTTATCATGATCGTAGTATTTTTTTTATTAGCATGGTAGTATTAGCTGCTTTCCAAGAACAATCAATGCTGATAGAAGTGTCATTTGTTTTCCAGGTATCTGGTCATAAACATAACGATGTCGCCAGATGAAAAGTCAGTGGCTCGCCAAAGTGATTACCATTCGCCGCGAGTCGGACATGGATGCCCGTGCCAAATGTCATGGCAATCCATCCGATAGTTGTCAAGATATTTAATTGAAAGCAAAAATGTCAACCTCACGGCTGGGCTCGACGAAAAGTCAGGGGATCGTGGGAGGCGCCGGGATTCATCTTCTGGGAACCACTGGAGGTCAACCTGCTGGTGGCGCTAGAGGAAAAATCACTTCAGGTCACCTTTAGGAAAAAATAAGTGTTAATTTAAAACACAGAGGTGTGACAAATTAAAGGAAAACCCATAATTGTCTCATGCCGCCTCTGTTTCCTGGCGTTTCCTCCCCCCTGTGTTCCTTGTGATCCCATTTGTCGCTCCTATTGTGTCTGTTTATCTGTCATACACACGTCCTCTTTTATTTTGTATTCTCACCTGACCTCGCTTTTTTTTTAGCACTTTACTTCCTGTCCTTGTGTGTTTCCCCTCCCATCCGCTCCACCCCAATTAGTTTCACCTGGTCCTTGTTGGTCTCCTCACCTGTTTCCACCTCCACATCAACCACAGTGTGTATATATACTCAAGATGTCACAAGCTTTGTCATCATGTTTTCACATAATGAAAAAAAAATGTACAAGTGTATATTTCTACAATATATCACTCCCCTCCCTTTATTCTGCACCAGCTTTCTGACGTATAATTCCCACATTTTGCTTGGTGTACTACTTATCCAAGTTTTCCTACATGCATGTTACCTGGATAGATGGATGGTTGAACATTAATTTTCAGATATTCCCTCATTTGATGTCATGATCATGACATCTTTAACTTTCATTCTCATCAAACCATTCGTCGACCCCTTGCGCCCTGTGAAGAGACCACTTCCGTCAGGATAGACATGTTTCATTATAGGCTACAGGGGATAACGCGAAACAACTTTGTATTAATTTGCAGTGACCCTCCCTTGTAAGGAGATAAGTGGACCCAAAGCTTGTCATTAAAGTGCCCCCAACAGCATCAGAGAACCACCAGATCCCCTCACTGTTCTGCTGAAGTACTCAAGTCTGTAATGTTCTCTTAGTGTACACCACACACACTCACCCACTTGTAGAGAATATGGTCTTTCATATATATATTTAAATGTCTCTGTAGCTGCTGTTTCTGCTGCGAATGCCGCTAAATACAATGCAATATTTACATCTAAGCAGAACAATAATGAGATGCAGGGCGAGAGCGTTGCCACTTTTCTTGGTTCTTGGTGTAAACTGTGGCAATACATTTCCCAACTCGCTGCAGTAAATCCAGGATTATTGGTGAGAAGGTCAAAATGAAAGGGACCCGAGCAGCTTTACAGAGCGTCACTGACTCTGGTGGTGGAATGATTCTTTTTTTTTTTTTTTTTTCATGAATTTGAATGAAACCAGTCGCGCTGTGAGAAAAAAACGAATGATGGCTTGTACACACGGGCTGCCGGAAGAGGATTTAAAAATAAAAAAATAAAAAAATCTGATCAGCATGTGGGTGATTTTTAATAAATGCTGTGTACATTAGGGTATCCTCCTTTTGGCGATATCATGCCTGTGCTGTAACATAGATCCCGTGCAACCCCCCCCTCTCTCCCCCGACCCATCGTTGTCTTTCATTCCTCTCCCACACACTGTCTCTGCCACAGCGTCGACTCTGAAGTGACTAATACTTTAAAAGTTCCCCGTAGCCAGGGGAAAGACTGTCAAGCAAAATTATATATCGGCGAGATCTTTCATCATTGTGGATGTTGTCATTTTCTTTCTTTCTTTCTTTCTTCCCTCAGCAAGTGACAAACCGTTTTAACTGGAAGCTATAGCATTACAGGCAAAATAAAAACAGTGACAGTTCAGTAATTTTAAATAAGACTCTACAATATGTCTGAAGTTAGTTTCTTTTTATTTATCACCTCAAACCTTTCAAAATATAGCAAAAAAAAATGTGATAAGAAGACGCTTCTTTTGAGAACTCGCATCTGACAGCTGCCATTCAGGTTTATTAACTTTAGTTGTCCAAACAAAGATATACAGATACGCTGAGACCTTTTTCTCCACCAACCTTTTTTTTATTTCTTTTTTTTAATATTCATATCCACACATTTACATAAATCCAAACCTGGGAGCTGCTCGATCATAATGACTGCTTCTGTGAAGCTCCTCGTTGGCGAACAGTAGATAAAGGAGGGTTAGCAGCCTTGCCGACGTGCGCCTTATTACACTTTTTTTTCTCTTCTTTTTGTGTGTGTGTCCAAATCTCTTCATCAACTTAAGTGATTAGAACCGGCAACATTTTTAGCAAAAGAGCTCCTCTGTTCTGCCTCCCTCTTGTGCTGATTGTGCGACAGATAATTGTCCCATTAAAACCTTCAAGGCGGCATACTATTCTATAACACTCGAGCAAGGTCTCGCAGTGCAGCCGCTGTGGCCTTGGAAAGCCCATTTCGATACGGTGAACCAACTCCACTTCACCACATGAACGTGTCCTTCCTGTTTTGATAGCACCCTGGAGATGAATTCGGAGGCGCGATCTCAATTTTGCCACCACGACTGTCAACAACTGAAGTGGAGTTGATATAATGTCTCGTATTGACCTTGCACCATTTAAGCAACACTTTAACCATTCATGCATTCAGCTTTTATTATTAAAAAAGCTCCAGTCGGATTTCATCTTTTATCCTTGCATTTGTCTTTATTTTACTGAGCGCTGACAGTAAACTTCAAATTTTGACTCTTGTTAGATTCTGGTTGAACGTTCCCGGAGCGTCCTTCGCCAAAAGGATCTCACTCCATGTCGTTCAACGAGGAAATGCCGAATTCAATTTTTCTGAACTCGTCTCGTTGAAGGGCAGCACGTTTTTGTTGTCTGCTGATTTCAGGTCGGGCGGGTAAATGTCAGAATCCGGCATTGTTCTGATTGCTCTAATCAGTCGTAATTCCTGAGGGGCATTGTTCGCCGCCGCCTAATGGGAAAGTGAACTTCGGCACAGCGGCGCACTGCGACTTGAACCCGGGATGCTCAAAAATCTTCCCCCTCAGCCGGCGTTCAGATCTTGACATCTAATGGCGATAACGCTGCACTCTTGCCAAGTGACTCACACTGAGAGTGATGTAGCAGCCTTCATACCAGTGATAATTAAGATGAATTTAATTTTGGCAAGGGCAAGGGATGGCGCACAGGCTAAAAAGTTTCTACAGAATATAATGTTCTTTTTCTTTGGACTTGTAAGGAAAAACAAGAAAATGATTTGCTGTCTGTATTTGAAGGCATGTGTGTGTTTTTTTTTTTTTTTTCTCCATGATCAAATCTGAAATGTAATTTACATCCTGTCGATCTCATGTTGGAGGCTGGAGGGAAGCAGCCGTTCAGTCTGTCATCGAGGCACTTGGACGGACGGGGCTCGCCACCGCGATCGATACATTTCATCAAGCCGGCGCCGCGTGCCGGGGCCCTCCCACTCGTGTAAGCCATGCGAGATGGCAGCGGGGCACAGCGAGGCGATGACAAGACGTTAGGTCGGACACGGGAGAAGAAGAAGGGTCAGAGGGAGAAAGGAAAAAAAGGAGACGGCCGAGAGGAGGAGGAGGGGACGAAGGGAGAAGAGTTAGAAAGGGGAGGGGGGGGGTGAGAGCTGAAAGAGGCCTTGACCAAGGACAAATGGATGAGAACACACTTGAATAACGGGGGTGTCATCTTACGGCGTGAGAGAAAAATAGAGACGGAGGATCTGAGAATGAGGAGGCAGAAAACAACAATATGCTCCATCTTCTTTTATAGGATCCCGAGTGTGGGAAAGGTTAACCGAACACGGTGCCATTCAGGGAGGCAAATGTTCATTCAATCCCCCACCAGTGTTATTTTTAAGGTCCCGGCCTCGGTATCTGCGGATTATTTTACAGGTGAGCAAGCAGAGGTTGGAAAATGAGATTTAAGGTCATCAGAAAGAGTGCACGCTCATTCTTGCAATAAACTCTCGCTCACTGAAAGTGAAACAAGATTGTTGATGGACCTCCAGGGAGGGAGGCACGGTACGAATCTAACGTTACAATTAAAGATACGGAATGAGGCGAGGTCAGGGAAAACTAATCTTTAAAGATCTGTTTTGCACTTTCATTGCATTGACTTTTGCTGTTTCATTGACTTTGACTCAACTCTTGAAGGGAAGAAAAAAATGAAAAAAAAAAAAAAACTTCCCTCTTAGAATAGGAATGGCTTTGCGCTGACTTCAAGGAAATGCAAACCTGCAATTGAAAGGACAACTTATGGAGCCTGACTCAAATGTCTGCCATGGAGACTTCAAAAGGACTTCGACCACACTTGAAGGGAAGCTCCTGCTGGTTGCTATTATCAACTTTTGGCAAGTCAGGTTTTTAATTATAAATTAATTTCAAAAGGGCTTAAGACGTCTGGCCAAAGCAGTTGGGATTTTTTATATATATATATATATATATTCTATTTATTTTTTTTTTATGTTTAATGACATTTTTTTATTTCTTTAAAGTTTATCCCCGACTGACTATAAGATTAGAACCTGTATAGCTCTCTTTTGTCAAGCGTGTGAATTGCTGGCCGGATGTGGTGGTCTAATCAAAAGCGCCGGGCAGGCTGTGTGCTTTTGGGGCAGCCTCAGCCACTGTAACTGACAGGGTACCAAAGACTCTTTGGCAGGTCCACTCGCCCATTCACAGCGGTTCTCAGACGTTCGACAGCCTGGGAAACAAAACTGCTGTATTGCCTTCTGATGATAAGAGCCAGATCACATCAGGCGGCGCAGAACGGCTGATTGTGCTTTTTTTTTTTTCCCTCTCAGTTTCTTGCGATAATTTTCTTTCAACGCGACTTCTTTGTTGTATCACATTCTGTGAATACTGTAGGAATAAAGGGACAGCAGTGCAACCTTATTTTCTACCAGGAAAGGAGGGTTTGAGAAAGACACTTCCTGTCCTCCTCCGATTCGGCGCCTCCATTGAGTCTGCCGCTCTACTTTCTAAAAGGGAAAAGTTCATTCCTATACTATTAGAAAAATGTTCCCACCATCTTTTAATTATGAGGGCAATTCATTCTCAATATAGACATAAGAAATAATAAAATAGAACTTTAAAGGCAATAAAAAGCTTGTGGCAGAAAAGAGCAAAGATGTGTTGGATACAGTGTTAGAAAATTGATTTATCCCATGTCTCAGTGGGATTTCATTGAATTGCTCTATTTAGAGAGAACAGAGAGAGAGAGGGAGGGAGGAGGCGAGTATTATTGGAGCGGGGGTTCTGCTGAGATTTATCTCTCCCTCCTATAACACTGCCCTCAAGTTTTCTCTGTACACACGGTGAGAGGTTGCTCGTTCGCGGAATCTCTCCATCCACCCCCCCCACCCCCCTTTAATGCCTCTGCTCTTTCTGATTATAGCGTCTACATTCTTATAGAATACTAATCGAGCAAGTAAATGGTAACACGTTTCTCGGAGTGAAGTTCGAGACCTCAACTAATTTGGTTTAGCATCCAAGTGGAACAGAGTTTAATGGGTCTCAAGTACAACAGCTCATATGTGGAATTAAAACAGACACACCGGTTATGGACCCGGCGAATGCATGCGTGTGAGAGCATGCATGCATTTGAGGTCACAAGATCCACATCTGCGCTCTTGGATTGTACCGCCGAGACATCCAAAAGTTTTTAAATGCTGTTTGTCCGTGTGCAAAATCCAAGTGTAAATAATTACAAAAAGCAGTTACGTGCACATAGTGCAGATTTATCCCCCGCATTTAAAAGCTGTTCAGTGAACTGTGTTGTGTCTCATGAATTCCAGAGAACTACCCGAACGTGACACCCGCATTTTTTATCTTCCTAAGATCATCATTAATTATTTTATGATGACTTAATTACTTCGTGACATAATGACCAACACCATGATGGCATAAGAGCTCACCGGATCATGCCTATCCATTAAATTTTATACCAGTCAAAGGACAGTTTAATTACACAACCAGTGTTAGATTTTATCCCTTTGCTCCGTGTGTGTCCTGCCAGAGAACAGTACTTTACAAATATCAGATTTTTTTTTTTTTTTTCTCCTAAAACGCTTTGGGCGGACACATTTATGCACTCAGTTCATTGAGAGACTCACCAGCCGGGGCCAAAATCTATTAGCGTTTGGCTTGTAGGTGGTGTTCGTGTTGTTTCTCACATTGTATCACTCTCAACCTTGGATACCCAATCATCAGTCCACACTGCATTTACCACTACCTTTCCCTCATGGTGCCATTTGGTGCCGCTAAACTGTCGAGTGATTAATTGTTTTTGACGGCACATTTAAAGGTCTCTTGCAATCTGTGAAGTAATCCCGGGATGGTTTATGTGCAACTTTCGTGTTATTCTTGGATACTGTTTGACATTTCGCTCTCATATTCATCACCGAGATACCCAATATGACGAGATTCCTTTCACCATAAATAGTGGGAGATAGACACTTGAAAAAGGACATTCCTCCTACAAGGCTCCCGTTCATACGCAACCCCCTCTGGGTGCAGTCGCCAAAGGTTGGCCCTGCGGATATCAAAATGCCATCGACAGCACTTCAGCGAGCGTCATTCTTAGGAATGCCAGGGGAGGATTTTTAATTATGAATTGACCCCTGGAAACCTAAGGATCTGAGATCTAATACAGTCATGGGGAACAATGGTCGCCTCGAGCAATAAAAAGACGCCGAAAGGCAGTCTCTTCTGCCTGGAGACGGCCGTGGGTCTATTGCGACAACCATAAATCAGCTGCCAAAACATGCACAAGCCATGGGGACAGAAGCTAGAAATAGATATGCCAGTCTTCAACTTGAAATGGTACCTGACAGTTGTGTAACCACGTCTTTTTAGCCTTTTATTACTCACCATATTTTTTTAGCCACAGTCCTTGGTGAGCAGGACCCCATCTGTGTTTGCTTGCACAAAATAGCAGGGGAAACCTTGGAGACAATAACTTGAGAAAACATATGAGGTTTAGGCAACATAATGATGATGCATTATAGCTGAGTCGGACATTGGTGGTTATTTACAGAAACCACAGCGCATTGACCGGGAGGATGCAGGGGGAGGCCAAGTCGGCAGCAGCACAGGCCCTAAGTCAGTTCGTAGCAGAGGGCCCGCAGGATGTAAACCCACAGGTTTATCACGCAGCTTCAAGGCAGCAGCACTGCTAGCCAGAATAAACAAGTCTGCCTCCGTGGCTGCAGCTTCCTCGCTGGGACGATAAAGACTTAGCCCCTGGGAGATGACAGTAACTAGCCAACAGAAAACCATAAGTTTGACCATGCACTGCTCCCTGAAACTTTCTCCTGCCTCTGATAAAGTGCCCCCAATAATATGATGCCACATTTACCATTTGTTCTAAATACACGTGGTAGTGGAAGATCAGAGACTTGTATTCATGCTATAAATACAACAGCTTCAAGCACAGTCAGCATGCAGCTAAGGGCTATATAGCTATGAGTAAGCCCGGAGGCGAAGATGTTGTCCTACAAAGCGAGCTTGCATTACCCTAAAGTTGGCTTCCATTGTGCAACTATTTCATTTTCAGTCTTTTTGAAATGCTTAAAGCGACACCAACCAAGAGGTCATAGTGGTAGCAGTGGTAATAAAACACAAATGCTAACTACATTATTTCATTATTTATTATCATAAAGACCTAACTGATGAGGTACTAAAGTTACCATGATAATTATTTCATAATTTAATGGAAAATTTTAGTTTAGTTATTCCCAACACTGAAAAAATTGCTGCTTTGGAAATGTTAAATAGTTAAATCATCATGGCATGTTGCTGGTAAACAATGCAGGACTTTTTTAGACAGAGACGGGTAAGCAAAAAAAGATGCATATTTTACCCTTGTTAAATGCAGCAGGCCGTGAAGGTGAGCTGACTATAATGACGCGGGAATGCTC
>JAOXYL010000010.1:4364071-4380870 GCA_028564955.1 Terapon puta
AGCCTCATTCTTTAAGTTCAAGTTTACCCACACCTCCCCTTAATTGGTCACTTTTTCCATTTAGGAGGACTTCGACTTTCAAACTTTCTCTGCAGGCTGCAGCCAAAAGGAAAGAAAAGGAGAGGGTCCTCGATTTGCATTTCGCTAAAAGGGGCCTCGCAGTATCAGTTGTGTCAGTTTTTCGGCGAGTCGGCGCGGTATGATTTGAGTGCAGAATCCGTGACACCGCGGGAAGAATCAATGTGATTATTTTGGCAGGAAACAAATGCCCTATGTCGGTATGTTGCCACATTCAGACTGAGGAGGCTCGCGTTCCTGCCAACTCTATAGTTCTGCCGGCTGAAGGGGAACGTATCGTTGTCGGCTTTTTATCGTAACGACTGCGAACAACAGAGCGTTTACTGCTCTCCTCCCTTACATGTAACCCCCCCCAACCCAACCATCCCGTTTTTGACTACACGTTTACATCTCGCTGGCCAATTTAACTTTCATTGTTAATTTGGCATGCGGCTCGGACTTGCTTGGCCGCGATGCTTCGAGATTAGCCGTGACAGTTATGTTAATGCACCCCCACCCGCACACCCTCCCTCCCCCTCTCCCTGCCGCTCTTGGCGCCCGTTCGTTTTTGCCCAGACCTCAACTATCAGTCAGAAAAAGGCTGTTTAATTGAATTAATTGGGGAGGGGGGGAAAAAAAAGCAATCACAGTGCACTGCGGAGCAAGAGTTGGAATATTGAAAGCCGTGACAAACGGCCTCACGCTGACGCCTCTCTGATGATAGACTGACAAGCAAGCTGGAGACTGTGTGTGTGCATGTGTGTGTGTGTGTGTGTGTGAGACAACTGACCGGAAGGCCAGAATTCACATTTGACATTTGTAGCAGGTTTTTGTGCAGATAAATACACACATTCCCCCACATGGCTCTCTCTCTCTCACACACACACACACACACTGACACACACACACACACACTGTCGCATGGCTCTATCCCCAGGGAGACATTCACTGCCTTGAAGTCTGCTGCACCACCAATCGCAATCTTCCAAGGCTCTCTGAGAACAGAACGACTGCACCCTGCTGTATCTAAATATCACTGCCACTGTTGGAGCGCGTGTGTGTGTGTGTGTGTGTGTGTGCGTGTGTGTCCGTTTGGTGTGCGCCTTAGTCACACAGATCCTGCCTCATAGTAGAGCTGACGAATGACTCGTTGTTTTCCCTTGGTGTTTTTTTTTTTTTTTTTTTTTTCCAGACCGGTCCCTCGCGCCTCACATCACTTACGCCATCGCAGATAACGCCAAACTCGCCTCGCCAGCGGCACTCGAGACGCATCGACACCCCGACCAGATACGCGGGGACGAACGTGCACGTTCGCAGCAGCCGGGGCCTCGCTGACATCATCTCCCGTGGCCGGATGAAAACGCGAGAGGTTCTCGTTATTTGGGAGTGAGACGGAGAGCGGCGGGATGGCGGGAATCAGAAGAGGGGAGGCGAAAAGAGGGAACGAAGAGACAGACGAAATGAGAGGGAGAGAGGAAACAGAGTGGTGGCTGAAGGGAGGGAAGGGGGGGGGCAGTCTGACTAAGCAAGACGGGACAGCAATAGGCTGCATACCGACCGAGCTTCTCAGATTGATTTATAAATGCGAGCTGACAGCTGAAGACGAGTGAAAACAAACTTTCTGGTTTTGCTGCCAACAGTCGTCAGAGGCTCACAGGCACATTATTCACCGTCATGTGATGCAAGTTGTAACACTGATTCTGGCTCCCAGCGGGGTTTGTCTAAATAAAATAAAAATGGGTTTACTGAATTGGATTTTTTTTTTCTTTAAACATACACATGTACTCTTGAAAATTGGTCTTTTAAACATGTTTCTGTGATGGAAAATAAGGTCAGAGCTACAGAAAATATTGAGTCGTTGTGGAAGATTGCAGATATTCATGTTCTGTCCAATTCATGAAATTAAAATATGGGCGAAAAAATTGTTAAAATGAATTTCTCAGCTCTCCAAAAAAAAAAAAAAAAAAAATCAGCTTTATCATTCAAATAAGTAACATAGTTTTTAAAAATGTGCCTGCCTGAAATCGTGACCCAAGCTCTTAATTTGAAAGCAGAACAAAGGGAGGAATGGGCTGCACCCGCTGTCTTTTATACTCTCTTGAAATGTTTTAGCGTGCTGCCAGCCAGGAGCGAAATTTCACTGAATTCACAAATTTAGGGTGAGCACTGGCACATTAACACCGCGGAAGGAAGAGCTTTAGCTAATGGTTTAATAAGAAGTAGAAAATGTGGGAGGAAAATCTGAGAATGTTCACCTGCACCAGTGTGTTTAAGACTCAACTCCAACCACAAGCTATATTTTTAGTTTTATTTCACCTAAGTGTCACATTTAAACTAAATAGATCTGTAATGTTTTTGGTAAATATTAAAGTAGTGAATAATCATGCACATTTCAACTGAATATTAAGAGTCTGCAAAGGAAAAAGCAAATATTTTTCATTTTTTCATATCATTTATGACAAAATTCAGACCTTTAAGGTGTCTCAAAATGTACAGGTAATGCAACAGAGACCAAAACCTGCAATCAGCATTTCCATGCAGCTCAACCTGACTGGTTTGACGGTATATGTTCATCCATTACTGACCATTATCGCAGAAGGCTAACACGACGCATTAGACACACTGTCTGGGCATCGCATGTCTCTCTACAGTTCGCATGGCTGCACAGAGGAAGAGAAAATTATCTTACTAAATGACACTAATAACCAAAACCTGAGCTGCATTTACCTCTTAGCGAGTAATTTTATTTTTTTTTTGTATGACTGAGAAACAATATTTGGAAAAATGTACATCACATTCTCAATCTCTGTCCATCATGACGCCACGAAAATTATAAATTTGCAGATATGATAAAAATGCAACCATCCGAAAAGTGGATCGGAACTAGTAAAGCACCAAACGGCAAACACATGTAAACACTTCACATTTCTCTCGCTTCAGCCTGCACACACACACACACACACACACTCTCTCCCACTCTACCTCCTCCCTCTCTCTTCGGGAGACTGATGTAGTGGCTGATTGTGTGGGAAGTTCCTCTGTCATCGTTAGCGGGGTTGGAGGCACTTGTCAGAGGCCACATTAGGAGTTTCCCATGAAGTCCCCCCTTTGCCTCGCCAGTCACGGCGAGACACGGCGAGGGGTCAGCGCCGCGCATCTTATTGAGGGAATGTGTCAATGAAGGTCAGAGACCCGCCGGCAGGGAGCCGGGCTCGGGTCTCATTACGGCGCTTTGTCATTACGTATGACACGTCCGCATGTCCTTTATAAAGACGAACGCATTTGTTCTAATGTTTCCTGTCAAGACGAGCGGGCCGCAGAGTTTAAACTCCAGTCGACCGAGCAACAGAACAAACCGTCCCTACAAGATGAAATGTTTTGAGTCATACCAGGCGGCCAATCAGCATCCCACCTGACTCCTTCACGTCTTTTCTTTAAAGTGAGCAGCAACGAGTCATTATGGGTGGATTTTCGCAGGCAGAAATAATGGCCAAGTATCAGCCGGGATTGAAAATGTTACTCTCTGAAAAAGGTTACCTGCTCGTGCGGTGGGTGTGCCTTATTGATTTTCCCCACAGAAGGCAACCGTTATTGACATTTGGCTGTTTCTGGGCGCTAATTTCAGAGCCTGCACAGGGCGGCTGGGACTGTAATGTCAGATTTTAATCCATACTGCAATTTTTTTTAATACTTAAAAAAAAAAAAAGCAGCTCTCTTTGGGCAACAATGGCTGAGATGCCCTTGAGCAAGGCAGCGTGCGAACGGGGCCGGAAAGCTGCGCGGCGTGAATGCAAATGCCGCCGAGCCAGCGAGAAAAACGAGCGGGCGAGCATCAGAGGGAGGCGAGAAGAAAAAGGACACGAGGACCTGCTGAGGAGATATTACATCGAGATCTGATGGCGAAACCCGGCGCGCCCCGTCGGAGCCTTCAGATCCCGTCGCTCTCCGAGGACCGGGTGGAAAAGCACCGGCGCACACATCGGCCGTCTCCGCGCCGAGCAGCCGTCGCCATGCAAGATGAAAGCAGGAGACGCCTAAAGTGTGCATGTAATAATTCAAACTGTCCTTCAAGACGTTATTTGCCCACTGCGCGCCATACATCACTTGGCAACAGAAGATTAAAAAGCAATAGAAGGCGGGAGAGCGAGAGAAATGACAACAGTAACCATATACCTTGATATTTGAGATTATGTGACGGTGGGGAAAAAAAAAAAATGAGATGTGTGCGCACAATCACAAACGCTGCATATGCCACGCTTCTATATTGAGATGAACCAGCCCTGCTTAACATATCAGAGGGAAATACACAGAAATATAAAGGGCACTCGCAGGCTCCTCTTATTGAGCTTGTCGCCAGATTGAGCTGCGGCGGTGCCACGAAGGTCGGACCAAAAAGAAAAAAAAAAAAAAGAGGAAAGAGGCGGCTTTGTGTCGTCGTAAAATTGTTTGATCAGCGCGTGCAGAGGCCCTTCATCGCGGTACCGTAACGTCATAAACATAAACCTCTGTGTGCTTATTGAATGTGCCTTTTTTTTTTTTTTTTTTTTTACAGCCAGGTCTCGACTGAATTTAGAGGACAGATGCTGCTGAATGTCACCCTGCATTCAGTATTTGTTAGTGAATTTGAGATATTTTAAATGTGCGAGCGAGAGTGCCTCGAAAAAAAGGATCAATTCCGTCGATAAAAGACCCAAGTTGATGTCAGCTGGCATTTGTGTAAGGCAGATTAAGATCACCTGATGGACACTTAAAGATATTTTAGAGTTTCGTGTAAAGGGGTTGCGCGTGGCGACGAACAGAGGGAGAGTTATCGCCGACTCGCTGCTATTCGGCGCTGGCAAGGTCGCGCGCGGCGGATTTTCTAAGAGCTATTCATGTACAAAGTTAGCGACTAGCTGGAGAGCACAGTGGAGCGCTTGGCTGCTAAAGAACCACATAAATGCGGCTAAAAAGCCAAATATTTTTGTCAGAGGCCTGCCTGGATCAAAACGCCAAAGCAGAGCGAATATTGGACGTTCATGCGACGGCGCATCCATCAGGTGGACCAAAACATCTCTTCTAAGAAGGTGATGAAGTGATGGCTTTGTGTGGCCAAAAAAATCAAATAATCCTGCTTTAATGTTAAATTCATGTAAATATTTGTCAGACAAAAAAAAAATTTTGGTAACAGTTGCTCTAATTCATTTGCTTACACTGGAAATGGAACAAAATGACCACAGACTTGATTTGAAACTTTAAGATGTCAGTTTTAATGTTTGATTTTTGGGCAGCACGGCAATCAGTGCAGATTATTGACGTGTTCAAATATATATACTACATAGTAATAGTATAAAGTCAAATATTAGTAGCTGCATTGCTTTACTATATATTTATAATAGTTAAGGGCTGATGTGCACTTCCATTGTAGCCTTGCAATACTTATTTTATCGACGTTTCACAGTGCGGCGCTTGTATCAGTGAGAGAACTACTTTGTGCTTCCACTCAGATTATGTCTCTAATGACTAGAATATGAAAAAATAAGCACGTACAAATGAATGAGAGGAGGATGTGTTTTGTTATTCCTGAATGCCAAATATTCCCCTTTTCAGAGAAATATTGTACTGGTGACTGTGTGTGTATATTTGTGTGTGTGTATGTGTGTGTGTTCTGTTCATTTACACCCAATTTTCTGTGCAAAGTGTTTGCAAGGATACATTTTGCAGCGTGCGTGCGTGCGCATGTGAACTCCCTAATGTGGTTTCGGGTAGTGTAGCTTGAGATAGATAGAGGTCCTCTGAATGGGGGAAGTGAGTGTTTTAAAGCCAAAGCTCGGCACGTCAAGGAGATTAATGTGCCGCTATTGTCTCCGGCTCTCATCAGAACACTTTTATCTGCAGAAAATGACAGAGCTTGCACTTTTCATTATGTACGTTAGCTAGCGAGCCCGCGCTCCACGCCCCTCTTAGCCCCCCACTTTCCCTTTCAAAAAAGGATTGCTTTTGGGTGTGTGTGTGTATGTGAGTGTGTGTGTGTGCGTGCTTCACAGGCAAAGAGAGGGGGAGGGGAAGTGTGAGGCAGCTTGTGTGTGTTTTGGACTACAATTTGCTGAAGACCGCGTTCGAGCGTGCACACGGGCGTGTGTGTGTGTGTGTGTGTGTGCATGCATCAATGCATGTGTGTATCCAGGCCTCATTTGTATGCCCCACTTGTCACTCTTGACTTCTGAATAAAATCTGACACAGTAATTGATGTTTTATGTCTTGCAAACACGGATATGGAGAATATGGATTACTCTGGAGACGCCATTGATTGTTTAAAGTGTCTCTGAAAAATGGGATGACAACTGCAGGACCAGGGTGTGCGCGCGTCTTTGTTCCCTCCTCCAAAGTCCCTCAAGCTGAGGCGCCATAAGTGTGTTTATGTGTAAAATTACTCGCATATAACACCCCAGCCCCTGTTGACCCAATCAAAGGATAAAAGCGCCGCGGTAGCTTGTACACATCCAACTTCTACAATAGAGCGGAGCTGCTGGTGCTTGCTCCCGTTTGAAAGTATAATTAGGTTGAGACTATAAGGTTTTTTTTTTTTGTTGGTTTTTTTTCACCAAGTGCATTACTCCCACTCTGAAGCGTTTACTCCTTTTTGGTTTGTGCTAGGAGATGAAAACGGTATCATCTCAAAAGAACACCTTTTGATCGTCTGATGTTTAGCCTCTAAACAAGTCCAAGTGCACTGCACTGCTAAATCCCACCTAAAAAACATTAATCTCGCTTTGTGATGGGTTAGTCTCTTTTTTTGTCCCCAGACAGATGACCTCAAGTAAGTTTTAAGGGATTAATCAAGTTTTTCTTTCTTTATTTTTTTTGCCATAGAAGACTGAGAATAGAGGGATGAGGACTTTTACCAAAACTTACTTACTGAAGTAATTTGAAGTAACATGAGCTTGTTGCTGAACATTACTTTAGGACTAATTTATTGAATTTTCATAACAATTCTGAATAAGTTTGAGCTGAAACCAATAAAAGTCAAGTGACAAAAAAACCAAAATCATGTGTAAACATTTTGATAATAATTTTTTATCAAAGATACCGCCCATTATTATATGAACATTTGTAGCTTTTTTGCCTCATTGTGGTGGCCATTGTTTTCCTCCAGGATAAAATTGTGATTTAATGGCACTGTCAGACTTCCAAATGCTAACAGGTAAAATAAAGTCCAAAAACGCCTTGTTGCACACTTGAAAGTGTTCACCGTTTTTTTTTTTTTTTTGCCGGTTGCCAGCTGCGGCGCCTTCTGCGACTGATGCTAAGGCAATAAAGAAATCCACGCGTGCATCGGCGTTTGTCGAAAATGAGATCAAGAAGCCACGCGGGGACGCGAACAAAGCGAGCACTCAGCAGCAGTCGGTCTCAACATCCATTTGATCAAAGGTTTGAGATTTAATAGCCGAAGACTTTGATGCTGCTCCACCAATTTCAATCAATCTCTTTGACAGATCATCACGCTTCATTTTGGGCCAGTGCACTTTTGAAGGCGCTCCTCAGACGAGCACAATTTGTTCTTTGCTCTAAGAACATAAAAATCTCTTAAGTGGATAATGGTGTAACCTCACCACATTGCTTATCTCAGTGAGAATCTGGAGCTTTTGCTTTAGAACAAAGAAATCCTTTAAAAAAAAAAAGAATAAAAAATCCTTTTCTCTGCTTCCCCTTGAGCATTATACCTGCAGTGGAATGCATCACCTTCCCATAGAGACTGGCGTTTCAGTTAATGCTGCGCCGAGGCCGGGCCGGTAATAGATTCATTTAAGTAATTATTTAGAGATGGAGAAGGAGGGAGGGTGGGAGGCGGAGAGCAAGAGGAGGATAGAAAGAAGAGGCAGAAAAATCAGGACTTGGGATGCAAATCCGTTGATGATTACACGTTGCCGCAGAATCCTTGAGGAATGCAATCGACAGCCATCGTGGCGGGAACGGGGCGAGAAGGAGCGCGACGGATCGGCATCATTATGAGGAAAAAGCGCAGGGTGGGAAGTGTGCGGCGGGGGCGGCCGGGGTAATGATGATCTGTGCTAAACTTACACACCAGCGTGACGCAACAGCGGCGGCGTGCAGAGAGGGAGCGCATCACATACATTAGGAGTCTCAGCACTGACACACGACAGCGCCATTACGGCCATTTTGAATACCAGCAACCATAACAGGTACCGGGACCCAGACTTGATTAGATTTGATACTGACAGTGCATACGTCTTCCTCCTGCCCGGCAGTGACTGCGGAGAGCGCAGAAATTGAATTGGGCGGAAAAGAGCACTAAGCTGTGTTGTTATCGGGGGGTGTGGGGGTGGGGAGGGGGTCGGCATGATGGCAGATGTAAATACTTGACTTTTATAGAAGCAAGCAGGTATCTGCTGCATTGTAGTGTTTACATAGTTAGAGAAAAATGCATTCACGGTCCAAACCATGGCTGATACCAAAGAAAATAGACTATTTTCTCCCACTTTTTCTCTTAAAATCCATCTACATATAAATATACAGGCACATTTGTACATAATGGATTTTCTGACTTGACCAGTTTCACACATGTGGATCAGTGTGCTCATTAGGAAAAAAAAACATGTTTCTTTAAAAAGTTGTATTGATTCCAAAAGTCAGAGAAAAGGACCCCACTGATTTAAGTGAGAATTTAAATTTTAGTCTGTATTAGAAACTGAAGGACGCTGGAAGAAAAACGCAATTACCAGGCTTTTATTGTGTCACAATAGATTGAATTGCATTATGGGAAATGTAAGTTCATAAGCTATATATTTGATTTTATTATTTTTTTCAAAAATGTATCTCACAAGTCCACCATCCTTTCATATGTGTGAAATACTAATTGCCGAAATCCACCTTTAAATGTGAGCAACGTCCAAATATTAAATGTGTTTTGCTTCTCTTGGTGGTCCGAGCTTCACCGAGCAGAGTGACGGATGAAAGTGAGTGAAGAGTATGACACGAGAAGGCTGCTTCTGAATTCATCAGCTGAAGCGGGGGGGGGGGGGGTTTCCCTGGGCTCGCCGTAAGTTTGGGTTTAACTTGGGCCCGCACAAACAGGATTTTGTGACAGCGAAACTTGTTTGGGAGCCAGTCGTGGCCTCGGATGCAACTTTGAGCGGAAACCTCTGCGGTGCACATACACCGAGGCTCCTTCTTAGATTCCTGATTGTTCAATAAGGGAGAAGGAATGACTTTAAGATTTTCAAAGCACAGTGTTTTTATCTCTTAAAATATGTCCTTTTTGCAGTCAAGAGGCTCTATTTTTCCCCAACGACAGCTGTCGCTTTGCTTTGCTTTTCTCTCTGACAGATGGTTTACTTACACACACACACGGATATTTGGCATGTTCTCGCGAATCCTGACACCTTGAGCCCCTTTAACTGTTCCGAAACACCTCAGTGTTTACCTCCAAACACTTGCAGTTTACTTCCCGGCCGCGTCGCAGAGCGCTGAACGAGCAGAGTGGGAGGATGAATGCAGCCGGCAGTGTACCGCAGTAGGCAAATGAGTCCTTCTTAACTTATTGCACAACTGAACTGGGACATGCAATGTCAGCCAGTCATTTAATTCCAATTTACCATGGCCTGTCATGGGTTATATAATAATTAATCATCTGTGCCAATTAGTCCAAACAAACTGCTGAGTAGAGGCAATAAATAGATGGATGGCATTTTGTTCGCTTTATATCTCAGTGCATCCCATTTACCAGCAAACGCGGGCCGGTGCGAAGTGTGGGATCCACGCGCTCGTTTTTATTTACACAGAGGGGCGCTGCGATCGGACGCAGCCCACTGGCGCGGCGCTGTAATCCCGAGCAAAGACAAGTGTTGAGCTTGAGCGGCCTGATGGACACCGCGAGACTCTTAATGCAGTGTGGACGGGCTAATCAGGCGGACAGGGAGGGATCCCAGCGGGCTGGTTGGACCAGTCTGGATGGAACAGATTTATAAAGTGACCAGGTTGACTTGCTGTGTGAGACCACTGCTGGTGGTCCATATGGCAGACTGTCATTTTCCCTGCGTGTCCGGCTGGCGTTTCGCGCAGCCACGTGGACGGACGCGCGCACGCACACACACACACACGCACATACACACACCGCCGTCCGACCAGACTGCTGTCCCCACCTGCACCAGACCAGCTCAGTTTGCTTCTGCAGTGCGGTCAAAAAGTGGAAAAATCCAAATATAAAGAAGCTGCCATACAGACTGATATCAATAACTGCGTTTGTTTGTGCAAAAATAATGTTAATGGAGCTCAATTATCATCTAAGTATGTCACAATAACCAGCTTACATCTTGTTTTAGTCCATTTTTTCAAACTGGACTCTTGATTTTCATTAAAACTAGGACAGATGTATGAAAAAAAACAGTTAGGTCTTCTTTCTATACACAGCAATCATCATATTAAAGAAAGTGTTTTGACTACAGGACAGTGTGTATGATCATCCATTATGTTATGTTTGATGTAATACACTTGTCATTTTTGGATCGGGAGTCAATTATTAATGCCGGCGCTTTCTTCTGTTTGTATCATTTTCGACCATTCGCACCATTCTCGCTTCCTCTCCCACAGAAATCACACCCGCTGCATGCATTTCAAATGAAAATGAAACACACCCCAGCCACGACCCTCTGAGCTCTCACCAGGAGGAATACACGACTCGGTCTAAATGTTTTACTTACAAACATGGATAATTGTCCTGTATTTTAAAGCCACCAAAGCAACAGCACGTCCTCACCGGATTTGCCGTTGGAGAAATCACCGGGGGGAAATCACAATTTTCTTAATGCCTCACATGCCATTAATGCTGCTGTGGGGATACGACAGCATTCAAATGCAAAATGGGTATTGAAATCTCTCATTTAGGGAGTCTGTGCACAAATAATTCACAATGTTATTATTCTCCAATGGCTATATCACTTTCATGCATAAATTATTAAATCACAAAGTCACGTTTATACCTTTTAAGCAAGTGAGTCTCTGACATATTTTATTTTGTTCGGAGTAAAAAATTATACAAAGAATATAATTATGAAAAGATATTGCAGATCAAGCATACAAAATCAGGCAGAATCTATATATAGGGCCACTGCATTTTGTGCATTATGTCATCAGAGGTGTGATCACAGAAATATTATATTAGGAAAAATCAATAGTATTCCTAAAATCTTACTTAGTTGAACTTAGTTTTGCCTGTTTTTTACCTGATTTTCTGAAAATAAAAAGATTAATTAAACAGTTACCAGTAATCCCAAACTACTTGCATTTTCTCTTCCTTTTACTATTTTGAATTACTGCTGCAATATCTCAAAACAACGTACAAAAAATAGCAACTCAAATGGAAGAGACAACATTATGCTGGTCAGCAAAATGGGGGTTGAGATATGGGATTAAAACTTGAATGGTTCAAAATGACAAAATGATCAGACAGATTGACAATTATCAGTCCTGCAGACTTTGGTGATCCCGGGCTTTTCTTTAAGCATTTTTATGAACCTAAAATTTGTCCATCATATACCTACACAACCAGTGACATTCCCACCAGCCTCAGCCTTTGTATGTTTTTGGAGCTGCATGCATGTAAATATGTTGCCCGAATCGTGAAATAACTGCCAAAAAATTATACTGGATTATTAATCGAACCTTCTGACAAAAAAAGTAGCATGTATGATTTTTAATTTGTATCATTTTTGCTACATTCTGCATTTTCATTTCTTTTTTGGTTATTTTGTATTTTTCAGCATTTATATATAATATCATCAGCTCAAGGGTTGAAAAGCAAATATGATACGTTTGGCATTATAGGGTTAAACCAAGATGGTTAAAATGGCATGCATGATACCTCCTAAACATCAGGGAGTTAACATTGTCACAGTGAACATGTGAGCACAATGATCTTGGCATTTAGCTCAAAGCGTTTTAAGAGCGACTACTCTGGCTAAACTCTTCTTTAGAATTTTCTGTCATATAAGAGAAAATTATTTCCATTTCACAGAGGCATAACATATTTGTCTTCTTTGATACTAGGATCCATGAAGGTAACAGGCCTGTTGTTGTGATCCGTTTAACTCTCCTGTAATCTCATCTCCAAGCTCAAATACAAGCTATCTGAGTGCAGCTTGTAAAAGTGTGTTTTTATTCCTCGGGGCGCGAGGTCATGTTTTTTACACCGTAAAACACAAGAGCCACATGAAAGGGAAAGAAATGCGCAGAGTCAATGAGAGGCCGGGTTCTTCAGTGTAAATCTCATCAGTTTATCTGCAGCCACTTCTGTTGTGTTCGGCTTTGATCGACCCAAAACTGGTTAAATACATTTTATGCAACAAAAAAAAAAAAAAAAGAAAAGAAAACAGTAGCATGCAGAGCAGTAATGTCAGTAATTGAAAATAGGGAAATTGATTGAATAGACAAGCTTTACAAGGGCGTATATTTCATGGCTGCCCGGATGAGCGGCTCCGGAAGAGCCGTTGAACCCTGAAATGGGATTTCTCCACAGAACATTTCAGATTCTCGCCCGACAATGTTCACATGCCGAAGTTACATCCATCGCTAAACGCGGCAACGCATTCAAATACATGCAAATCACGTCGCCGCCCGTGCATTGTGCAGAGACGCAACGCAAATGCGTATTCCTCGTCCCGCTTTGTCGCAGGGAAATTCATCACGTCTGGCCCCTTTTTGGATAAACTGTACGTCCATGCCTACACGGCCCTGTGTAATATTTGCTTGGCAGTCTGTAAAGTAGCACATGCAGCACATTTTCTTTCTTGCTGATGCACCGCGCCGCACACAGGGGCTCGACGCTGAATAGTTGTATCAACTTGCTCAATCAAAGAGAGACTTTGCATGGAACAAGTGTATCTAATCCCCAAAGCGAATTGGATCCACTTGGAGATACAAGGCCAGCTAGTCATTAATTGTTCTCCCAAAAAAAGCACGCCGCTAACCCGCCATCCACTCTGGGTTTTTCTTCCGCGGGGAGAGGCGGAGAGCCGGGCCAAATTAAGATTCAGGGTGTTAGCGAGTGCCCCTCATTGGAGGAGGGAGTCGAGCTTGCGTCTTTCGGGAAGGAACTGGATCACAGCCTCGCCAGCCGCTTCCTGAGGTGCCGCCGGATTCCAGGGCGACCGCAGGGACCTCCATTTAAGGAAAAACCATTCAGGGCAGCACTTGCGAGATTGAGAGAGGAAGAGGCAGGAGGGAGACGAGAGGAACGCGGGAGGACGAATCGTACATGGCTAGAGTGCAGAGAGGAGAAAGGACAAGTTCCAGAAAGAAACTTTTGTGCCTCTCGGGCCCAGAGAATTCCGCACACGTTTACAAGAGCGTCCCCCGGCGGAGAGACCGAAGGGCCGTGTTGTGGATCACACCAGGAAACAGCAGTTTGATGCATTTCACACCATTCGAGCACTTTTTGTTTGCAGAAATAAGCTCACGCGTACAAAATTCATTTCCACACTTGGCCTTTGTTTCACCGGATCAAGGTTCCTTGTTAAACGTGTGTTTTAATTTCAAATTTTATATGTCAAATAAAAAATTTAAACACTTGCAGTGGTTGGGTATTGAAGCTAAAAAAACACCTATAGGTCCTGCTGCTGAAGAGCAATGCCTGCTGGGAAGAACATACAATGCTGCGAAGGTAAAGCTCACGCTGCAGTTCCTTTGCGATGCATAAAACACGACAGAACCTCATCCGTCTCCTTCATCTCAACGCTATTTTTATTGTCTTTTGATCAAAGCTGCGCGGCTTTTTTTGCGGCGAGAACTTGGGCGAGAGTGACACGCCGGTACAGACGGATCGGGATGAAAGCTATTTTTGAATATTCAAGCAAGCCTCTAAAGCGAAAGGAGGAACGTTCAAGCAGGTTCGTTAATGACAGATCCTTTTTTGATGTTTTTCGACAAGAACGGGCCCTGCTCCGAGGCTGCCCTGCGTGGCGGGCGACGATCTGGGCAGAAATGAGATGATGATGTTTAAATGTGTGACTCTTGGCTGAATTTTTTTTTTTTTTTTGCTGTGGAGTTATTTACACAGGATTAATGCGATGTAGTGCTCCATTTTTAGATCCAATATTGTTTTGATCAATAGGATAAAGTTCAGCGCAACCTTTTTCTGCCCCCTTCATGTATTATTATGCTACAAAGCACCAAATAACTATCATCTGGGAATGTTAAAAAAAAAAAAAATTAAAAAAAAACAGCGCCACAGGGTGAAATCTTAAATTTATGCTGAATTTTTAAACACTCGGCGATGGCGAGACCCTCGTTGGAAGTCATCATGTTCCCGTAAAAGAAACACTATCTTGCCTTCTTTGTCGTATTTACAGTAAAGTCCCAGCTGGATTATTAAAATGTCGAGTTGTGTTGCCGGTTGCGTAATGCAAACAGAGCCCCCGTGCACGCGTTTGTGTCGTCATGCGGCGGCTGCTCTGCACACACCTGTGGCTTATTTGTGTCTGGGACTCGGGTCAAAAATCTCCAGTTAATCAGACAGAAGTAATTAGGAATTGTTTGCACAGGCGGAGAGCAATTGTTTGCCCAGATGGAGAGCTCATACCTCCCAAAGTGCCTACCTGCGCGGCGTCGCACCGGATGCTTAGAAATTCCATCACAAATTAAATCTCAGTTTAGTTTGTGATATCTCATTCCTCCGACTCATCTTATCTCATGTTCCCACTTAAGAAGTTGCCTCAGAGCGGCGATAAGAAGCGGAGGGAGAGGAGAACGCCGAGATCCTGCTCCTGACAGATTAATTCATAGGGTGGTAAGGGTGGAGGGGGTTGGGTGGGGGTGGGGTTGTCTTTCTGCTAACGTGGAGGCTAGGCATGTGATAATGTTTGATGATAGCGGGAAGGGAAAGATGGAAATGTGCCACAGGCTGCTGGCTTGTGTGCACGCTCTCTGGATGTGCTGAATGTAACAAAAGACTTCTGACAAGCACTGCGGTGTTGTCATGACTGTGGGAAAAAAAAAAAAAAAAACTTGAAATGATGGCTGAGGATGTCATACATATGTGAAACAGAGGAATTATTACACTGAGGTAAAGTGAAAACTGCAAAAGTGTAATTATGGGCAAAATATGTAATGTGTGCAGGACACAATGTTGAGCCTATTAAAACCTGATAGCCTCCGTGGCTGCAGCTCAGCGAAACCTTCTTCATTTTAAAGTGCCCGACTGTGACAGAATTACTCCGCTCTTGATGATAACAGTGATGGAATTTATTGGTAAGGCATTTTTCATTAGGAGCGAACCTCAAAGCGCGACTGGGAAACATTTAAGAAATCAAATGGTGTAAATATGGCTGCGAAAGGAGAGCTTTTCTCAGCAGAAAGGCTTCAAGAAATGCATATCAAGTTTGTTTTTGATGATATCTGATGAGGATTGGCATCAAGGAGCTTTGAGAAGTCTGAAAAAGTAACCCCAGTGACGTCATAGTGATGTCATTAGGGTTTTTTTTCAGCTCATGCTTGGAGTTTTTGGACTGCAATGTTGAAATAGTTGAAACCTTTCTGACACTGTCAAAGTCTCTGTCTTTGGTTGGACAGCTGACATAAGATTATGTTGTTTTTTTCACAATATCCCTCTTCTCTTCTGGGAACTTACACAGCGAGCAGGAACTTTAGCGAAAGAACGGCGTGTTTGACCTGCCCCGCTGTGTCAAGTCATTTTATGTATACAGCCCGAAATCGCAAATACGCCTCAGATGGCTTTGAAATCTGACGCCTGCCATCATAACCCTCTGATTCGTGAGTTCACTTCATATCAAATGTAAGGCATTTCGACGTTTGATTGATCACTTATATTGGAGACACCAATAATTCAACTTCGGTGAAAAGAACAATCTCATGCCCAACAAAAACCCCAAAAAACTGTTTCTGCACTGAAGACATCTCTCTCTCTCTCTCTCTCTCTCTCTCTCTCTCTCTCTGCCCTCCATCCAGATATTATTGAGCTTTTGGTAATTCTTGTTTCTATGGCAACATGAGTCAAGTTATCCTCTGGACGACGGGGGGATGGAGTGAGAGAACCAGCGGGAAAGTGTCTGAGTGTGCAGGCAGTTCGAAGAGTTTTTTTTTTTGTCTTTGCAATACTGTGACGTCCCCACTTAACTTCCCCCTGTTTTATCCTCCGATTTTCTTTATACCCTCAAAAACGCAACGCGCGTTAGTGCCAGGTAAGCCGCCGACAACATGTCTAGACGCGGGCTCGCTTTTAAAAAAAGGAATCGTCTTCTAAGAGAATTAAAATAAAAAAGGAGACGTGTTGTCAATTAACAACCGGCTCCCTGATGTGCCAACGCTTATAACAGTCCAAATATGACCTAAAAACTTTTTGAAAGGCGCTGATTTGGCTCTCAAAAGTGGGGCAGGAGGAAGAAAGAAACAATCCCCCAGTCAGATGAAAGCCACCAGGCATTTAAGGCTTAAAAGGTTAGTCGCAATTTTCTTCGAGATTCAACAAAAAGCGCACTTCTGTGTTGCAAAACAATCTGGAATGGCAGGGAAAGAGAAAAAGATTCCAATCAATAAGGACTATTATGTCTTTTTTTTTCCTTTTTCTGTGAATATCAGCCCATAACAACACTGTATTTTTCTATCGGAGCAAACAGCAAGCTTGCCGCTACATGTTGTTTTTCTTTTTTTTTTTTTTTTTCATTTTGTCCTCAAATAGCATGACACACTTACGCGTGCCACCACAAGCTCGAGTGCATGTCCCCGAGCTC
>JAOXYL010000010.1:4380970-4394235 GCA_028564955.1 Terapon puta
TTTTTTTTTTGGTTTTCCCCTGACGGTGCTGAATGCATTTGCCTGAGCCTCAAGAGCACTACAGCCACACTAAAGCCTGTTGATAGCGCATTAGGGCTTAATGGCTGCACGGTGACTCTGAAGAAACATGCCGCTGGAGTAAAAAGTCTGACTGCAAATAGTGTCCTGGAACAGACTGGTTTCAGTTTGGTTTCATTCATTCAGTGGTGTGTCGCAGATAAAACTGAATAAATGTTGATCCACGGTGATAAATGCTGTTTTTCCTGTTTCCCCCTGTGTCTGTGTGGGCTTTCTGCACAATCCAATAATTAAGTGGGCGCAGTAAATGAAGGGGCGGATAGATGACTCCCAACTTGTGCATATGGAAGTTCATTTCACCCAGAATTGAAAGTAAAATATTTGGATCTGCTAGGGGATCTACTTTTATGTCTAAAATAACACACAACTTATGAAATAGTTATTTACTTGTAGGTTAGATTTAGCTGGTGACTCAGGATGGCGTGGACTATTTTTTCTCTTTGTGTCCCTTGATTGTAATGAGTATCATTTTTTAATACAATATACAAAAATCCACCAAAAGCAGAATAATTAATGAAGATCTTTCAAGTAGTTAATATAAAGAGGGCAAATTCACACACAACGCTTGAACTACCTTTTGTTTTAGACCAGCACGGCCTGGTGAGAAGGCATTGGATGCCAATAATAGTCATTTTAATAATAATGTTGAAGTAATTCATATGGCTACAGTCACTGGAAACTTGTCATGACACTCTGGAGACACTATCACTTCTCCTCTAATCGCGTGTGGCTATTAGTGTTGCCGTCTGTGAATCGGACCGCGGCTCATTTGCATTGAAAGAGACCACGTTGCGGCACATTCTATACATATTGTGCACATGTTACTTCATTTAAATATGTGCAAATAGGAGCTCGAGATGCTATTTGCAGGTGCTTTTTGAGAACGACACGGTTCCTTTTTTTGTCTCATTTGTGTGGGTTTGCCGCCCGCAAGAGCCGCCACACAATCCTTTTGTGGATTCGCCTCCAAAGTACGCACACTAAGTAGTATCAACCAAACAGCCTTGCCAAACTCCGCAGGAAACGGGAACATAATCCACGAGCTGAAAGGCACTCAGGCCTTTGTTTGATACTGGCCTGGTACAGAAACAAATCGGGTGCCGGCGCTGTGAACACCAATTTTGATAGCTTTGGCGTTCAGCAGCCGGTACCAGCAGCTTGCGAGTCAAGTTGAGCACGCTGGTTTGGAAATCGAACCCGCAAGATCTCCTCAGCGAGCAAATCAGGTCACCGTTTGTGAGGCCTAGCATGAACATGTAATCTGGATCTGGATATGTTATCTAGTTAATGACAATGCACATGTGGTTTAGATCTGATCACAGTGTGAGCCGGACCAATGAAAACAAATTACACCTTGCAGTATCACCCAGATCATCTATACCCAGATGTGGCTGGCATGTTAAGTTCTGGTGCAAATGGGGAATCGGTGGGTAAAAGTGCAGACCAGGTACACAGTAAGGCCCGGTAGAAACGTCTGTTTTTTGATTCTGCACTAGTTTAAAGGTGCAATTAAGGTTCCACTATTCATACATGTGCTCTGCTGTTTATTCACCCACACAAATGTAGGAGGAGTGGTCATATGGGATTTGTACTAGTGCACGTTTCCATGCCGTATCCGTACTGTGTTACTCGTGGCGCTCGCTGTGGCGTCGTGGAGGTCACGTCGCCGGCAGCCAGTGGGGAAGATGACATGGACGTTAATGGTGGCACTAATGAACATAGATGATGCATACGGTGAGGACCTTCACTTTGTGCTTCCTTTCGGAGCCCCGGCCGCAGGACGACAGAGGACAAACGCGGCCGCGGATGAGAACGAGAGGAAGAAATAAGCGTCCCTCATTTATTCTAATATTATATCTGGCCCTTAAACCACCTTTCGCCCTCCACCCTGCCCACGCTTGTCAACGTCTCGGCAGTTAACAACTCGTCTGTCTCATGTCTCTCCGTGATCATTAGCGATGTTTGATTCGTCCAGCAAGTGGCATTCATATCATTTATGTAATCCGTCTATTTTGGTCCCTCAAAAAAAAAACAAAAAAAAAAACAGCGCATCATTAATGCCATTTGAATTTTTTATGAGGTGATGGCAATGTTTTTGTCTTGAGATGAAAACAGTGGGGCTGAGTCAGGCTTAAAATCTTAAAAATGTTAATCCAGTTTCTTGCCAATTGTAGCAGCAGCTAATTCCCTAAGTAGTTTAAAATCTACCAGCTGGCCATGACCAATGCTTCACACCCCGAAATGCTTAGTCACCATAAAAAGAGCCTCCTATTATTTAAGTGTAGAGATTAATCACTTTGTTTCGTAACAAGCATAACTTTTGCACAACTCTGCAGGAAGATGTGCAGCAGCGTTACAGCAGAGGGGTTTTTCTCGACTTCCTGTGATAGCAAGTTTTCTGCCTTTACCCTAAATCCTCGCATGATATGTGTTTATCCTCTTATCCTCTTTCTTGTTATTCTCCCTCATCTCCCTGCTCCTTCTTTATCATCTTCCCCCCGCCATCATCCACTCTTTTACTACCCTATTCATCCACCACCGTCCCCTGTTGAACTTCTCCCCTTTATCTCCACCTCCTCAGCCATTGCACCCGCCCTCCCTCCCCCTCCTTCACCATCTTCCCTCGAATAATAATCTGCATGATTTGCTGTTTTTTTTTTCCTTTCCCTCGCATTCCTTGTATCTTTCCCGCACGTTTCTGTTGTGTTTTTTCCGCGCTTGCCTCCCAGAGATTGCACAGCAAGAGCCGGGTGTTGGTGACATCTTTTCCTCGCGGGTGCCATGTTATTGCCAATCATGTCCCTTCGGCTCACTTATCTTGAAGTGCCATGTTGTGACACAGAGTCAGTTTGACTAAGATATACAAAGTTGTCAACCCCCGAACCTGTTTATTAACATACCGTATGGGAGATATTGAACAACGCCTCACTGTGCCATCTGGGCGACGGAAGTAAGGAATTGTTAGAAAATCAAGTCAATCCTTAATAAAGTGCACTATATTTTATCATTATTTTCTTTTATCAGAATTTTCTTTCCACCCAATGAGCATTTTACAGATTCCCACCACAGAGTAAATTATTGCCTGTATTTTCCACGGAGAGTAATGGGGGAGTCGAGGGGGATGATTTCAGACACAGCCCTGAGACACCAGGCGTCAAAAACTGTTACAGAAGCTGCAAGTGCTTTAAAATGGCCGCAGGCTGAATCACTATTAGAGCACGAATGTTTATGCTTGACCTTAATTTGACACAAAAAAAGAAAAAAAAAAATCTTGATTCAATGTCTACATCCAAGCTTTTTCTGGAGCTTGTAACAGGTCTTCTGGTCTTCCTCAGTGGAAGAAGCAGCGGTAACGAACACGTGTGCACAAGATTTCGTAACTAGGACCTGATGTATTATTTTAGGCATTGAGTCTGTTCAAATCTTCAATGTAAATTCAGTGATTGTGTATCTGAGTACTGCCAGAAGTGCAGTTTACCTACACTCTGAGCTGCGCCTGAATGCGTCGTGCGTAGACGCAGACAGAGGATTGAACCTGCTGCTGCTCCTGTGATGAGAGCTTAAACCACACAGCCTGTGAAGACACGTGTAAGAGTATTTTGTCAAAAGTGGACCACTTTTATTTTTTATCAGCTATCACAGCAAAGGGTGATTATTCCAGATAGTTTTTTTTAATACTGAAGTCTGTAATTTACTATTATTTTTATTATTATTACTATTATTTATCTGCCATTATTTATCTGCCAGTCATGCTTTGTCAACTGTTCGGTTAAACATTTTCTCTTTTTCCTCTAAAATACCATAATCGATGAATACAAAAACATTCAGTTTATGGCAGTTTTAAATAATTAATTTATTAATCATTATTAATGGTATTTTTTTAAATGACTAAAATGGAAAACAATTTGGTGCAAAGGCCGGCGTCCACTCGACTTTTACCTCTGGTTTGGTCTCCATTGTTGTCAGATGACATTGAAGGAGTAGGTGCTAATTCTCAGTGGGTTTAGCTCTACAATTGACCCTTTCACATTTTTTGGTGTCGAGTAATTTGAACAGCGTGTTCATGTTAAAACAGCAGGTTTCAAATGCACCTTCATCTCCTGCTCCTCCTTTTCCTCCCCCACCCACGTTTCCAACCTCTTTCTTCTAATGTGCAATAAGCAGAGGCTCTGTACCATCTTCACTCGCAACATCCTGTGTTTGGTGAGCCGCCGTTGTACCCAAAATAGTTGTTGTTCTTCTCCTCAGCATCCGATTGTCAGGGCTTTGAATCATATCTCGGTGCCTCCAAAAAACAGAAGGCGCAGCGGCGTCTTAAAGCATTTCCCCCTCCTAACTCAAACATCAAGCAGGCAGCAGTGTCCTACATAAAAAAAGAGAGAGAGAGAGAGGGAGAGGAAGAAAAAAAACCCCAAACGGCCTCCCAGGGGAAAGAACAACATGGAGGAGAAGACGGACGATGCAGCAGGCGGACCCCATGCACAGATACACGCTGATGCACTCGTGCATGTGCGTACGCAGACACCCGAGCGCAAGCACGCACACATCAGCAATCCCCCTTCAGGAGAGTTTCTTTTTTTTTTTTTTTTTATTGTTAAACCCCTCAGTCCTCATGATTCACAATGCGTGACAGCAGGGGGTGGTGGCTGCCGGGCCCAAGATGAACCAGTTCACATACGCACACAGAAAAAAAAAAAAAAAAAAACAGGCACAAGTGTGCGCGCACACGCTGATGCAGAGAGAAACAAATACAAACACACAAATTTGAAACCCGCTATTACCCACAATGACCATCTCATTTAATTATGATTTTGCTGACAGAACTGCCTCTGAAAAGAAATTATACACCAGAGGTACAGTATGTCTCCACTCTTGCAGCCAGTAGATGTTGAGTGTTGGAAATGAGACTATTCGTGTGTACATCCAAGCATGCATTTTATTATTGGGAGAGTTCATCACTCCGCGGGAAATGGAATTATGATACATGAAATTACAATAGCATTCGATCACGTAAGATGAAAGCGTTCAGCTGACGGGAGAGGCATTCGCGACTCGTGGAACGCATCCGGTGCAGAATGACACCCAGTATCATAACAATATCAAAACACTGTCGTATTTTGCAGTTACAGCATCCTGGATTATCCTCACTGGAAAGGTTTTGTTCCAGACCAACTGTGACACCCACACAATTACATTAAAACAAGAATTTGATACTGAGGTTGATATCCTGCAATCCAGTCATTCATTACTTTAAGGTTTTTGGGAAAAGATGATAATGTTTGGTTAAATGTTGAAAAAAAGTATATGAACAGAAAAAACATAATAAATCATCTAAACATTTAGCAGACATTTGTTTATTGGAGCAGATACTGAAGGGAAAAAGTGATGAAATATGCAAGCAGTTAATATGCACAATATAAACATTGACATTGATATTGTACTGCACACATTTCCTCATTAGGTTGATACAAATGCACACATTTCCTCATTAGGTTGATACAAATGTAATCCTTATTTTTAGCACGGTATCGTCATGACAACATCTAAATGTACCACCTTTACGTCCCAGGGTGATTAATTAACACTTGGCTTTGCGATTGGTTGACACCAACAAAAGGCTGCAGGTCTTATCCAGAACGCCGGCGAATCCAGCTGGTCTCCGGCGGCATCACGTCACAGCGTCTTCTGGTGCATCCAACCATGCACGATGACAGTCTCCAGCATTTTCCTTTTTTTTTTTTTTCTTTATTCGACATAACATATATCTCCAACATACCAGATGTGAGCCACCATCTTGAACCTGGGGCAACCAATCAGTAGAATACTGACAAATAAAACAGTAATTGTGATGGTGACAATATGGCCATATTTCTTGAGAGAGATCACTTATGAGAAACGCTGTGAGCCTCGTTCTGGTCCTGATTCAGGGTTTGTTGTGATTGATGGATTGCTGATTATGTTCTTCTTTGAGCAGAGACAATATGCTTAAAAAATAATCCGACAGCAATCACAACACGTAATTTAAAATCTCATCCGCCTCTTTTGTTGCACTATTGTTTAACCGGGGCCATAGTCAATTAATTGAATTAATACTTTTAGTTTTCAAAAGCCCAATTGTGTGAAGAGTAATCCCTTAATTAGAGCAAAATTTTCAATTGAGTGATTTGCGCTTTAAGTTTGCACTTCAAACGGAATTGCAATTTGATAACGTAATCCAACACATGTTTAATATTCAGATAAGAAAATCAAGACGAGACAGAAATGTACAAAATTGCTGCTCGTTTTGAGCCCCCAAGAGCAACCTTTTATTTCTTTTCATCTCTGCTGTCTCGCTGGAAAAAAAGAAAAAAAAAACTACACCTGGTCATAATAGACCTCCATCAAAATGGCTCATCTTTGATAGCATAAATGTACTCTACGGGCTGCATCAGGGTCAACCAGAGCCATAATGGTAAATCAATACCTCACAACTCCCACCCACTCGGGTTGCGCGCTCTCCCTTGTTTCTCCCCGGTGCTTTTTTATCGCTCCTAAACAAACAAGTGATCTTTCAAATTCCAAAGATGGCCTCCGAGGAGGCAAAGTCAAAAACAACTTCATTGTTCCCTGGAAATACTGATGATCTTTAGGAAGCACACACACAGGAGCGGGCAACAGTATGATTGATGCCGCGCACGCCGCAACGCCCGTCTCCCACGTAATGGAGATTTCAAATGAATCCGTTTGTTGCTGTCCAATAAATTCACCTGCGCGGGGAGCTGTAAAAGTTGCGGCGCTCTGATATTGCGGCCGAGGAGGAAAAAGGAAATCAATTCTGTCCCGGTCCCGCTTTGATTTAATCGCCTCTAATTTCGCAACGCGGCTACAGAGAGAGCAGGAGTGACAGACGGGTGAAGAGGCGAAACGCTCCTCTTTTTAGTACAGATAAGTAAATAAAGCCGTAATGATGTGGTCAAGAGCGGCGCAGACAATTTGAAATAGAGTGGCAGAGTTTTATGCTGGTGGAGCGTTATCTTTTCGGCGGCGACAATTTGAAAACTGACACTCAAACCAATTAGCGCGTGCAACTCCGGCCAATGCAGATGACACCGACTGGATGACACTGCCACGCGCAGAGATGAGCTAATGACCATTACTGTTCAAACGGTCCACGCCTCTCGGGTCGGCGTGCCGGGTGCACCTCGAACTCTGAAGCAGGCAATTATCTGTTTTCAAGGACAACCCGCGCGGGAATCAATCAAGTGTTTTGTGAAAGTTACCGCGTCGGAAACTTGGGCGATCTGATTAGCTTAGATCTCAGGTGATTGATTACACGGTCTGCGCTTGGAAGAAGAAACTTCATAGTGGGAGTGCACAGTTGTGTTGTGAGTGATGTTTGATGAACTTTAACTGACTCCTACAGCTCCGTCGCAGACGAGCAGGTTTTAAATAGTGCACAGTAATAGCTTGTATAACACTCCTTCATGGCACCTATTGATCCTGAATTAGTGCCGCAGACATGTATTTTATTCATTTTTTTTATGTTGCACAATATGTCTTGCAGTCTAATGTTCCCTGCTTAGGTGTTTTATGCCGAGAACAGAACAAAGGTTAGACTAAACCTATAGACTAAACAGCTCATTAGTAATGGCAGGTTTCCGCCAAAAGCGGTTTTCAGAGGCACAATTTGTATCTTATAAATCCCAGGAGGAGCAACATACACTGCGATAAAGACGTTTCTGAAAACCTTTTCATTTTCATTCTGCCTGACTACATTTTCTATATGTGTTCATGTTGATTTCATGGGGAGCATACCGCCACTTGTTATTTCACAGTCCTGCTTCCCAAACTGGGTTCCCATGGTGGAGGCGGGTGGTGCTCGCAAAAATGTTACACTTCCAGGAAGTCCAGGAGGTAGCCACAGCCTTGCTCTCTGGCACCGACAAAGAACTGCCTCATTGGGTTGTATATATTACTAAACATGCAACAATAAAAATGAAGGCAACAACTTTAAACGCTGATAAAACATAAATTGCTTTACTTCCTGTCATAACCTACAGATCGAGTTAACCTGTCTTACACTCTCGGCTAGAAGGTAAGCCCATTATTAAAAAAAATCAGTGGTTTGAAACATAAAAATCACTATGATTGCTACTCATTTCATTGTAAAATATTGTCAGAGATTTCAGTTCCATGGGGCACATTAAGCTACATACCAGGGCTGTGGAGGGCAGGGCAGTTGCATCATGTGGGAGAGTTGTAAGAGAAATAAAAAGCTACTCAGAGGGCTAAAGAGCAAGAATATCATCATTATATTATTAGAATTTTCTGACACATTTCTTTCTTAAACATCTTGAAATCCAGAGAAAATTGCAGGACATGACCTTGGTGTTCTCTTTGGAAGCTGCACCTCTGCAGCAGACAAATTTGAAGGCAGTTTTGAGATAACCAGTGTCCCAAGTAAATGGGTTATGTAAACTTTGAAAAAAAAAAAAGAAACCCAAATGAACAAGTTGTTGATCAAAGCTCTAAGTACAAAAAGCCCCCAGCAGTACCAACAGTATCTGAAGTAAATGAGCTTCTTGAATCTGAACTTGCTCACCATGACTTCTTCATTTAAAAACTTCAAAAGCCTGGAAGAATCACAGCGAGACAGAACAAGTGGACCTTACGTGATCTAATAACGAGTGTGTGAGCAAATAATGAATGACTTTCTTGTTTTTGGAGGTGGAACAACAACAACAACAACAAAATCTTTATCGAGATATTTCTTTACATTTGCATTTATACCACTGTTAACTGTCCACAGTGCCCACAATGCAAAAGCATATTTCTGTGCGCCCATTGAGCCAGATGGAAACAGTAGTTAGACAACATCAAGTAGACTCCAGGAGGGTCCATTAAAGAGCTGACCAATTAGGCTTTACGCTGGGCTTCATCCAGTATTGCACATCAGTGCCAAGAGCTGGTACTTACCGTCCATTTCTGTTGGGCCTTTCAGAGAAAATCTTCATTTGTCACACATGTGGTCATCACTGAGGCTAAGGACCATTTGTTACATTTCAGGAAGACGTGTTAATCTACTGGAGAATCAATTTCACCTTTTCAGTAATGACTCGTGAGATAGTCAAGAAGGCTTGACTAATTTGCACCAGATAATAGATTTTATCCATTTCATCCCCCCATTTTGGTAGTCTTCCCTGACAGAGTGATGAAGGGATCAGTTCGGTGATTCTATGAAATCCTTTTACACAAAGTACAAATATTGCCATTTTAGAATTGCATGCTGTTTAACATTCACCGCCCTGCCTCCGACTGGGGAAAAAAAAAAGAAAAAAAAATGTTTTGTTGCTCAAATGAGACACAATAAATGACAGCGTCTGACAACCGTTCATTTCAGAAACATCCATTTTGTGTCACAATTTGCATATTTAATTTTAACATCCAGCAGAACAAACAGGATGCAACAAACATTAGGGCTAATGAAGGAAAGACAGATGACATCTATGATGGGTATCGCTGCGTCTACCCTCCTCTGCCAACCTCCCTGCATCTCTTATCATTCAGGCTGCCTCTGCTTACCTGTTTTTCTCCATCTCTTTTATCACTCAGTCTTTCAAGTGGCCACATGATTAATAACTACATTATACCCATTAACCAGTTGCAAGCTACAGCACCAACATAATCCATGAAGAGCAATTCAGGCCCCCGAAAAAATAGAAAGAAACCCCTTTTCAATAATCCCCTTTCTTGCTCTGTATGTTCTCATTAATTTTCCCAAAGAGGCCTGTCAGCGGGGATAGTACATTATCCATTCATCAGCGCGTCATACTCAGCCGGCGCCACATATTGGCTAAAAGAAAAGGTCAAACAACAAAATTTTGTGTTCGCAACCTAAAGTGTGCCATTCAGCATTTTAATTAACAAGCCCGGGCCAATGAAAAATGAATGAGCTGGGAGTAGTAAAAAGGCTTTGTATAGCCTTGAGGAGTACAGTACAGAGACATAATGATAATGTACAAAGTCTCCGAGCACAATGAAATAGCTAGTAAGGGATACGAAGCCGTAGTGGATGAATGGTATCACAAATATTCTGTGAAAAGCTCAGTGAATGTTACACCTTATTACTGCCTGTCAGAGGAGATGAATGATTTTCCTGTTCTTTAATTCAGCATTGTGACTTTTTTCCACCCTCCCCCCCAAAAAACATTTAAAACTCAATTGAGACAATAGTTTTGCTATTTTTTCCCTTTTCATTTTATTGTGATCAGCTCAGAAGCAAATGTTGAGACACAGTGCTCAGTGATGCCACGTGAACATGTGATGAAACCGCCTGAAAAGTTTCAGCACCTCGGACAGCGCCGCATGATGTAACACAGAAGCCAATATAGGCACACAATGAAAAATTGACACGCTCTATTCCTCTTTTTTTCCTCTTCCTGTTCACCTTTAGATATGAAATGCACTTTAAAATAAGTTCATGTCGCTGTCACAATGTCGAAGACTCCAGAAAAATGGCTTACGTTTTCTAAGGCTTTCTACATATAAATAAGGACAAAATACAAACCAATTTCGAGCCCGCTGTTTGTTAGTTATTGGTTGTATCATGCAAATACAAGCCCATGTGAACTTATAAGACCCCAGAAACACAGTGACAATGGTGAAACATACAAATACAAAGTTTGTTTTTTTTTCTTAAATAGTCATCCACCCAGACAACAAATGCACTTCAAATCAGTGTAAATAACATAACATAAAGCTGGTTTCTCTCCAGTAAGCCTAATTGCATGGGTCTAAAGCGAATGGTCTGTAACTCAACATTACAGAGATCTAAGAGTTTTTATAGTTAAATTTGGCCTAAAATGGGGCTTTAGTGTAGGCTGTTTTTCATGAGACAATATGTGGATAGTCTAATCTGTACCAAATACCAGACCATCTTTCATGCTGATATTTGTACAGAGCATTGTGAATGGTTTCCTCTCAAAAGAAAAAAATGGAAAATAAAGATTCTACCTAACCAACTTCCATCCACTGTTGTCATGTGAATCTCTTCGGTGTGTGATGATGATGTTTTATCAATTCACCAAATTTCATGTCCTTTTTTACATTTTCTTATGTTTTTTTATTTGCAAACAGACAATAGGCATCCAAACAAGTGGGTGGAAGTGCACCCACCAATCCAGGTGATGCAAAATAGCCCAGTTATTGATCTATGTAGGAGCATCATAGTCCATTCCAAAATCAGACATTTATGTCAGACATTTGGAGGTTCTCATTCCATATGGCTACTGATTGCCAAAATGAGCATCAGTTTATGAACTCTGAGAAGTGATCAAACTGTTATAATGCACACAGTCTCCGAAATGCTTCATTACATGAATTTACAACGTAGAACTTGATAATTATGTCTCTATGTCTATAACCTGGAAAAATGATGAATATATAAGCATATGGCTCATAATGAAAACATGCTATTTTACACAGGGAGATGTTGCCAAAAGTGCTACTTGTGCATGAACACATGGTGAAAGGCTCTGCCAGCAATCACGTGCACTGACCGGTGCATTCACATGTCACCCAGAGAGGCAGGGTAGGAGCTTCCTTCTTAACACATGCTTCTCATTTTACCAAAGGTTTGAGCCATTTTATATTATCGTCAGACACACATAGTCTGCTCTCCTTGCTTTGCTTGTCAGTGAGGGTGCCCCAGTGTGGAGTGGGTGAAAGCCATGCCCATGGTGGCATTGGCGTGGGCCACCTCGGTGTCACATCTGCATCTCAAACTTCTGATACAAAGGAAAGGCAAGAGTCAATGAGCAAATGGACACATGCGCACATGAGTCTCCTTGAGGCAGATGTTAGGCAAATTAGATTGTATAACAGGATCTACTCATGCATACTCTGACGTCCTTTTCAGGTCAGGGCTGAGGCCTGTCCCAGCATGTGTTTGGCTCCTGGCAGGCGGCGGGGAATCGCCACGAAGAGCCGAGCAGTCCATCATGGGGTTTACACAGATAAACAGACAGGTATCCCCATGTCTCCAACATACCTGACATGTCTTTACAATGCCAGAGGAAGCCATGCACCCGCTGGGAGAAGCTGCAAACTCCACTGACAGGGTGGGGAAATTTCACTGGCCTTCTTATTATACGGGCAAGGTGGTACAGTCTGTACACTGAACCATCAGACCAAACCAGGTTTTCAGTAACTTCATGCAAAATGTATTTAGATGCACACAGTTATGTTTAAAGTCGAGCCAGAAAATTTTACAATTTTTACAGGAAGCCTAGAATAAGATGCACTTAACAAGGTCATACTAAATGAATACATCCTCTCAGATTTGGATCGAGTGACCACCTCCTTAAAGGTCACTGTTCTTTAACCTCCTAGCTTTGCATCACAGCAACATTTCTCAACAAAAATATCCCCAGTTCCTGTGTGGGAGGCAGAGTTTGCCAAAATATTTCATAACAGCGTTCTGAAGAAAGTTCTCGCTCCTGGGAAGACGGAAATGATTTGCTAAACGAAGACAACTTTGTCGAGAGCCACAGTGAAACGCTGGTAATGGAGGAACAGGTTTGTGACTGATTAGGATACCATATGCTGTCGCAGCAGTGACACCCAGACAGAAAGGCACTCACGGCTGACAAATGATCTGATGAGTGTTTCACTTCAACGAAGAAGTGACAAGAATCAAGATCAGACTCGAGTTGTGACAACAGCTTTAGATTTAGTGTCCACTTACAGGCTGTAAATCCGAAGAAACGCTCCCATGTTTGATGGAGAGCGATGCCTGACAGTTTGAGACGTTCACATCAAAAGGCTGGAGTGGTCAGGTTTCTGTGCGTTTGTATGACTCAAGGAGATATAAATCAAATATGTGATATAAATAATAAATTAAATGTTTATGAAGCCCCATATTTGCAATTTCCTTTGAATAATTCACTCATTATGATTCATTTCAAACTATTCCATCATCTGTTCACAACCTGTCCACTCCCTGATGGCTGTTACAAAAAGGTGAAATATTCCGATCCTTTATTAAGGTAAAAGTTCCAATAAAGCAGAATCTAGAACATGTATTATTTGGTGAAACTTACAGTTCAGTCTTGTATGTGTTTTATCATTTTATGTCAGATCTTAATGTTAATTACCACCAACCATAGTAACTGTTTAATATTCCCAACAGAAAAAGAGTAGGTAGGTAG
>JAOXYL010000010.1:4410015-4420221 GCA_028564955.1 Terapon puta
AGAGAGAGAGAGAGAGAGAGAGAGAGAGAGAATGACATAACCGTCCCTTGGAGAGGCAGCTATTCTCCTGTTTGTGTCACAAGCTTTTAATGCCCTCTTGCTGTCGGTCGGCAAACTGCATTTTAAAATGGAGGACGATTTTCCGACTGCACAAAGCGCTTTCACCGCGTTGTCATCATTGTGTTATCGTTCCAGGGTGGTCATTTATTGGTTAATCTGCAACCTTAAAGCATGCCGGCGCTGCCACGTCGTCATGTGGGTTGCAAGCCCCCCCCCCCCCCGTCCAAAAACATAGTGGTTAGTCTGATTGGAAACTCTTAAATCTGCCCTGTGGTGCGAATGCGTCTGTGTGTATTTTTTTCGTGATGGACTATCAGGGTCTCTCCTAATGCATGCTGGGACAGACTCCAGCCTCCTACAACGCCCCACTTTAAGAGTCCGGTAAATACGAATATGAGTTCCAGTCACTTCCTCCATTTTTGTCTGAATGTTTCAATTGAAACATAAAATAAAATGATTTGTGCGGTGAGCCGGCTCGCTCAAGCTCGTGTCGCTGGTGATCACTTAAGTGCAGCGTTTTCAGTTGTTGTTGCTTTAGTTTAGACAAAGATGCTAACACATGGTTGGATTCAAAACATTGCAAGTAAATGTCCAATTATGTCGACATCCCGTAACCCCTTGAACACTGAAACCAATTGAGATCCCTGTAAAGTGGTAAATTCAACAAAGTGCTGGTCTCACCAAGAGGAACTGACTGCTGGAAATTGATAAGAGTCTTAGTTGGCCAGGAAATCGAAGCTGGTAGGTGATGAAATTAGTCGTATCCGTTTGCTGGCCGGCTGACTACCACATCCAAAACCCTGTTGTCGAGCTGGTTACCACCCACCAGCTCATTTTTGGATAATGGATTCCCCAGTAGCCCAGAGACGAAACTCAATAATGGATATTTCCCTGATGGCCAACACATTACTCCAAATGGATGCTAATTTAGCTCTGGATGTGCAAACAACTGTTTGTTAACAGCCAAGTTCGCCATGTCAACTTAAAACATAACAATAGGTTACGGGTGCGTTTACACCTTGTTTCCACACATTACATGCTGTCAGACCTGCAATATGAAGACTGGCAGCCCGAGCTGTGCAGCACTAAAGCAGTGACTTTCCACCTGGACCTGTAGAGAAGTCTGCTGACCCGCTGTGACATTATCGGACATTGCAATGACACTGTAGCAACGCTTAGATTGGCTTCGACTTGGACATGGCATTAAAATGTGAGACACAAATTCAGCTTTTTTTAGCCGTGTCCACAGCTAAAACGGCAGCATTTCGCCCGGTGCACCCTCAGAGCTCTCAACATGGCTTTTTCCGCGCTGCAAAAAGAGCCGCGGCACGCCTCGGCCTTATCTGTGTTGGCCACGCTGAGCCAACACGGGCCGACAAATATCAAAATATACGACAGGATGCAAAAGAGGAGCCGCTGTCTGAGTAATAATCTCGTACGTGACTCATCTTCAGATCATATATTAAGTCCTGCAGACAGCTTGTATCTGCAAAGAAATTAAGTTCATGTAAAAAAAATAGATAAATAAAAAAAAAAAGGCTTTTTGGTTTCCTCAAGGCCCCTGAGAAGTGAGTCACAGTGTCACATGGTCTGTTCTGTGATCTCAGAGACACTACAGAGTTTGAGTCACATGCCGTCCCTGCTGACCGTGTATTTAGACTGTGAGATGGGAATGTGTAGCATCTCCCAAACCGGTTTGTTTTCTGCAGCGGCGTGCCAGCACTACTACAATTAAGGTGACCTATTATTTTCTATTTTTTTCCCCCAGCTGCCAGATCATCATGCATCAAAGATCATGCAAGAAACCGGCGCCCTGACAGGCAGGTCCTATGAAAGCGGACCTACAAATAGGGAAATAATGAGCTGTAGTGGCGAGCGCATAACTTATTGAAATATATGGGACATGAAAAGGAGGGTAAAGCAGTGATGGGTACCACTGTACTGTACGTTACCGATGATTTAAAAATAACTTCTGCTGCCTAAACATATGTTCCTTCAGGCCGAGGGATTTAATGACTCACCCAAGACGAGGAGAGGGAGATAAGATTTTTTTTTTTCCCCTCCTCTCACCAAAAGCATAGGATCATTTACTCCACATTGCAGCGCCGTGCAGATGATTTTTCAATTTCCATGTTCCTCCTGGGTTTGCTGAAACATATTGAGACTTCTGCCTTGAGTAATGGCTTTTTCTGACTGTCGAGGTAGCCTATAGACGCAATTTACTACCTCTGCTGTCTTCAGAGAGCACTATGGAATACACAAGTGTCAATAGCTCAAAATGGCCACAGGGATGGCTGTGACCAAAAAACAGGTAGCCGCATGGGTAATGCACTGGGGGGGTTGAGTTCAGTTCTTTAAAAGCTGTGGCATTTTGCTTGTACTCAGCAGCAAGAGAAACATTTTAAAGTGTAATATACATCTTCTGGATGCAGTAAAACCTTGAACCGAGTATAAAAATTAAAAAAAAGAACTGGCTATCCCAATTTTTGCTCGAGCCCACCGCCCACCACTCTGCACTCTGATCCTCTGCAGTTGTTGGCTTCAGTAATATTTTACTGTATAATTTCCTACATAAATGACCCGCGGGGCTTCAGGTGTCATTAGAAACATACTTTCGCGGTATGTGTTTTATTGCCACTGTTAATTTTATGAGGGCCGTTAAGTTAAGTGGAGGTGTATGCTGCCAGCAATCATGCTGCTTGAATCAGCGGTTTATTAACACCCCAACCCCCCCCCATCCCGCGCTGCCACCACCACCCCTAAATCCAAAAAGAAGAGAAAAAGGAGGAAAAAGTAGATGAGGTTTGGTTTGCTGTGAATTCCACGCGAGTCTTCGGAGCGGTCGCTCCCGGGGTGGAATTGAAATGCGGCGATCATCGCCGGCATCGATGTTTCGCACTAAACTTCCTCCGCCGACTTTAAAGGGGCAACGAGTGAGATTTATGCCGCCCCATAACGCAAAATGACCACAACATATCACCCGTGACATTATTGATCGACACTAGTGACCCAAAAAGCAAAAATAAATAAATAAATAAATAAAACTTGTGTTGGTGTTTGAAATCTCTGGATTTCAGAACTCACTTTGCCCAAAAGATGTTCAGGGAAGAAAGATATCAGATGTATTTATCAGCACATCCCCTTAAAAAAACATCTACTTTTTCTGTTTCTGTCTCAACTGGCTGCAATCAGTGAATGGGACAGAAAGTGAGCAAAGAGGAAGAACCGTAAGGGGGCCTGAAGTTCACCTAGAGAGGACATTAAATCGACAAATACTTCCTGCCTTTTGAACTTACAGCATGACTCCAAAAAACAGATGCTACAGCGTTTTTTGTTCTGACCGAGGACGCGCACAGAGGTGCAAAAACACTCTGCAATGACCCTGATGCTTTCACTGTGAGCGGCAGGAAACAGTAAGAACAGGAAAAGTCTAGAGCTTATTATTTAATGCAATTATGGTGATTTGTGCAAAAAAGAAAAAAACTGTATTCAAAGTGGGAGCTATAAAAACTGCCTCCAAATTCAACTTGTCAAACTTTAATTTAAGGCTCTTCGCAGTATTCATGCAACATTGGAGAGATCTCTGCAATAACAACCTTTTCTGGTGTCCAGATGATGAAATTTACAACTACAGTTAAATAGCAAGGTTACTTAAAATCAGAGCTTCATATCAGCAAACCCATTTTCTGACAAAGTCTGGTAGTTTCGTTCCAGTGAAGGATTCTTGTCAGGCACAGGTTCCTCTCCGGTTTTGCAGGGCACCTAACAAGATTCGCTCATTCTAATCTGAGCAACACTGATTTTTTTTTTTTTCGTCTAATAATTGTTTCATTTACGGAGCTCGTCGGCAGTCACCTGGGAGAACTACCTGCGGACTAACTCAGGGCAAAGATTACTTTGTTTACAGAGGGGCTTACAAGAAAATCACTTCCCTACATAGTTGATTGAAGATAAGTTTAAATCTTTATTATGCCTCAGTTCTTAAAACAACCTTCACTTCTAAAAATGACAGAACTTTATGGCCAAATTACAGAGAAATGTTCTCTTTGGGCGGCATGCAGCATATAACACAAATCTGAAGAGCAGAATAAAGGACGGATGTTGTTTGCCTTGATCATGAATCAGTATTACACTGATTGTTATTGTTGTAAAAATGAAAAAGAGATATATCTACTCTCAAGTGTTCCTTCCATATAAACTATCATCACATATTAGAAATGTGTAACATCTATATCTGACAATCTCCCGGCTCGAGACGCCTTCCACAGCGGCAGACACTCAGAGTCTCCCCCTGAGCGCTCTTAGACTCCGAGAGTCACTTTAGACGAAGGTGACACACAACATTTAACCCCTTCCTCTTGAGTCGAGGATTAAACACGCGGATCCCGGAGCCAGCGGCACTATTTCATGGAGTGACTTTGGCCGCCGTCTGCCCCTGAGCACTTGAAAACGCTGAGCATTAACCCCGCGCCCCTGGCACATGATCAATAAAGCCTGGGAGACGCGCACGCAGGCAGGTGCGCACACACACACCACGGGCAGGAGTCGGGCCTTCCATCATTGAAACTATTAACACCATGCCAAGATCGATCAGTCACCCTTGGCTCTCCTCCCCCCCCGCCCCCCCCCCCCCCCCCCCCCCCCCCCCCCCCCTCCCCGCCCATCAAGGGTACGCGTGCGTGGCAGAAATTGCATCTATGTGCAATGCGTGTGATCACATTATGCACACTTGCAGAATATTTGCGCTTTGCAGGAGCACCACCTGCTTTTTTTTATTATTATTTTTTTCTTTTTTATCTCTCTCGACAGCTGACATCACTTCCTATAAGCAGAGAACATTCACAGCTGGGCGACTGTGCCAAACAGTTGATAAAATGGATGATAAAAAAAAAAAATTAGCAGGGACTGGAGGGGGAAAAAAAATGTCTCCGTATCTGAATATTTGACCTTTTCGCAGAGAGGAGGAGGTTTCTGCAGCACTCTGATGGCATGAATTCAACTGCAGGTTCACAGTGTAGCGCTCAGCAACTATCTCCTCCCCAGCGGTGCCATTAATAATGGGAGGCAATCTGCCTCGCTGAGACGTGGGAAATGTAGTCATCTGTAGCGCAGTGGTGTGGCCGGCTAAATGCTGCTAATTGATATGGACAGCAGGAGCCTCTCGGTGTGTGGGATTGGAAGGTGGCGGGGTGGAGAGAGCCTGACGTGACGTGAGCGTGGACGCAAAAAAAAAAAAAAAAAGAAAAAGAAAAAAAAGGGACAAAATTAATTTTTTTCCTCCCGCTCGCACACACCGTTTGTCTCCTTCAAACATCTTGCGAATGCATCCGGTGTTAAGAGACACATCTGTATTCGGCCAGGCCTATCTGTTTTTACCCCCCCCCTCCCCGCCCCTACCCCAGTGATTGATGCATCCTTTCAGCGTGTACACCATGGCTATCCACGGGGATGAATAAACCACAGATGAACTGCAATCTGCAGGGAGTCACACACACACTCGCACTTACACACAGATGTCCACATACGCAGATGCAAACACATGCTGGGCTACAAATGCATAAAAGGCGGGTGCACACACACAGTAATACAGACGTTGCTGTGTCCAAGGCTGCACATGGGGATGCAAGATACACACTGGAAAAGCACATGCACTCTCGAGCTACAACTGTACCTTTTAGTCCATCCCCATCATTCACTCTGTTGCATCTGTCATGCATGCTCACTTGTGTATGAGTGCGTGTGTGTTTGCGAGACCCACTCCACTTTCATCTCCCCGCCCCTTGCGCCTGGGTGCGAGACAGCCCCGCCGTCTATTCATCCGACATGCTTTGCGGAACGCAACAGATACGAGACAGACAGCCATGACCGGCGAGATCCATGTCTCTTCAAAGAGTTGTCTATCCGCCGCGCTTGACAGGCTAATAGGGCCGCTTTGTGAGCGATCGAGGGCCATCCGCGGCCATTATGACCGGAGGTGAGTTATGGAGTTGATGTGCCCCCTCCGTTGTAGGGTAAAGACACAAACAGGGGAAATAAACGCGCGGTGGAAAAAGACACAGGGTCATGTGCCGGATGCGGCTCGTTCGGAGTGACATAAGGTCTCAATCTTTTTCAGGCTCAATGACAGGCCTAATTGCGATCCCTTTTACTCACGGACAGGCAATTTATAGGATATTCACCTTGGGGGACTATTTATATATGAACAAGTGGCAGGGAATGGGCTACTTACTCGAGGGGGCATTGCAGTATGATTGACTTGCCTGGGTGCATTGCAGTGAGAGTTTTGGAGAGCCACCAGTGCCCTCTTGTGTCCAAAATCCATGCCGCAGCTGCTGAAAGAAAAGGGAAAAAAAAACTGTATTTATTTAGGGTTTTTACTCGAGAGGGGTGAGCAAATTAAGTGAACACTTAGGAGTGAATCCGTAAAGCCTGAGGTGGTATTAGATGGATGCGGTGAAATCCGTCCCGAGTGATCCATTGACCTGAGGGGTGGGGTGGGGGGGGGTGGGGTGGGGTTGGGGCTGACAGCCTGTCGCCACCGAAGCAGACTCCGCAGAGCACCCCTCACATTCACAGTGTGCGGAGTGTTATTGCACAAAGCGAGCAGTCACACGGGGAGGTTCAAGCTGGGTTAAAAGGCAAATTATGGAGTGGGGAGCCTCTGGTGACTCAGCAAGTTGCACGCTCATAAATTCGTGGGCTCCAATCAGATGCATCGACCTCTTTCTAACGTCACCCCCCTCCCTTTTTTTCTTTTGTTTTTTTTCTTCTCTTTCCTCCCCTTTAACGTCTTTGTTTTCCGACGCGGCGTGACGGCCGTAGTATGCCGTTCGCAGCGTGGCCCCCACTCGTTTGCAGCCGTTTCCTGGAAACGAGACGAGGAAGAGCGCGTTCGGGCGGGATCCCCGGAGGAACATCAGGGAAATACTTTTTCAGTTCTCATAAGGAGAGGTGCAATTATTTCAGCCCAGACTGAGATAATTGGCTGATTTAGTTTGCCAGCGTGAAGGAAAATAACAGGTTCCACCCCTCCGAGTAATGTAAACCCCATTCAAGTTATTGTGACTTCAACTCAGACACAAATATACTTCACGTATCAGAATGTAAACTAACTTATAAAAGAGCATTTTGATCGACTACGCTAACGTTGACGGTGACGTTCATTTGATCTCGCCACGTTTGATAAGATGGTTGTGCTGCATGTCACGCTGCAGCCCTAAAGTATCGGGCCGTAATCGAGAGTTTGCATCTCATCCGCCCCGTCTGGCGGGACCGGTACTTTGATATTATGCAAACGAGAGCAGGTAAGGTACGTTCTCGCAAAGGGAACCATAAAATGAGTCCCTCTTGCTCCAAACCAAAACCGCCTCCGGCATTTGGTGGCGTTGGCCGCTGTTTAAAGATGCTGGCTGGATGTTGCATTAAAGAGCCAATGGCCCCAGTCGGACTTTTTTGCCAAACTTTTTGGACGCCGTTCACATGTTGGATGACCACGGCCGCAAATTTGGAGTAGTTTACCCAAACAGCTTTCTTCTCCATTTGTCTCGAATCCTGCCGCCACCCGAACTCGATTTATTTTACTTTTCCATCCTCGGAGCAACAGGGGGTGCGATGAAGCTACGCACAATCATCCCCCGCCACGGCACGCTGTCGCAAAGCGGCGGGAAAATACCGCGGGACTGCAAAACAAACGCGACAAATCCTCATAACGAGCAGGCTAAGCAGCATCAGCGGAACGGCGCCTAACACCTCCTTTACATTGTGTATGTAAAGCAGGAGTTCGCTGTGACATATATCCGAGTAATGTTTCGCGTAAGTCTGCGCGTGTGAAGGCGCCGAGACGGGAAATCATGCGCGCGGGAGCACGCCGCTGCCAATTACGACATATTTGTCTCTCCCACTCCACGAAAGAATAATACCCAGAGTCAAACCGCATCCGGCGCTCCCGTTGACAGTCTAAGACTTCATCGCGGCGTAATTAGCTTTGAGGTGGCGACTGAAAGTAAACAGATAAACTAATACAAAGATACACAGCGGCTATAAAGAGCTCCTCTCCGACTGATCTGGACAGTGGCGGGGGAGAAGCTGGTGACTCCGGCGCTCTCCTCAAACAGAGGTTGTACATTATGTTCCGCTCGCTGGGTAATTAGGTGGCAGATTTTCTGCGTCTGAAGTGTGTGCGTGTGTGTGTGTGTTTGCAATGAGAGCACACATGTCTCCACGTGGATAGCCCTGTGTCGCTCGTGTGCTTTTTGCACGCGCTCATCTGTCAGCTTGCATGCACGGTACCTGTGTGTGTGTGTGTGTGTGTGTGTGGGTGTGTGTGTGTACGTTTTTGGCAAATCACCTTCATTATAAATGTGTCTCATTACAGTAATGAGACGATTTCATTATCACTTAAACGACCTTGTCCCTGGTGCTAAACAAGGCCGGCTGTTACAAACCCAGTGGGCCTCTTGAGTTGAATCGCAGCGGGGGCCACGCAGGTGGGCGGGTCGGCAGGTGTTGCCTGCTGAAATTTGAATGGAGACGTCTAATTGAGGTGCGAGAATGCGTGCACGCCAAAGTATGCACATGTTGGGTTGTGGATGAGCGTTAATGGCATGAATGTTTAATGGATTAGAGGCTGAGTCTCGTAAACATCACAGACACTCGCGGGGAGAAGGCTGACGCTTCGGGGTTCTTTAAACAGCACAAAAGCACAGTCAGCATCACTCGAAGGCATCAAAAGGTGAGCCGTGATCGCTGGACATCTTTCTTACTTGCAGAAAATCCTAATATGAGAAATCAGGTGGATCCAGCCAACCACCAGCGACCACCACTGTGCCATCAAACGCAGTCGGCTCATTCGTTTCGGTGAGATTACTGCATTTGCACATCGGGGGATGGGAATGCGTGCGGCATCTGGCAAAAACTCAAGAAGAAAAAGTCATTTTCCAACACGCTACATACTACATTAGTCAAGCGCACAGCTCTGTTGGATTAGCCTGGTTGTGAACCTTGGAATCACCACCCACATCTCCGCTTTGTTTAGTGAGCTTGTGCCATGTTGTGCTGTCATCACATGGGACGCCTGGTAGGATGAGGTTGTACGAATACATAACGAGCTGTGTGAGGATTCTCATCAGTGTATATGTGCATATGCATGTGTGCTTGTTTTAATGACTTTGGGCATCCATGATTGTTTTGTGGTTTTCAGGCACTTTAGTATTACTGAGTTTAGAAACTGTCGCCTTCACTCTCACGTGAGCACAGGTCGGAGTGACACGGCTGAACGGGCTGTTTTAAGTCAACTAACAGAAAATGAGAGCCAAGAAATGGACCAGGTGAATAAATGATAAATGTCAAGCTTTTGGGTAACATTTGACAGGCTGCTCAGGGTGAGTCAAAACCAGGAAGGTCAATCAGTCAAGCGCACTTACCCTGCACGCAACTGTGAGCACACAGCAGCGCATCTGCAGCCAGCGCCATGTGCTCTGATGAGAGGAAGGTGGGATAAAAAACTAACCGAAAAAAAAAAAATGGTGTTTCCTGCAATTTCAAGCAATGTTTTATTATTTTTTTTGCACTAAAAGAAAAACACCTATTTAACTAAAATGCATACATATGCGCGATACACACACACGTTCTCTTTCCTCAGCTCTACCTGGCTGCCACTAAGATCTCCTCTCATCCTTGCAAAGCACTCAATCTGTTTGGTGAGTGACCTTTGCTTGTTGGAGAGCTTATCTGCTGCTTTTAAAGCACCCTGCACCCCTGAACTAATCCTTGGAGCCAAACACTGCCGCCCTAATCCCCACTCCCCGAAGTCCTCATTCACTATTTGCTTTCACTCTAATTGTCTTCAAGCCACTCCAAGGCTCAGGCAGGTTGGCCTCCCGGCGCGTGTCTTTTGTGTACGAGCGAGTTTACGGACGTGCGGGTGTGTGTGCATGCATCATCACCTCATTTGTGTATATCAGGGGCACTAAAAGCTTGATCCTCGGGAAACCAGCGTGTGTGATTTTGTGGCGTGGGTACGTGCTGCGTGTGTGTGTGTGTGCAGGGCATGGCCGGGCAGGGACCGGTGACCACGCAGCCATCAGGGTGCATTTAGGAGGATTGCCACTGTGTAGGAAGGGATCAGCACCGGAGTCAGAACCAAAG